>CM076689.1:11776996-11906996 GCA_038501925.1 Xenopus petersii | reverse complement strand
CCCTACTATACCTGCTATCCCACAGTTACACCACCTTCCAGAGACTATTATCCACTGTTACTATAGGCACCATCTCTCCCTACTATACCTGCTATCCCACAGTTACACCACCTTCCCAGAGACTATTATCCACTGTTACTATAGGCACCATCTCTCCCTACTATACCTGCTATCCCACAGTCACACTCCCTTCCCAGAGGACTATTATCCACTGTTACTATAGGCACCATCTCTCCCTACTATACCTGCTATCCCACAGTTACACCACCTTCCCAGAGACTATTATCCACTGTTACTATAGGCACCATCTCTCCCTACTATACCTGCTATCCCACAGTTACACTTCCTTCCCAGAGACTATTATCCACTGTTACTATAGACACCATCTCTCCCTACTATACCTGCTATCCCACAGTCTCACTCCCTTCCCAGAGACTATTATCCACTGTTACTATAGGCACCATCTCTCCCTACTATACCTGCTATCCCACAGTTACACTTCCTTCCCAGAGACTATTATCCACTGTTACTATAGACACCATCTCTCCCTACTATACCTGCTATCCCACAGTCTCACTCCCTTCCCAGAGACTATTATCCCGCTGTTACTATAGGCACCATCTCTCCCTACTATACCTGCTATCCCACAGTCACACTCCCTTCCCAGAGACTATAATCCCCACTGTTACTATAGGCACCATCTCTCCCTACTATACCTGCTATCCCACAGTTACACCACCTTCCCAGAGACCTATTATCCACTGTTACTATAGGCACCATCTCTCCCTACTATACCTGCTATCCCACAGTTACACCACCTTCCCAGAGGACTATTATCCACTGTTACTATAGGCACCATCTCTCCCTACTATACCTGCTATCCCACAGTCTACACTCCCTTCCCAGAGACTATTATCCCCACTGTTACTATAGGCACCATCTCTCCCTACTATACCTGCTATCCCACAGTTACACCACCTTCCAGAGACTATTATCCACTGTTACTATAGGCACCATCTCTCCCTACTATACCTGCTATCCCACAGTTACACCACCTTCCCAGAGACTATTATCCACTGTTTACTATAGGCACCATCTCTCCCTACTATACCTGCTATCCCACAGTCACACTCCCTTCCCAGAGGACTATTATCCACTGTTACTATAGACACCATCTCTCCCTACTATACCTGCCTATCCCCAGTCACACTCCCTTCCAGAGACTATTATCCACTGTTACTATAGGCACCATCTCTCCCTACTATACCTGCTATCCCACAGTTACACCACCTTCCAGAGACTATTATCCACTGTTACTATAGGCACCATCTCTCCCTACTATACCTGCTATCCCACAGTACACTTCCTTCCCAGAGACTATTATCCACTGTTACTATAGACACCATCTCTCCCTACTATACCTGCTATCCCACAGTTACACCACCTTCCCAGAGACTATTATCCACTGTTACTATAGGCCACCATCTCTCCCTACTATACCTGCTATCCCACAGTTACACTTCCTTCCCAGAGACTATTATCCACTGTTACTATAGACACCATCTCTCCCTACTATACCTGCTATCCCACAGTCTCACTCCCTTCCCAGAGACTATTATCCACTGTTACTATAGGCACCATCTCTCCCTACTATACCTGCTATCACCCACAGTTACACTTCCTTGCCAGAGACTATTATCCACTGTTACTATAGAGCACCATCTCTCCCTACTATACCTGCTATCCCACAGTCTCACTCCCTTCCCAGAGACTATTATCCCGCTGTTACTATAGGCACCATCTCTCCCTACTATACCTGCTATCCCACAGTCAGCACTCCCTTCCCAGAGACTATTATCCCCACTGTTACTATAGGCACCATCTCTCCCTACTATACCTGCTATCCCACAGTTACACCACCTTCCCAGAGACTATTATCCACTGTTACTATAGGCACCATCTCTCCCTACTATACCTGCTATCCCACAGTTACACCACCTTCCCAGAGACTATTATCCACTGTTACTATAGGCACCATCTCTCCCCTACTATACCTGCTATCCCACAGTCACACTCCCTTCCCAGAGACTATTATCCACTGTTACTATAGGACACCATCTCTCCCTACTATACCTGCTATCCCACAGTCACACTCCCTTCCCAGAGACTATTATCCACTGTTACTATAGGCACCATCTCTCCCTACTATACCTGCTATCCCACAGTTACACCACCTTCCCAGAGACTATTATCCACTGTTACTATAGGCACGCTCATCTCTCCCTACTATACCTGCTATCCCACAGTTACACTTCCTTCACAGAGGACTATTATCCACTGTTACTATAGACACCATCTCTCCCTACTATACCTGCTATCCCACAGTCTCACTCCCTTCCCAGAGACTATTATCCACTGTTACTATAGGCACCATCTCTCCCCTACTATACCTGCTATCCCACAGTTACACTCCTTCCCAGAGACTCATTATCCCGCTGTTACTATAGGCACCATCTCTCCCTACTATACCTGCTATCCCACAGTCACACTCCCCTCCCAGAGACTATTATCCCCACTGTTACTATAGGCACCATCTCTCCCTACTATACCTGCTATCCCACAGTTACACCACCTTCCAGAGACTATTATCCACTGTTACTATAGGCACCATCTCTCCCTACTATACATGCTATCCCACAGTTACACCACCTTCCCAGAGACTATTATCCACTGTTACTATAGGCACACTCCCTTCCCAGAGACTATTATCCACTGTTACTATAGGCACCATCTCTCCCTACTATACCTGCTATCCCACAGTCACACTCCCTTCCCAGAGACTATTATCCACTGTTACTATAGACACCATCTCTCCCTACTATACCTGCTATCCCACAGTCACACTCCCTTCCCAGAGACTATTATCCACTGTTACTATAGGCACCATCTCTCCCTACTATACCTGCTATCCCACAGTCACACTCCCTTCCCAGAGACTATTATCCACTGTTACTATAGACACCATCTCTCCCTACTATACCTGCTATGCTATCCCACAGTCACATTCCCTTCCCAGAGACTATTATCCACTGTTACTATAGGCACCATCTCTCCCTACTATACCTGCTATCCCACAGTTACACCACCTTCCCAGAGACTATTATCCACTGTTACTATAGGCACCATCTCTCCCTACTATACCTGCTATCCCACAGTTACACTTCCTTCCCAGAGACTATTATCCACTGTTACTATAGACACCATCTCTCCCTACTATACCTGCTATCCCACAGTCTCACTCCCTTCCCAGAGACTATTATCCACTGTTACTATAGGCACCATCTCTCCCTACTATACCTGCTATCCCACAGTTACACTTCCTTCCCAGAGACTATTATCCACTGTTACTATAGACACCATCTCTCCCTACTATACCTGCTATCCCACAGTCTCACTCCCTTCCCAGAGACTATTATCCCGCTGTTACTATAGGCACCATCTCTCCCTACTATACCTGCTATCCCACAGTCACACTCCCTTCCCAGAGACTATTATCCCCACTGTTACTATAGGCACCATCTCTCCCTACTATACCTGCTATCCCACAGTTACACCACCTTCCCAGAGACTATTATCCACTGTTACTATAGGCACCATCTCTCCCTACTATACCTGCTATCCCACAGTTACACCACCTTCCCAGAGACTATTATCCACTGTTACTATAGGCACCATCTCTCCCTACTATACCTGCTATCCCACAGTCACACTCCCTTCCCAGAGACTATTATCCACTGTTACTATAGGCACCATCTCTCCCTACTATACCTGCTATCCCACAGTTACACCACCTTCCCAGAGACTATTATCCACTGTTACTATAGGCACCATCTCTCCCTACTATACCTGCTATCCCACAGTTACACTTCCTTCCCAGAGACTATTATCCACTGTTACTATAGACACCATCTCTCCCTACTATACCTGCTATCCCACAGTCTCACTCCCTTCCCAGAGACTATTATCCACTGTTACTATAGGCACCATCTCTCCCTACTATACCTGCTATCCCACAGTTACACTTCCTTCCCAGAGACTATTATCCACTGTTACTATAGACACCATCTCTCCCTACTATACCTGCTATCCCACAGTCTCACTCCCTTCCCAGAGACTATTATCCCGCTGTTACTATAGGCACCATCTCTCCCTACTATACCTGCTATCCCACAGTCACACTCCCTTCCCAGAGACTATAATCCCCACTGTTACTATAGGCACCATCTCTCCCTACTATACCTGCTATCCCACAGTTACACCACCTTCCCAGAGACTATTATCCACTGTTACTATAGGCAACCATCTCTCCCTACTATACCTGCTATCCCACAGTTACACCACCTTCCCAGAGACTATTATCCACTGTTACTATAGGCACCATCTCTCCCTACTATACCTGCTATCCCACAGTCACACTCCCTTCCCAGAGACTATTATCCACTGTTACTATAGACACCATCTCTCCCTACTATACCTGCTATCCCACAGTCACATTCCCTTCCCAGAGACTATTATCCACTGTTACTATAGGCGCCATCTCTCCCTACTATACCTGCTATCCCACAGTTACACCACCTTCCCAGAGACTATTATCCACTGTTACTATAGGCACCATCTCTCCCTACTATACCTGCTATCCCACAGTTACACTTCCTTCCCAGAGACTATTATCCACTGTTACTATAGACACCATCTCTCCCTACTATACCTGCTATCCCACAGTCTCACTCCCTTCCCAGAGACTATTATCCCGCTGTTACTATAGGCACCATCTCTCCCTACTATACCTGCTATCCCACAGTCACACTCCCTTCCCAGAGACTATTATCCCCACTGTTACTATAGGCACCATCTCTCCCTACTATACCTGCTATCCCACAGTTACACCACCTTCCCAGAGACTATTATCCACTGTTACTATAGGCACCATCTCTCCCTACTATACCTGCTATCCCACAGTTACACCACCTTCCCAGAGACTATTATCCACTGTTACTATAGGCACCATCTCTCCCTACTATACCTGCTATCCCACAGTCACACTCCCTTCCCAGAGACTATTATCCACTGTTACTATAGACACCATCTCTCCCTACTATACCTGCTATCCCACAGTCACACTCCCTTCCCAGAGACTATTATCCACTGTTACTCTAGGCACCATCTCTCCCTACTATACCTGCTATCCCACAGTTACACCACCTTCCCAGAGACTATTATCCACTGTTACTATAGGCACCATCTCTCCCTACTATACCTGCTATCCCACAGTTACACTTCCTTCCCAGAGACTATTATCCACTGTTACTATAGACACCATCTCTCCCTACTATACCTGCTATCCCACAGTCTCACTCCCTTCCCAGAGACTATTATCCACTGTTACTATAGGCACCATCTCTCCCTACTATACCTGCTATCCCACAGTTACACTTCCTTCCCAGAGACTATTATCCACTGTTACTACAGACACCATCTCTCCCTACTATACCTGCTATCCCACAGTCTCACTCCCTTCCCAGAGACTATTATCCCGCTGTTACTATAGGCACCATCTCTCCCTACTATACCTGCTATCCCACAGTCACACTCCCTTCCCAGAGACTATTATCCCCACTGTTACTATAGGCACCATCTCTCCCTACTATACCTGCTATCCCACAGTTACACCACCTTCCCAGAGACTATTATCCACTGTTACTATAGGCACCATCTCTCCCTACTATACCTGCTATCCCACAGTTACACCACCTTCCCAGAGACTATTATCCACTGTTACTATAGGTACCATCTCTCCCTACTATACCTGCGATCCCACAGTCACACTTCCTTCCCAGAGACTATTATCCCACTTTTACTATAGGCACCATCTCTCTCTACTATACCTGCTATCCCACAGTCACACTCCCTTCCCAGAGACTATTATCCACTGTTACTATAGGCACCATATCTCCCTACTATACCTGCTATCCCACAGTCACACTCCCTTCCCAGAGACTATTAACCCACTATTACTATAGACACCATCTCTCCCTACTATACCTGTTATCCCACAGTCACACTCCCTTTCCAGAGACTATTATCTACTATTACTATAGGCACCATCTCTCCCTACTATACCCGCTATCCCACAGTCACACTCCCTTCCCAGAGACTATTATCCACTGTTACTATAGACACCATCTCTCCCTACTATACCTGTTATCCCACAGTCACACTCCCTTTCCAGAGACTATTATCTACTATTACTATAGGCACCATCTCTCCCTACTATACCCGCTATCCCACAGTCACACTCCCTTCCCAGAGACTATTATCCACTGTTACTATAGACACCATCTCTCCCTACTATACCTGCTATCCCACAGTCACACTCCCTTCCCAGAGACTATTATCCCACTGTTACTATAGACACCATCTCTCCCTACTATACCTGCTATCCCACAGTCACACTCCCTTCCCAGAGACTATTATCCCACTGTTACTATAGACACCATCTCTCCCTACTATACCTGCTATCCCACAGTCACACTCCCTTCCCAGAGACTATTATCCACTTTTACTATAGGCACCATCTCTCCCTACTATACCTGCTATCCCACAGTCACACTCCCTTCCCAGAGACTATTATCCCACTGTTACTATAGACACCATCTCTCCCTACTATACCTGCTATCCCACAGTCACACTCCCTTCCCAGAGACTATTATCCCACTGTTACTATAGACACCATCTCTCCCTACTATACCTGCTATCCCACAGTCACACTCCCTTCCCAGACATTGTGTACTACCTCTGAGGATATTAACCCATCTCTGGGCTCACAATGCTCTGCAATGTGAGCACAGTAGAATTGGTGATAAATGGAATATGCTTAATGTAAGCTACCATTGTAGACCCTAAGTGTCCGTGTCACTGGTGAAAGTGTCTTACTCCATTAACATTTGCCTGAACATGTCTAATTTATACCAGCTCGTCTCATGGGAATATTGCTTTGTAGAGAATGAAGAAGGCAGGGGAATTAGAGTAACCTTGTCTGGATGGAGGATGCCCAAAAACTATTTATATATTCACTGGACCCGGAGTCAGTGAAACTGGATTCAGACCAAAGTGCAAGGCAATATTAATGCACCAATCAGATCACTTTATATATATATATATATATATATATATATATATATGTTTTAAAGCATTATTTTTATTTTTTATTTAGTTTTTACACTATCTTTCAATTAATTAGCTTAGTTAAACTAGCGATGCTGAGCTCTGCATAAACAACCCCCTCTCATCATCCATTGTTGTGACTATTTTGGCTCACAGATAAGTTAGCCACTAACCAGTAGCTAATTGTTTCATTGTTGTATATTGCAGATAATGACTGCTGTTATTCAGTGTCGGTAGATTTGTTTAGTGAAGCAGAACCCTGGGGACGGGGACTATTACTCTAATAAATCCCTGAGTTGCTTCACATGCTGAACACACTGCCTCAAGGGTATCCACTCCTGCTGCTACACCTTCCTATCCCTAGTCAACACAAAACTGCTTCAGCTGGGAACTATCACAAAAGGTGATCAGCTCCCTTGTTGGGTCAAGTTGGGCTGATCCAACTGTTCAGCATCTGGACAATGATCAGATGACAGTTTTGGCCCCACAGATCGGTCAATAAGCTGCCAAATAGTAATGCAATGATAGGACGAGCTTCTCCCACAACTAGGCACTATTTTACCATTAACAAATCAAGGCACAGTTCTATAGTCAAGCTTTAAATAGAACAGAACCACAGCTTAGGATGGTGCAAATCAGGGCCACCCAACAGGAGCAACGCAGAGAGAGGATACGGAGGGATGGGAGAGGTGAGTGATGGAGATGAGGGAGGGGAGAGCGACGGAGGGGAGGGATGGATGGGAGAGAGAGAGAGACTGAGAAGAGGGAGAGCGACAGAGATGGAGAGATGGAGGGGAGAGCGACGGAGGGGAGGGAGAGCGACAGAGGGAAGGGAGAGGTGAGGGAGAGCGATGGAGGGGAGGGGAGGGACAGCAGGTACAAGGTACTTTTTATTATTACAGAGAAAATGGAAATCGTTTTAAAGTTTGGATTATTTGAATAAAATTAAGACTATGGGCCATTCCGTAATTTAGAGCTTTATGGATAACGGGTTGCTGGATAAAGGATCCCATACCTGTACTGTTTTATTATTAAGGAGAAAAAGGAAACAATTTTCAAAAATGTGGATTAAACGGAGTCTGTGGGAGACGGGCATTCCGTAATTCGGAGCTTTCTGAATAACGGGTTTCCAGATAACGGATCCTATATCTGTACTGTTTTATTATTAAGGTGGAAAAAGGAAATAATTTTAAAAAATGTTGGAAAAAGAAAATCATTTTAAAAATTTGGACCAAACAGAGTTAGTGGGAGACGGGCATTCTGCAATTCTGAGCTTTCTGAATAACGGGTTTCCGGATAATGGATCCTATATCTGTACTGTTTTATTATTAAGGTGGAAAAAGGAAATAATTTTAAAAAATTTGCATTATTTGTATTAAACGGAGTCTGTGGGAGACGTAATTCAGAGCTTTCTGCATAACAAATTTACGGGTAACGGATCCCATACCTGTACAAGCAGGCCAGTCTCACAGCAATAGGCAGCTTCAATGCTGATTCCAGTGTGTGTCTGGCACTTACTAATAAACACTACACTCAAGGGCACAGGGCAAAGTGAAAGCCGTTTATTTGCCTGAACTTGTTACGGATGATTAGACACTGGCCTAGAGATTATTCTCTTCATGAGGATCCTGAAGAGCTCACAGACATATTAGTCTCAGCACAGATTTAAATAGCCTCGAGGCTTATTAGCCAACAGACTAGGAAAGAGAATAATCCTAAACAATCCTAAATAATTACAGGGGCTGTTGTCAGACAAAATTGCAAACTGGAGAGCTGCTGAATAAAAAAGCTAAATAACTCAAAAACCCCAACCATAAACAAACATTTAAATCAGTTGCAAATTGTCTCAGAATATCAGTCTCTACAGCAGTGATCTCCAACCAGTAACTTGTGAGTAACATGTTGCTCTCCAACCCCTTGGATGTTGCTCCCAGAAGCCTCAAACAGGTGATTATTTTTAAATTAAAAAAAACCAGGTGCACTGCCAAACAGAGTCTCAATGTAGACTGACAATCCACATAGGGGCTAATAAATGGCCAATCACAGCCCTTATTTGGCACCCCAGGAACATTTTTCATGTTAGTGTTGCTCCCAACTCCTTTTGCTCCTGAATGTTGCTCACGGGTTCTAAAGGTTGGGGATTCCTGCTCTACATCATACTAAAATTTTACTCAAAGGTGAACAACTGTACAGGTATTGGTATGAGATAAGTTATCTGGAAAATCCGTTATGCAGAAAGCTCCGAATTACAGAAAGGTACATCATCAAATAATCCAAATCTTTAAAAACTATTTCCTTTTTCTCTGTAATAATAAAACAGTAGCTTGTACTTGATCCCAACTAAGATATAATTAATCCTTATTGGGAGCAAAACCAGCCTATTGGGGTTATTTAATGTTTATATGATTTTCTATTAGAGGCACATTTATCAAGGTTTGAATTTAGAATTCATGCGAGTTTTCTAAAACTCCCATAAACTCGAAATTCAACCAATTGAAATGTATTAAAAAAATGTACTAATAAAATTGAATTTTCTCAGCTCGGACTAATTGTACTGACCTGAAAACTCGAATCAAATTCAAAAACTCAAATTCGAAAAACTCACATTCGAAAAACTCACATTCGAAAAGCTCACATTCGAAAAACTCACATTCGAAAAACTCACATTCGAAAACTCAAATTCGAAAAACTCAAATTAAATGCAAAAAACTCGAATCAAATTCGAATTCAAAAGCTCGAATCAAATTCTAATTCGAAAAACTCAAATTCTAATTCGAAAAACTCAAACTCAAATTCTAATTCGAAAAACTCAAATTCTAATTCGAAAAACTCAAATTCTAATTCGAAAAACTCAAATTCTAATTTGAAAAACTCGAATCGAATTAAAAAAAACCAAACTTGATTTGAGTTTTTTCTCCGAAAAAATCTCGAATCTCAAGAAGGCTGCAAACATCACCAAATTGGTCCCTGGACCTCTCCCATTGACTTATACAGCAATTCGGCAGGTTTAAGGTGGCGAATAGTCGAATTTGAGTTCTTAAAAGGACCAGAGTATGATAAATCTCAAAATTCGAAATAAAACTTGAATCAAGTTTGGATAATTCACAATTCGAATTTGAGAGTTTTGACCCCAAAAAAAACCCTGAAAATTCGAATTTTCACTTCGACCCTTAATAATCTGCCACTTAAGGTATGACAATTCAAATTACGGAAATATCCGTTACCCCAGGACCCCGAGCATTCTGGATAACAGATCCTATACTTGTAATGGGTGCCCTGATACTGTACACAGGATATCAATCAATTGAATAATGAGAGACATATAATATGAATCCCAACGAGACACAAACATGACTTAGATACAAATATGCGCCCGAGAAATGACAGGTACATGTGGGTTACGAGAAATGATTAGATGCAAAGGGGATACGGCACCCGGTGACAGAGAGGAGACAGAAGGTTCCGAGAGTGTAGAGAACAATAGGTAATATCAGATACATAGACATGACAGATCCTGAGAGATTACAAACAAGAAACAGAAAACTGGTGCAGTCAGTGAAATGTACAGAGGGGTGACAGGTATAGACATGAGGCAGAGACGTGACTAATGCTCACAAAGCAATAAAAGTGTCATTATGTAATGCACAAGAGACATGTACAGGTATGAGATCCATTATCTGGAACCCATTATCCAGAAAGCTCTGAATTATGGAAAGGTCGTCTCCCATAGACTCCATTATATCCAAATAATCCAGATTTTTATAAGATATCTCCTTTTTCTCTCCCGACTAAGATCTAATTAATCCTTATTGAAAGCAAAACCAGCCTATTGGGTTTATTTAATGTTTACATGATTTTCTTGTAGACTTACGGTATGAAGATCCATTAACCGGAAAACCCCAGGTGCCAAGCATTCTGGATAACAGGTCCCATACCTTTATATTACAGCAGATTTCTGTCATTTCCAAACGTATACTCTGATTTCTCTGCTATCCAACTTTAAAATACACAGCAACCAGCAGTGTTATTATACCCTCCCTGAGTATATCAGCTTCTAATATGACCTTCTCATGTGTGTAATCTTATAATACACTAACACCATGAATTTCCAGCTAAATATATTCTAATCAGCAGTGATATCATGTACATCATGTGACCCAGGAAAACAGGTGACATATAAGAAAAAATGACCCCCTCCTTACCTTTATATGGTCACAGAACCCCTCAGTGACTTCTAATATCCTTATCATTTACAGTAGGGGTACATTATCTCTTATAATACATGAGTGATACTCAGAGTTCCCTGTATAACTCAGCCTGCAGCCTTGTGCCTTTATATGGTCACAGAACAACCCCTCAGTGACTTCTAATATCCTTATCATTTACAGTAGGGGGTACATTATCCCTTATAATACATGAGTGATACTCAGAGTTCCCTGTATAACTCAGCCTGCAGCCTTTTGCCTGTATATGGTCACAGAACCCCTCAGTGACTTCGAATATCCTTATCATTTACAGTAGGGGGTACATTATCCCTTATAATACATGAGAGATACTCAGAGTTCCCTGTATAACTCAGCCTGCAGCCTTGTGCCTTTATATGGTCACAGAACAACCCCTCAGTGACTTCTAATATCCTTATCATTTACAGTAGGGGGTACATTATCCCTTATAATACACGAGTGATACTCAGAGTTCCCTGTATAACTCAGCCTGCAGCCTTGTGCCTTTATATGGTCACAGAACCCCTCAGTGACTTCTAATATCCTTATCATTTACAGTAGGGGGTACATTATCCCTTATAATACATAAGTAATACTCAGAGTTGCCTGTAGAACACATAATAGTCAGTAGAGTAGAGCAGGCAGCACACATACAGGGGAGAAGTCAGTAGAAGAATACTATAGGCAGAAAACACAGCAGCAGATAGAGAGATGTCAATAACACATGACAGGAGACCAAGGTGACAGGTAGTACTGAGCTCAAGGAGAACCACAAGGCAATACGAATCTCGTGAGGTACCAGCCCGTGTAAAATAGGCCCTCACCGATGCATTGTCCCACGGGGGTGCTGTACGGGTTCCCCAGAAGAAACTCCATCTTGATGACAACAAACACCCGACCCAGTCAGTCCTCACACAGTCTCAGAAGGGATCCACCTATTCTCATCATCCATTGGGCATCACTGCAAAAGCAACAAGCCTATTGGATAGTGGACTTGTCCATCACCCGGTTAAAACATTAGCCCTTCACGATTGAGGCAAAGTTACAGATTTGATAGGATTTTCTGACTGTCATCACTTATGACGCAAGGGAGTAGGCAGGGCAATGGAAACAGTTTCAGCCAATCCTGGCCGTGCTACTATCCGGCGACTGTTTACGCTTTTCTCATTGCGTTAATCATTTTTACATAACTCCGCCTGAGCAAAACGTCAATCTCGTCCATCGCGATTGGTCAGATAGGAATTGATTACGAAATCTTTATGTGAACATTCAACAAACAATTCTCCGGAAGCTTTCTTCAAGTCACGTGCTTTGTTTCCCCTAGCAACAGAGAGACGCTGCTGCTGCTGCACTGCCTGTGAGATTCAAATTCCATAAACATAAACTAGCAGGCAACATGTATTTTATTCTTCTTCATATTAATATTATATGAAATATTTGTATTTTTATAATTGTATTATTCAGGTATTTATATATAGACACTCCTATTTCTGAATGATTTTTGCTGTACAATGGGGGTTGTGTTGTTCACCTTTAAATTAACTATTTAGTATGCTGTAGAGAGAGATATTCTGAGACAATTTGCTCTTTGGTTTTTGTTTTATATTATTTGTGGGGTTTTTTCAAGTTATTTAGCTTTTTATTCAGCGGCTCTCCTATTTCAGCAGTCTGGTTGCTAGGGCCCAAATTCCCCTAGCAACCATGCATTGATTTGAATAAGAGACTGGAATATGAGTAGGAGAGGCCTCAATAGAAAGTGATAGAAAGAAGAAATAACTATACATGTGTAGCCTTACAGAGCATTTGTTTTGTAGGGTCAGTGAGCTCCTGCATTTAAAGTTGGAAAGAGTCAGAATTAAAATACAAATATGGGACCTGTTATCCTTAGCTTGGGACCTGGGGCTTTCCAGAAAATGGATTTTTCCATAATTTGGATCTTCTTATCCAAACCATTTATATTAAAATCCCCTACCCTACACAGATCCCCCCCTCCCAGCTCCCCTCAAGCCTAGCCGTTACCCTCGGCAATTGGCACTAAACCTTTGCTTACCCCTCGTTGCAGATTTAGCGCAGAGGAGTGCACGGGCGCCATCTTCGGGTCTTCTTCCGGTGCTTCAGCAATTTCCGTCACTTTCGGAGTTGTCAGAAACCGGAAGATGGCTGTTGATAATAGGGATGCACCGGAACTAGGGGTAGGCAGAAGAGGCACGTGTCTAGAGCGCAATCAAGTGGGGGCGCCAAGAACATACCTCTTTCTTCAGCCTACCCCTTGTCCAGACCCTTTCTCTCCCACCGGCGCTCTCTTCCCCCTTCACGAATTAAAATATTTCCGGCATTCGCAGTTTATGTCACAGTTCCTGACGTGCACGCATGTGCACTTCCGGCTGTGCGTGCATGCGTATTTCTGGCCGTGCACGCATGCGCACTCGAAGTCCTGCGCGCAAGGGGGCGAAGAGGGCTGCCGGGTTGCCTTGGGCGCCCGGCTGTCTTGGCCCGGCCCTGGCACCGGAATCCAGGATTCAGTTAGGGATTTGGCCTTTTTCAGCAGAATTCGAATTTAGTCTAATCCTTCTGCTTGGCCGAATCCTAATTTGCATATGCAATTTTGGGGCGGGGAGGGAAATCGCATGACTTTTTGCCACAAAACAAGGAAGTAAAAAATGATTTCCACTTCCCACCCCTAATTTGCATATGCAAATTAGGACTTGGTATTTAGCGGAATCTTTCGCGAAGGATTCTGGGGTCCGGCCGAATCCAAAGAAGATGAGGAGCTACTGGGGCATCTTTGGAGACACAGATCTTTACTGCTAAAGGGCTGTGGTTGCCTTGGGCCGGTACAGAAGCTCAAAACATAATGTACAACATTTCTAGCTATTTATTTATTTAGTTATCCTTTAAAATCTGAAAGACAAAGACTTTTGTTGCCTGTTTAATCCTCAGCCATAACCCAAAAAAATAAAAAAAGAACACAAATAAAATGACTGAAATCTTTATACACTTAACCAGTAGGAAGTATGGAAACAAAGTTATTTGTATTTCAACATTTTTGATTTTAGCACAGGCCATTTAGTTGAAAAGATCTAGCATGATGCACAGATATGTTGGACTACAACTAACAGCAAGCAATGACAGCTGAGAGCATCTTTCGGAATGCTGGTTATTGTAATTAACACACAACAAGGGAGATGCAGGTTGGACATCCCTGAAATACTGGTTTTATCCTGAGCCACCATCTTAGCTTCTGCATCTTGTTCCGCATCAGATGGAAATATTCAGCTGGAGGTTCCTGGTAAAAATAAGCCCAAGACCTTGGCCATTGATTTAAGTAGCACTTATAGGCAGTAATTGCAGTTAAGAGACCAAAAGTGCTTCTTGCTCTAACCACAGAGAAGACGTGCTCATTCAGGAGGGGGTTTTGTTTTCATCTTTCACTAGTAAAGACATTTCAGTGATGTGAAGGTTTCCCAGAAACAGTCAGTTAGAAAAGCTTCTTGCAACACTCAGTCCTGCAATAGCTTGTGTTTAATGGTAGAGCTTTCAGAGCAAAGATGTACAAAGAGGGTCCCGGCGGCTGTGCGAGAACGCAGCTCTTGGAGGTCATAATCATGCGCCCATTCCACATTTCCCCAACGCTGGATCTGAATCAAATGAAAGAATATAATTAAACCACTGGGAAGGACCTGCAGGTGTCTATGCAGTAGGTGATGCACCAAAACCAGGATTCGGTATTTGGCCTTATTCAGCAGGATTTGGCCGGATCCTCATTCCTTGCCGAACTGAATCCGTAAAATCATCTGACTTTATCACAAAACAAAAGGAAGTAAAAAAAGTCTAGCTGTTTTTTTCCCCTCCCCGTCCCAATTTGCATATGCAAATTAAGGTTCGGATTCGGTTCAGTATTCGGCCGAATCTTTCTGGGGTTCGGCCTAATCCAAAATAATGGATTCAGTGCATTCCTACTATGCAGAGTAGGAATCCAAATCATTTACATCCTGACACAGATATGTGAAGTGATCAATAATACACCTCAACATTAACATCTGAATGTTCAGCTCATGCCTGGGCATAGCGAAAACTGCCAGTGAAGGTGATCATTACATGTGTGTATATATTATAGGGATGCACCGAATCCAGGATTCGGTTCGGTATTTGGCCAGTATTCTGCCTTTTTGAGCAGGATTTGGATTTACATATGTAAATTAGGGGCGGGTAGGGAAATCACATGACTTTTCGTCACAAAAGAAGATTTTTTTCCATTTTTTCCTTTCCTGCACCCAATTTACATATGCAAATTAGGATTCGGATACAGTATTTGGCCGAATCTTTCACCATGGATTCTGCTGAATCCCAAATAGTGGATTCAGTGCATCCCTAATATATTACATTGAATATCTGGGAGGGGGGTACAGATCAGCTGTACAAGATGATGTACATAAAATAGCACCTTCAATCATGGAGCTAAATGCAGGCAGAAAAGGTAATACGATTCAGTGGGACATTTCATTTCATATTTATTACTGTATGTACCCGAGTATAAGCCGAGTTTTTCAGCATCCAAAATGTGCTGAAAAAGTCTACCTCGGCTTATACTCGGGTCAGTGGTACCCGACCCGAGTAGCTAAGATTTCAGTCACTTTTAATCATTCCTATACCAACAGTACACTTGGGGAGAGACTGCAATATCCCACAATGCCCTCTGTTGGTTATATGAAAGAATAACAGTGCGCCCTCTGTTGGTTATATGGAAGAATAACAGTGACTGCAAAATCACACAGTGCCCTCTGTTGGTTATATGAAAGAATAACAGTGACTACAATATCACACAGCGCCCTCTGTTGGTTATATGAAAGAATAACAGTGACTGCAATATCACACAGCGCCCTCTGTTGGTTATACAAAAGATTAACAGTGATGGCAATATCAAACAGCACCTTCTGCACATGGTAGTGAGACAGTGGGACAATGCACACAGTAATCCGTTTGGCAATTCTCTGTCACCATCAACTTTGCAAAGAAGTCCAGTTGACCGCTGGGGGGGTCGCTTTGGCAGAATGTGCGCTGCTGGGAGACAGGGCTGTAGTTGTGTCTAGGCTTATACTAGAGTCAATAAGTTTTCCCAGTTTTCGTAGGTAAAATTAGGTACCTCGGCTTATACTCGGGTCGGCTTATACTCGAGTATATACGGTAGGTCTGTGTCCAATGAATACATGATAGAAAAGTGCCGCTTGTATTACATTCAGAAGCTGGGAATGATCATGCTGTATTACAGAGAAAGAAGTCGGTTACCTGATACTCCTCTTCTAAGCGAGACAGGAGAACGGCTTTCTCCACTGGCAGGTGTCGGTCGATAAGTCCCATGGTCAGGATGAGGGACTTGAGCTGAGAAATGATAAACTCGATACCTGCATCGGGGGAGGGTGTGCGTGGAAAAAAAAAAAAATCGGCTTTAAAATAAAAAATCACCAGGACCTGACATCATACCTCCCAAGATTTTGGAAATAAAAACAGGGACAAAAAAGTTGGCCATTTTGTGGCCACACCCCCTAATTACCATGTTCATTTTACAAAATTTGGCAGGTTATGAAAGTTTGAACATATTTCTGTGTTTTTTTTCGTTATTACAGTTTTGCTAATGAAGGTGAATTGCCCTTAAGGCTTAGTCCACACTAGGCGATTCAGGGAGATTTAGCGCCTGGCGACTATTCGCCTCTTCTTTGAGGTGACTAATCTCCCCGAACCGCTTCCTCTTCTCCTGCGCCGGCTGTAATGAGAGTCGCCTGCGTTATGACACCTGCGGCGCTTCGTTTTCAGAAGTCGCTCGAAGTTTCCTCATGAGGCAACTTCGGAAAACGAAGCGCCGCGTATGTCATAATGCAGGTGACTCTCATTACAGCCTCAAAGGAGAGGTGATTAGTCGCCAGGGCGCTAAATCTCCCCAAATTGCCTGGTGTGGACTAAGTCTTAAGCTGTCTAACTTCTCCCACGGAACCTGTTATCTTATCTTATTACCATTACGCATTTGCTTATCTGTAAATTGTTACAAATGTATCTTATTTGCTGTTGCGGAAGTTCTGGTCTCTCTGCCAAAAGCCAATTAAGTTAGAAACTTTGTTTGTTTCTTTTTCTGGCTGTTCAGTGAAAGGAAAAATGGGACTTTTTAGTTGAACTGTTAAAACGTGCTCAGAAAAAGGATTTTAAGTTCATTTTTTTTCTGTTCCCATAAATGGTTAAATCCAAAAGACTAGCCACGTTCTGCAAACCAGGGAGGCACCTACCACCACTAACATACAAGGCTCACGTGACAGTGGTATCATTTATTATACGATTACCTAATAATCCCCAGGAATTGTAGGACGCCAGATGACGGCTAAAAACATCTTTGGTCTCCGTTGGAATGATGGGCCCATGGATGCTTGTGGAGGATCCAATCACAACATTGTATCTAAAGAAGAAGAAAAAATCCAGAACATACAATATCCAGTGAATAAAAAGTGGCCTAGAATTAGTTTCCTTATTATAGGAAGACTTCAGTGGAACAATGTGTGTCAGCAAACTAGAACTCTAGAATTGTTCTGCCCCAGTCAGTTTCTCAGCTCACCTTTTTTCTGCCCATTCAATCACTGGATCCCACTCATTTTTCTGCAGCTCCACCAGCCCCGGGGGATCTTCTACTCTGTAACTGCAATATAAAACCAAACATACTGATTGCAGGGAGAGCCTGCCACTGCTCATAATGACACAATAGTTTGCCTTGCAGCTCCCTCTGCTGGTTCCACGGCTAAACTTCTCCTATTCCAAGGATGAATGCTGAAAATATGAATTTAAGGGGTAAGTTGCTGGCTCCTATTTAAGGAATTCTTCAGTATAAAAATAAAAACTGGATAAATAGTCTGTGCAAAATAAAAAATGTTTCTAATATAGTAAGTCAGACAAAAATGTAATGTATAAAGGCTGGAGTGACTGGATGTGTAACATAATAGCCAGAACACTACTTCCTGCTTTTCAGCTCTCTTGCTTTCCACTGATTGGTTACCAGGCAGTAACCAATCAGTGACTTGAGGGAGGGCACATGGGACATAACTGTTGCTTCTGAATCTGAGCTGAATTCTGAGGATCAATTCCAAACTCACTGAACAGTTATGTCCCATGTGGCCCCCCTTATAGTCACTGACTAACTCAGAGTTAGAGAGCTGAAAAGCAGGAAGTAGTGTTCTGGCTATTATGTTACACATCCAGTCACTCCAGCCTTTATACATTACATTTTTGCCTAACTAACTATATTAGAAACATTTTTTATTTTGCACAGTCTATTTACCCGGTTTTTATTTTCACACTGAATTGTTCGTTTAAGACACTATAGGATAGCTAAGGAAGGCGATAATAGAATTGAACACTAATGGCCGCTTATACACGATGGAGCTCGCAAAAAGTAACATAAGCTATATGTCACTTACCAGATGGTGTCGGTCTCCAAGAATTTCAAAGCAGGTTTAATAAGCTGTTCCTTGTTTCTTAGCGTGGGGTTATCCAAGGCTGTGTTGCACAGTGTGGTCTATAGAGCAGGAGGCAATATGGTTAGTGAATGAATTAGTGATGCTCCGAATCCACTATTTTGGATTCTGGCGAACCGACGAATCCTTCACGAAAGTTTTGGCCGAATACCGAAGCTTAATTTGCTTACGCAAATTAGGGGTGGGAAGAGGAAAATATTTTTTACTTACTTGTTTTTTGACAAAAAGTCATGCAATTTCCCTCCCTGCCCCTAATTTGCATATGCAAATTAGGATTTGGTTCGTTCTTCTCGAATCCGAATCCTGCTGATAAAGGCAGAATCCCGAAACCTGGATTCAGTGCATCCCTAGAATAAATACAGGGTGGCATATGGGGGGGTTAAGGAACAGTAGACAATTACAAGAGTCCTCTGCACTCAACCCATTATCAATATATTTAAGACAGAGACATTTTGTGCTACTGCTACTGAAAAATGCCTTACCCTTTAAACAACACAGGGATTGTTTGTCCATATATTGCAATATATTTAAGCTGGCCAACTACGTCAAAGTCATCCCATTTCTGGCCAGTCCTATACTTAATTTTCATCTGATTCATTAAGAATTCAATAGTTTCATTATACATTTTATAAAAGGGACGAATACGTTTTACCTGCAACTTACTTGCTGCTTTCAAAGTAAAACTCCTAAACTTGGCTGCCCTTTTATTAGACACCAGTGGGATCACCTGACTATAGTTGGAGAGGGTGGGGGCTTTCCCTTGTTTGTTATAGTTCTACAGGAGCAGTGACCAGCTCCATGTAAAACGTATTCGTCCCTTTTATAAAATGTATAATGAAACTATAGAATTCTTAATGAATCAGATGAAAATTGAGCGTAGGACTGGCCAGATATGGGATGACTTTGACGTAGTTGTTCAGCTTAAATATATTGCAATATATGGACAAACAATCCCTGTGTTGTTTAAAGGGTAAGGCATTTTTCAGTAGCAGTATGCACAAAATGTCTCTGTCTTAAATATATTGATAATGGGTTGAGTGCAGAGGAATCTTGTATTTGTCTATATGTATTTTGTGGTCACAGCCTCATTGCAGCCCCGCCTAATGGTTTTAAAAACCTGTGGTGAGCACAACTTTCCCTTGTGGGTTACGGAACAGAGCATCCTCACCAACTGCATGGTGTAGAACTTGATCACGTCTCTCTGGCAGTCCCATTCTGTGGCCACAGCTAGAGCCAAAGCCTCACTGGGAACAGCAAATACTTTCCCCTGGGGCGTCTTAAGCTTCCTCCGATCCAGGTTAATTTCAAACCCCCCTGGAGGGAAGAGACGGTATTTAAAGAACTGGCCCCTTTTATATGCCGGAGGTTATAGATTTAGACAATTTCATTTTAAAGAAAGGGTCTGAATAAGGACCGGATGTACAGTGCTGAACGCAGGCACACAATTTCCAAGCTTAAAAGACCAGTAACATAAAAAAAAAAAAAAAAAATTAAAAAAATGTGTTTTGTACATAACAAAAAGAAACACCAAGACACATTTCACTTTAAAATTCGCAAAATCTTTATTAAGAAATAACTCTTCAGAAACGGCCACAGGGTAACGATCCATCGTGCGGTGCTCAATTTCTCCTCCCTGCCTTCTATAGGAGACAGCAAGAGGAGAAATCGAGTGCTGCGTGATGGATCGTCGCCCTGACGCTGTTTCTGAAGAGGAGCGCAAGCGGAGAATCGGTAAGTTATTCCTTAATAAAGACTTTGCGAATTTAAAGTTAAAAGTAAAGAATATATAGGATTGGGGTTTCCAAATTTGTAAGTAAAAACTCATTTTTGAAGTGACCCAGGTGCACCGCCCGGAGCCCTCAGCATAGGGAGCGGACAAACTGAAAATGCATTGAAGCAAGCACTCAAAGAAGGCAAACAAAAGTTTTCAAAGTGAAGAAGTAGTTTATTGTGTCCACAGCCTTATGCGTTTCGTGTTTACAAACATTTAATCATAGGCTTAAAGTTAAAAGTGTCCTGGTGTTTTGTACAAACAAAATTTTTTTTACATTTTTTTTTTTATGTTACTGGTCCTTTAAGTCAGTAGCCCCAAAACACAGGACAAAAACAGGCCCCCGGTTGGTGTATGGGGAGTCTGATTCAATGACACGTGCACAACTCTGAAATGGACTACGTACCTTCTCCATGGGAAATGCTGACATTTTCATAGAACTTTTTTCTTTCTGCAAAATAAAAATACAATCATTGAATGAATAAAAAAAAGAGCAAGTTGACAAATCAGGGTGCAGTGGATAGCACACCCAATTTTTAAAAAAAAATCATAAAAACTATACAAAATAATATTGATGAGCCCAACGCTTTTAACCTTAAGGGTCTTCCTCAGGGGCACAAATAATCCAAACAAATTTTAGATTTTTTTTTTTTTTGGATTATTTGTGCCACTGTGGAAGACCCTTAAGGTCATTTTTTTTTTCTAAATTGGGTGTGCTATCCGTTACTCCTAATATTTATAGCTAGACTTGGAGACCCTTATGGGGAGTCCCCTATGGATTAGTACCCCTCAGTTGGAATTTTAGGGGGTGCACCATCTCTCTTAATTTTGGACCAATCAGGGTGCAAGTTGCATGTATCATTTTTAGAGCGGTGATTATGCCACTTGCAGAGCACACATTCAAACACCATTTGCATGCAACTTATTAGAGACAAGTCTGCAGAAACATGGAATTACCAATACATTCAGAATGGCAGTAGTACTAATGATCTGTTGCATCATTTGGCCTGGGCGTGTACCCCCTCCCCCCCTTCCTTAGTGACACTACTGCCTTTCTTGTATTTCTAATAGAACTATAGGTTCCATGCAGGGTGCTGCAACTTTGCACAGTGATTTGTCTAAGTTGGGAAACTGGGCAGCAAACTGGAAAATGAGGTTCAATGTTGATAAATGCAGGTTATGCACTTTGGCAAAAATAATATAAATGCAAGTTATACACTAAATGGCAGTGTGTTGGGAGTTTCCTTAAATGAGAAGGATCTTGGGGTCTTTGTAGATAACACGTTGTCTAATTCTGGGCAGTGTCATTCTGTGGCTACTAAAGCAAATAAAGTTCTGTCTTGTATAAAAAAGGGCATTGACTCAAGGGATGAAAACATAATTCTGCCTCTTTATAGGTCCCTGGTGAGGCCTCATCTGGAGTATGGGGGCAGTTTTGGACTCCAGTCCTTAAGAGGGATATAAATGAGCTGGAGAGAGTGCAGAGACTAAGTGCAACTAAACTGGTTAGAGGGAGGGAAGAGTTAAATTATGAGGGGAGACTGTCAAGGTTGGGTTTGTATTCTCTGGAAAAAAGGAGCTTGCGAGGGGACATGATTAGACTTTACAAGTACATTAGAGGACATTATAGACAAATAGCAGGGGACCTTTTTACCCATAAAGTGGATCACCGTACCAGAGGCCTCCCCTTTAGACTAGAAGAAAAGAACTTTCATTTGAAGCAACGTAGGGGGTTCTTCACAGTAAGGACAGTGAGGTTGTGGAATGCACTGCCGGGTGATGTTGTGATGCTGATTCAGTTAATGACTATAAGAGGGACTTGGATGATTTTTTGGACAGACATAATATCAAAGGCTATTGTGATACTAAACTCTATAGTTAGTATAGATATGGGTATATAGAATTTATGTGAAAGTAGGGAGGGGTGTGTGTATGGATGCTGGGTTTTCATTTGGAGGGGTTGAACTTGATGGACTTTGTCTTTTTTCAACCCCATTTAACTATGTAACTAACTATGTAATACAGAGAGCTCAACCCCCATGAAATTCACCTGTGAAGATGTCAGGTGCTAGTACTGGAGGACCCTCTCCTGCTTAGAGTCAATTAGTACATAGGAAATAAATCCAGTAGCACGCTGTAATTCATGAAAAAGTGCTTCACTGTTTACTAAGCCCGTATACATACATACATACATACAGAAAAGGGCAACGTTTTGGGACCTCCTGGGCCCTTTATCAAGAACGTTGCTCTTTTCTGTATGTGTGTGTGTGTGTATGTGGGGGTGTGTATGGGTGTGTGTGGATGTATGTATGTGGGGGTGTGTATGTGTGGATGTATGTATGTGGGTGTGTGTGAGTCTTAAGTAAACTGCTTTCCTTGGTGCAGCCCATAGGAGCTCTGTTCCCGGTCTGTGGATCTGATAAGTGGTGGGCATGTCCTAATGACCCTAACCAAAACCATAGTAGAAGGTGGGCAGCCAATCAAACAGCTCTGCATTCAAAAAAAGACAGATTGAAGCTCCCAGTCAGGCTATCTGCTTGCTGATTACAATGCCGAGTACCACAGGCTCCCCTACCAGCCTGGGAAAGCATGAAGTGGAACAGATGGGAGGGGCCAGTAGGGTTCAGTTGGGCTCAATATGAAACTTTTAAAGGGGTTGTTCACCTTTCAAACAGTTCAGTTGTTTTCAGACTGAAATAAAGACTTTTTCCCAATTACTTTACATAGTTTATTTTTTTACTGTTTTTCCAAAATCTAAGTTTAAAGTTGACTGTTCGTGTCTCTGGTGTTTGAGTCTGGCAGCTCAGTAATTCAGGCGCAGACTCTATTCAGGCAGCATCTCTGGAGTATTAGCAACTATTGTATCAATTCTAACAGCTGCCTGTAATGACACGATTCTGCTCAGCAGGGACAAAGATAAGAAATGTATCAACAAAATGTATCAATGCAGAACAGTTTGGGGGGTGCAGCTACCCCCCCTTCATTGAGCTGCTTTAGAAGGTGCAAAATTACACTTTACACTTCAATATTAGAAAAACGGTCACAAATAGAAAGTGTTTAGAAAAAAAGTTGTTATTTCTGGTGATCTATCTGAAAACAACTAGTTGCTTGAAGGTGAACAACCCCTTTAACAGCACTTTGCTTTAATATATATGGGAGTAAAATTGCAGACGCCTTCTTGCTTTTTCTCCCCCCCCCTGAAGTCAGTACTAGTTGTATAAAGGATAAAAGAAAGATCACCAGTGCTACTTACCTACAGCCACTGCATAGAAACGCTTGTTCTTGTGAGGAGCTGCCTGAACTGCCCGAATAAGAGGAGCCGGGGAGGCAAAAATCCTCCGGGTAGCGATCGCTTGAAAACTGGGCAGCATGGTCTAATAATGAGGGTCACTCACAGGCATAGAAAGGCTTAGGTCCCTCTGCACTCCGTCCCATCAACTCAGAGTGAACCTGCTGGGCAGAGAAAGATTATAATTACAGAATACAAGACAACCATGAATACCCTGTAAATGATAAATGTTATCCTTATAAGCAGCTCTTAGTGATGTCATCAGTTATAATCAGAGCTTAGTGATGTCATTTCTGTCACAGGAAACTTGTATATTATAATAAATAAAGCACCACCCCCATCTGAAAAAACAGAGGATATTAGAAGTGACCTGAGAGGTCGATATCATAGGGTCATGGAACTCCTCGGGCGATTCAGAACAGACTTGTATTTAACATTATTCAGTATATATCTGCTAAGCAATAAGAGTAAGAGCAGGTGGCACTGGGGAGCACTGAGGGCTGAGGCACCACAGGTTGTACATGTCTGAAGCAAACCCTGATCACGGATGCAGCAGCATTATAGTAGCACAATAACCGGCTTCCCATAAAGCTAAATACTCGTACACCCAGGAAAAATGAACGTCCTGTCAAGCAGCGCCTGCTTACCCGGGCGCAGCCATCTTGTTGACCCTGATTTGTTCTTCGACGTCACATCCGGCAAGCGGCCAGTCAGCGCCTTCCTTTCACTTCATTGGTCGGTTTCAGATAGACTACATTTCCCGGCGACGCAGAGTCACAGTTGAAGCCAATTTGGGGCGGTGCTTGCGCGGTGGGCGGCCTTTCGGTCGGCCAATCGGAGTGCACGGTGCTGGAAAGGCCCAGGTGTTCGGGGCCGGGAGTGGAGAAGTGGCCGAGCCCTAGTGTGGAGCCGCCTTAGCTGGAGAGGGGCTCGGCCCTGGACATGCCGGTCCGTACTGAATCCAACAGCGTGGCCTCTGGATACTCATCCCTCATTCCTCCTCCTCCCATCAACACCCAGCAGCCCGGGGTCGCCACCACCCTCCTGTACAGCGGCTCCAAGTTCCGGGGCCACCAGAAGAGCAAAGGCAACTCGTACGATGTGGAAGTCGTGCTGCAGGTGAGGCCTGGGGAATGGAGACGAGTCACTGTCTATGTGGGGCCCCCGGGTGTCCCAGTAGCAGCAGGACAGGCCGAGGCTGGGGGAATGTGGCCAATGTGGGACCGGAAATCTTGCATGAGGGGACAGAATATCAGTGACACCCTCACTGGGGAAGGGAATATCAGTGACACCCTCACTGGGGAAGGGAATATCAGTGACACCCTCACTGGGGAAGCGAATATCAGTGACATCCTCACTGGGGAAGGGAATATCAGTGACACCCTCACTGGGGAAGGGAATATCAGTGACACCCTCACTGGGGAAGGGAATATCAGTGACACCCTCACTGGGGAAGGGAATATCAGTGGCACCCTCACTGGGGAAGGGAATATCAGTGACACCCTCACTGGGGGAGGGAATATCAGTGACACCCTCACTGGGGGAGGGAATATCAGTGACACCCTCACTGGGGAAGGGAATATCAGTGACACCTCACTGGGGAAGGGAATATCAGTGACACCCTCACTGGGGGAGAGAATATCAGTGACACCCTCACTGGGGAAGAGAAATATCAGTGACACCCTCACTGGGGAAGGGAATATCAGTGACACCCTCACTGGGGAAGGCAATATCAGTGACACCCTCACTGGGGAAGAGAATATCAGTGACACCCTCACTGGGGAAGGGAATATCAGTGACACCCTCACTGGGGAAGAGAATATCAGTGACACCCTCACTGGGGAAGGGAATATCGGTGACACCCTCACTGGGGAAGAGAATATTAGTGACACCCTCAGTAAGAAAGGTCTGTAATAGAAGCAGAATTAGTATGGGGCTACATTTGTCAAAAATCACACCATTTTCAGTTGCCTATAAGGTCTGAATGTGACCCTGGGTGTCTGTGCAGGAGAATGCAGGCAGGAGAGAGCAGGGTGCTGTGTTTATAGACAGACTGCTGCCCAGGCAATCTAGGATAGATGTACCCTTAAATGAATGTAACATTGCTTGATTTCTCTTCCGAGCACTCTTGCAGTTGACATGACTTATTTATAGTTTTCAAGGTATTGGCAGTTCTTACACTACTGACATCAGGAATCTAAAGCAACAGCACCACCTGTTGACATTTGGACACAGTCGCTAGAATAGGTATTACTATTATTAGGGAAGAGTCGAGCATCGTTTCCACGGTCCATTCTGAGCGGCGCAACGTCACAAGACTTTCCTCTTCTCACTAACTTAATCATTTTCTGGCTGTAGCCAGTTGGCAGAACGTAGCACAAGGGGATACTGTTTCCAATTCATTATACTAGAGTTGAAATTGCTTATATTATGAAAACTAGAAAACAATGTGAATAGCAAAAGTGCTTAGGGAGCTGTCTGAGGCTTTTCAATGGCCATTTGCTGGGGGTTAAATATAATAAATATATATGTTCTTATTAAAGATGGGTACAACTCACAACCCTTCCCTAAAGAAATAAAGTGACGGCCTCTCATATGGTGTGTACGTTAGAAGTAAGGATGCATCAAATCCAGAATCCTTGTGCCTGACCGAATCTGAATTTGCATATGTAAATTAGGGGAGGGAAAGGAAAATCACGTGCCTTATCACAAAACAAGGAAGTAAACATTTTCCCCCACTTTTTCCTTTCCATCCCTAATTTGCATATGGAAATTAGGATTCAGTTTGGTATTCGGCCTTATCTTTCACAAAGAATTCGGGGATTTGGCCATATCGTGGATTCGGTGCGTCCCTAATTAGAAGGGAACAGATCTCCTGTGCTGGGAATCCAAGGCTGCAGAATAAAGCAATGTAGTACCAGCTGTCCTTTATGTGTTGAAACTACAACTCCCAGCACCCCTGTACCTTGGGCTGTCCATCGTCACATGGCATATTCTCTACCTAAATCCTATTATTCTGCTGCCTCTCCTCTTTATGTATTTGGCCCATCCTAAAGTGATCACAGCCAGACTCAGGGCCCCTCCTCTGATTTGGCAATGGGAGCAGCCAGCCATAAATAGTCATATAGTGTGAGCTGCACCCTGGGAAATCTTGCTACTCCCATCTGGATCACTGCCCTTAGCCAAGAGCAAAAACTCCATAAACACAGAGGGATTTCAGCTGAGAGAATCCCAGTCTGATATCACCTTTATCTCTCTGGGCCATATTTGTATAACACACTGATTTCCCCATAGAGGTTGCGGAGTCCTAACAGTCTGCCAGTCATGTGACCTAATGTGACCCAATGTGCCTGCCCTTGCCCACGGGTGCCCTTTGCTTTCAGCTGAGCCAGGATTTCTATTGCTCTCTCCCTGCATAAACAATGGCCTCTGTCTGCTCAGCTGCACTTTAGGCACGTGCTCCCTCCTGGGTCCGAGTAGCCACATACCCAGCTAATCTCCTTGTTATTGCCACAATGGAAGTGGCATACAGTGCCTGAGAAACTCTGGCACTGCAACTTGCAATAGCTCTACAGTACCCCTCAGCTCTCACCCAGACACCCATACTCCTCTAGCTGTACCCCTGAGCTCTCACCCAGGCACCCATACTCCTCTAGCTGTACCCCTGAGCTCTCACCCAGGCACCCATACTCCTCTAGCTGTACCCCTGATCTCCTACCCAGGCACCCATACTCCTCTACCTGTACCCCTGAGCTCTCACCCAGGCACCCATACTCCTCTAGCTGTACCCCTGATCTCCTACCTAGGCACCCATACTCCTCTAGCTGTACCCCTGATCTCCTACCCAGGCACCCATACTCCTCTAGCTGTACCCCTGATCTCCTACCCAGGCACCCATACTCCTCTAGCTGTACCCCTGATCTCCTACCCAGGCACCCATACTCCTCTAGCTGTACCCCTGATCTCCTACCCAGGCACCCATACTCCTCTAGCTGTACCCCTGAGCTCTCACCCAGGCACCCATACTCCTCTAGCTGTACCCCTGATCTCCTACCCAGGCACCCATACTCCTCTAGCTGTACCCCTGAGCTCTCACCCAGGCACCCATACTCCTCTAGCTGTACCCCATAGCGCCTACTCAGCTGTACCCTCTTGTTGTAAATCCATACTCCGTTTAGCAGAGGAGCTGTGGATGTGTTTGTGTTTCTTGCAGAAAGTGCAGCGTCAAGCTTACGGGGCCCAGTGTCAGCACAATGACACATTGCTTTGGATAAGGACTACCCGCTGCTGTGACTCACTACTGACACCTTGTGGCCACTGACTGTAGGGTGAGGTCAAACCAAGAGCCAGTGACATGGAGATAAATGGTATTTCTTACCATTTATCTTGTGTGTAATGTGGGGGAATACCTATGCTGCCATAGTTTTGTGGGATCTCTCTGTACAGACTATGAGCAAACTTAGGGGACTGTTCCTGCTGAATTGTGCTTAGTACAGGGAATACCTATGCTGTCATAGTTTTATGGGATCTCTCTGTACAGACTATGAGCAAACTTAGGGACTGTTCCTGCTGAATTGTGCTTAGTACAGGGGAATACCTATGCTGCCATAGTTTTATGGGATCTCTCTGTACAGACTATGAGCAAACTTAGGGGACTGTTCCTGCAGAATTGTGCTTAGTACAGGGAATACCTATGCTGCCATAGTTTTATGGGATCTCTCTGTACAGACTATGATCAAACTTAGGGGAATGTTCCTGCTGATTTGTGCTTAGTACAGGGGAATACCTATGCTGCCATAGTTTTATGGGATCTCTCTGTACAGACTATGAGCAAACTTAGGGGACTGTTCCTGCTGAATTGTGCTTAGTACAGGGGAATACCTATGCTGCCATAGTTTTATTGTATCTCTATTCTGAGGGAAGCAAGTTTGAGACGGTTAAATCACATGCAAGGCTGAAGCTGCAAGATGAATCTAGAATGGCTGCCATACTGTAACATCAACATGTTTGTGTATCTGCAGCATGTGGATATGGAGAACGCCTATCTGTGTGGATACTTGAAGATAAAAGGCCTTACAGAGGTGAGATCTTATTTATAAATATAATATCATTGCTTGGCTGAGGATCCTGGGAGTTTATCCTTTAGAATCTGAACACAAAGGCGTGTGACCCCTGTGTGTGGCCCCAGCAAATAATGATGCCTTCTTTTGGTTGCTAGGAGTACCCAACCCTCACAACTTTCTTCGAAGGGGAGATCATTAGTAAAAAACACCCATTCCTGACCAGAAAGTGGGATGCGGATGAAGACGTGGATCGGAAACACTGGGTAAGCCAGCAGCAATTGGGCTTATTTCACTATATTGATGCTTGGGGGGGGTCTAGATATACACTCCTATGAGACACACTGTAGGATTACTTGGCCTTTATATGAAAGACTAGATATACACTCCTATGAGACACACTATAGGATTACTTGCCCTTTATATGAAAGACTAGATATACACTCCTATGAGACACACTGTAGGATTACTTGCCCTTTATATGAAAGTCTAGATATACACTCCTATGAGACACACTATAGGATTACTTGCCCTTTGTATGAAAGACTAGATATACACTCCTATGAGACACAAGGTTGGGTTACTTGCCCTTTATATGAAAGACTAGATATACACTCCCATGAGACACACTGTAGGGTTACTTGCCCTTTATATGAAAGACTAGATATACACTCCCATGAGACACACTGTAGGGTTACTTGCCCTTTATATGAAAGACTAGATATACACTCCTATGAGACACACTGTAGGGTTACTTGCCCTTTATATGAAAGACTAGATATACACTCCCATGAGACACGAGGTTGGGTTACTTGCCCTTTATATGAAAGACTAGATATACACTCCCATGAGAGACACTGTAGGGTTACTTGCCCTTTATATGAAATACTAGATATACACTCCCATGAGACACGAGGTTGGGTTACTTGCCCTTTATATGAAAGACTAGATACACTCCCATGAGACACACTGTAGGGTTACTTGCCCTTTGTATAAAAGACTGCTATGAATCAAATGAGTGGAACGGCCGTGGTTCCTAACATCTCCTGGCCAAAGAACCTTGTATCTGTGCCCCCCCCCCCGGCAGCTTCCAGTAACACGGTCCCTTTATCCAAATTCCGATATCACTTGTCTTTCCTCAGGGGAAGTTCCAGGCCTTCTATCAGTATGCAAAATCCTTCAATTCCGACGACTTCGACTATGATGAGCTGAAGGTCGGAGATTACGTCTTCATGAGGTGGAAGGTAAATGTGCAACAACCGTGGGATTTATGTGGCTACTGTTTAACCAGAAATACCCCTGCATCACTGAAATGGGCTTAACCACGGCCTCCAGCTCCCTGGTTATTGCCTCTCTATGGCAGTAGGAGGGCACATTCTGTCTCCATGGTTATTGCCTCTCTATGGCTGCAGGTGGGGATAGGCTGATAGTTCCTGTAGGGCACAGACTGTATCCATGGGAATCACACGTTCAGGATTATATAATCAGGAAGCAAAGTGCAAAGCCTTTAATTGCAATGGGGAGAATGTCGCTTACTTGTCCTTTAACCCACGCCGCCCTGGTGTCCTTTATTGGCTCTGATATCAACATTTAAACTTAAAGGGGAAGTAAAGTGTAACATAGAATAAGGCTAGACATGCTGTATTTTGTATACTAAACATAAACATGAACTTGTTATACATCTTTGTAAGACCAAGACTGTGCACATGCTCGTGGTCTGAGCTGCTTAGGGATCATCATAAAATATCAAAACAACACAAGTCAAATAATATCTGCCAGAAGCCGATACAGTAAGACTGATTAATAATCAGAATATACAGACTGCACTGGGTCCTGTGTTGTCATGTAATCTAATGTGGATTTTATAGTTTTTGTATTGTTTAATACAAACTTTCTCCAACTCTGCAGAACCAGTGGCTGCAGCAAAATAATCCTCCAAATAGAATCCCAGTTTATCTGTTTAAATCTGGCTCCATGATCTTTGTCCCTACAGCTGGAGTTGGAAACAGTAAAGGGGATGTAAAGGCAAAGATAAAACCCAATACAAATCTCTACACAGTCGCCGACTGCTCTACAGGGAAACAAACAAAGCTGCTTGAGTTCTGCATGGCTGGGAAGTAAGGCGGGGGCTCCCCCTGCTGTTCATAAGTATGATTGTTTCCCTGCAGAGCAGTTAGGGACCGTCTGACAATTATTATACACAGCAGTAAATGAACAGGGAATTTCACTGAATACAGTCAGGTTTCTTATAAAAACAGTACACATTTTTTAATCAAAGTATATTTGAGATAGGTTTCTTTTTCATTAAAGTAAAGTAAAAATGGGATTTAATTATTTATGCCTTTACATGCCCTTTAAGATCCTGCTGTTTAGCCTTATTTAATGACTTGAAGGCAGAATAATGGATCCACATCACTTCATTTTCATTGTGGCTTTTATTTTTGTTCCCCTGCACAGGAGCAGTTCTTAGTCCCAGATCACACAATTAAAGATATCAGCGGAGCTTCCTTTGCCGGCTTCTATTACATCTGCTTCCAAAAATCCGCATCATCCATAGAGGGCTACTACTACCATCGCAGCTCCGAGTGGTGAGTGACAGAAGGGACTTTATTTTATAATGTTGGGGGGGATAAAACAGGTTATGGAACACTGCAATGACCTTCAGTGTCTGCCTATGTTACAGTAAGGGGGAGGAGGGCATATTTTAGTTTAGTTTCAAGTGACATCACTAAGTGTTATTGATGACATCATCCAAGTACATTTATATATTCTGTATTACCAAGTCACATTTACCCCACGTTTCATTGGACACATACAGAGAAATAAAACAATGGCAGTTATGTTTGACCGTAAAGGATAAGGTGGCGCTGTTGTAACAAAATTCATTCATATTAACAGCACATGTATCCCTTAATATCTTGGAATAAAAACAAAATAAATAATGAATGTACATGACAAAATTTCTCAGAATAGCCCCCTCATCAATATTACATGCACTTATTTTAAAGGTTTACTTATCCTTTAAAGTGATACCGACACATTCCTATAAATATCATAGGAACGTGTCCATATGAAGGAGGTGCTGCACACTGAATATTTTCCTCTAAAATCCCCCCAAAGCCGCCCTGCGAATCTTCGTTAAGCCAACCCTCTGACACTGCTAACGGATCTTCTGCATTGGGAGCGGGGCGCGATCTTTCCGTAGGCTAATTACAAATGAAAACGGGACTTCAGCCTATGGAAGGATTGCTCCGCCCCCAACCCGGCGTTACTGAAACAACCACAGAAGATTCGTTAGCAGTGTCAGAGGGTCGGCTTCATTAAGGTTTGTGGGGCTGGGAGAGGCTTTGGGGGCTTTTAGAGGAAAATATTCAGTAGGGATGCACTAAATCCAGGATTCTGCCGTTTTCAGCAGGATTCACATTCGGCTGAATCCTTGTGTCTGTCACTCTGAATCCTAAATTGCATATGTAAAGTAGGGGCGGGTAGGGAAATCACGTGACTTTTTGTCACAAAAGAAGAATTTATTTCCACTTTTTCCTTTCCTGCCCCTAATTTGCATATGCAAATTAGGATTCAGATTCGGTTCGGTATTTGGCCGGATCTTTCACCAAGGATTTGTCCGAATCCCAAATAGTGGATTCGGTGCATCCCTAATATTCGGTGTTCAGTACCTGTTGCATGTGGTCGCGCTCCTATAGTTTTTCTTTTAGGGACATGTCAGTATTGCTTTAAGGAAATCGGCCATTTTCAAATAAGACACATGATGTCTCGTCTATGAAAGGGGCCTCGCGGCTCTGACTTTGATTCTGATTGATTGGTGTGGGTAACCATATAATAGTTCAATATTTGATAGGACATGGGTTAACCCTTTGTGGCTTTACCGGAGAGAGCAGTGTGGTTCAAGCCCCAATCTCTGCTCAGGAACGCTTTAGCTCCTAACAAGTTACTCATCGGAGTATCCGTCATTCAACCATAGTCCCAAAAACCACCTATATGTGTGCCCTGCCCCCAAATCTGGCCCTGATTGACCTGGCTGGCCTCTTCAGGGTATCTTAGACATTATCCCCAACTGTCACCCTGATTTTTCTCCAGGCTGCCAGCCCTACACATTGGGATCTTCTGCTCTAATGAAAGTTGGTCCCATGTGGTGTGATAGGTATGGGCTGAGTATTGATACTGAAGTGATACGACCAGGTGGAGGGATACATTAGTATCTGTCTTCAACCCTCTCCTTATCCCATAGGTATCAGTCCTTGAACCTGACCCACATCCCTGAACACAGCACCCCCATCTATGAATTCCGGTGACACAGGAGATCTCACAGGCAGAATCGGAGGAGCCAGAAACCTGCTGCTTCTTTCCTCTTTAGCCCCGCGGACTCCGAGACGAATATACGAGCCACCAGCGATCTCGCTCTCCACACGCCGACATTTTTATTTGATTTTTTTTTTTTTTTAAAGTAAACTACAGCTCTACTTTTTTTCTTCTTCTCTCCCACTCTTTATTCTATGTTGGTATATTATTTAGCCTACCTACCCACCCATCCTGCTGAGAGTATGCCTGGGCCAATGAGAGCTCAGGATGAGAAAGATTGACCTGATTGGACTACGCTGGCCATGTTGTTCTCTCTTGCTCCTAGTGGTGCAGATACGTAACTCTTGCCTGACTGACACTCGCTCTGGCCAATCGATGTGCTTCATCATCGTACAACCGCTCGTACGCAGGTAACACTCCATTCACGCGGGCGGAGGATTTCTCTTTTCCCGTCTCATGAAATCATCGGCGAGAATATTCTCCGTGCTCCAATCAGGGGCCCCAAAGTCCAGAAAAACAAACAAAGGAAAGAGCTTCTCCGGACTGTAAAATACATTGCGCTGTTTTCACATTGAAGATGGCACATGTCAGATTAATGTTTTTTTATATATATTATATTATAAAGGAATACACATATATTTAATCAGAATAGAGTTCTATGGAGTTCAGAGATGTATCGTTGGGTAACGCCTGGGCCACGGGAGGGACAGAACTAATACGCTCCCTTTAAAAATGGCCTGCAAGTGTCTGGATCCTGATGATGCGCCTACACACAGGCTTGCTTTATGGCAACGTATAGAAGCTCGGACCGTCCAATCAAAACGCTTACACAATCGGACGCACCTCTGTTGCACGGCAAAGATTTGCAGGTCGGACTAAATGTGGGTGTTACACGGGGGAGGGAAAAATATGGTGTTTCTGCGCCTTGTAGCCACGGATAAGAGGACTTTTATTTTTACACCTTTTTGTTTGTTTCCTCGCGATGCACAGCGCTTGCAAAAAAGTCAGAATTTAGAGACGGCTGTGATGTTGTTCGATGGTTTTCTATCCCAGACCCCCCTTTGATTAAAAGCCAAATTGCTGTGTGGGACGTACTAATGTACATGACAGTCAGTCGTTGCTTTCTGGCAAGCGGATTTGTAATGAGCGACCGGCTCACTGATATGAGAGTGGAACGAATGTGTCATGTGCGGTCTCAGTGTGAGGCTGGCGCCTTGGCCCCTCCTCCTCCTCCTTGGCGAGTGGAACAAATGAGTCCTTTGCTTTTTCAGTGTGAGGCTGGTGCCTTAGCCCCTCCCCCTGCATTTGGAACAAGCCTATCCAATTGATACATAGTCTTTATTGGCGTGTGTATACCCTCTTCTTTTCATGCGTAGGGTTAATACCCATCCAGCTTCTCTGAGCCGTGACCCCTCCCCCCGCGCTGTCACTGCACAACCCACTATGCGCCGGCGCCCTTTGCTTTGCACTATAGAGTCTTGTGAGACGCTCTTGACTCTAAGGGGCAGACGTATCAAGGGTTGAATTAAAAATGTCAATGGGAGAGGCGCAGGGATCAATTTGGAGACGTTTGCAGCCTTCCTGACAATTGGAGAAAAAAAACTCAAATCAAATTAAGAGTTTTCAGTTGTTTAAATTCATCCAAGTATTAAAAATTTGATTTTGTTAATAAATTTCAACTAGTCAAATTTATGGGAGTTTAAAAAAACAAAAAAACAACTCAAACGAATTCGAAATTCGACACTTAATAAATGTGCCTCTAAGGGTGCCAACGTGTATTGGATTGACATACCCCCCCCCAGTAAGGATTTATCTCAGTGTTGCCATAAAATGGGAAGCAGATGACAGTTAGGAAGAATTCTGGGGCATCAATTTGGTTGGAGTAAGTGTATATTTAGTTTGCTTTTTTTTTTTTTTTGCTTAATTTGCTTATTGGACACATTTTTAATGAGTTTTTTTTAATCATAACAGTGTTTTTCTAATTAAATACATTTTAATGACAGTTTAGCCTGTGTGTACTTTCTATATGTTTATTGCCACCATGCTAGGTATATTGTAGGATGGGTGGGCAACTCTGGGTTCAGGGAGGGGTTGGTGCTGACTTAGTCCCGCCATCATGGGGCAACAAGCTCATGTTTAAAGGATAAGTAAACCTTTAAAATAAGTGAATGTAAAATTGATAAGGGGGCTATACATTATTATTTTTTTTCAATTCCAAGATATTAAGGGATACATGTACTGTTAATATGAATGAATTTTGTTACAACAGCGCCACCTGCTGGTCAGTTTCCCACCAGTCTGACCACCAAGTAGTCAAGGAAGTTGTCAGGAGAAAGAAAGAGGCTGCTCTGATGTTCTTCTGCTTAGGAAAACAATTAGAAACCTTTCTCAAATCTTTCCTAAGCAGAAGAACATCAGAGCAGCCACTTTCTTTCTCCTGACAACTTCCTTGACTACTTGGTGGTCAGACTGGTGGGAAACTGACCAGCAGGTGGTGCTGTTGTCACCAAATTCATTCTTGCTAACAGTACGTGTATCTCTTAATATCTTGGAATTGAAAAAAATAATGTATAGCCCCCTCATCAATTTTACATTCACTTATTTTAAAGGTTTACTTATCCCATAAGAGCTGACACTCGGCCTTTCCAGCTAGAAGCCAGGGGTTGTGCTGCGGGTAGGCGGCTATCACTGACTGCCAGTTTATAGAGTAACCCATATATAAAATACACACAGGCTCTACATAATATGAGAATATATTTTTAATGAAAGTAATTGTCAGGGTTGTGCAACCTGCAGCTGAAACATCTCTGACATGAATAGAAATCCCAGGGCAAATGCATTGGAGTGATTTTCTTGCGTCCCTGCGAAGGTTCACCCGTGTAAAGCTTTTTAGGGGCCTTTAATCTTCACTGCCGATTGCCAAGGCTTCTGGGATTACCCATAATGCTCAGTATTGCTCTTCCCTCCCACAGGAAGTGTCTCCCCTGAACCCCCATTTATTGTAATTGTATTTAATGCTGAAATCCAAAATGAACTCAAGTGCTCAGTGTTGGCTGCTGCTGCTCAGAAGCCTTTAAAGGCCAAGCTAAAGGAGGGATTCATTTTATTTGCTACCAAGTGGGGCAGCTCATTGTGTGTGAATGAGGCCACTCAAGTGGTGGCAGGTGAGGGATAACATTGGACATGGCAGGTGCAAGTGTCAGGGACCCGTGTCAACAGATTTTTTTTAAGCGTGTTACTGGGATTTTACAATCCTTAAATAAACTGATTGGAAAATAAATATCCCCGGCCTCTGGGTTTCTTTTCATTGCAGGTGGGGAGCTTTATAGGAGAAGAAAATGGCAAGTCACTGGAAGGGGGGGGGGTTAGGAAAATGCCCAATATCACCTGTGTTTGATGCAGTTTGCCTCTGTGGCCTCTGCTAAAGTGGGCTTTTGTGGCCCAACGTCCTGCACTTGGTCAGGTACCCGCATCCTATTTTTAAAGGGGAATTAAAGTCTAAACTAGAACAAGGCTAGAAATGCTGTATTTTGTATACTAAACATGAACTTACTGCACCACAAGCCTAATCAAACAAATGATTTATGATTTCAAAGTTGGCCACAGGGGGTCACCATCTTGTAACTTTGTTACACATCTTTGCAAGACCAAGACTGTGCACATGCTCAGTGTGGTCTGGGCTGCTTAGGTATCATCATAAATTATCAAAACAGCACAAGTCAAATAATACCTGCCAGAAGCCGATACAACAAGACTGATTAATAATCAGAATATACAGACTGCACTGGGTCCTGTGTTGTCATGTAATCTAATGTGGATTTTATAGTTTTTGTATTGTTTAATACAAACTTTCTCCAACTCTGCAGAACCAGTGGCTGCAGCAAAATAATCCTCCAAATAGAATCCCAGTTTATCTGTTTAAATCTGGCTCCATGATCTTTGTCCCTGCAGCTGGAGTTGGAAACAGTAAAGGGGATGTAAAGGCAAAAATAAAATCCAATACAAATCTCTACACAGTCGCTGACTGCTCTACAGGGAAACAAACAAAGCTGCTTGAGTTCTGCATGGCTGGGAAGTAAGGTGGGGGCTCCCCCTGCTGTTCATAAGTATGATTGTTTCCCTGCAGAGCAGTTAGGGACCGTCTGACAATTCCTATCCACAGCAGTAAATGAAGGGAGAATTTCACTGCATACAGTCAGGTTTCTTCTTAAAACAAAGTATATTGGAGATATTTTAGGTTTCTTTTTCATTACAGAAAGTAAAAATGTGATTTTATTTTTTTGCCTATACATGCCCTTTAAAAGTATTTTTAGCACAGTCCACAAAGTGATATGTTGAGACAATCTGTAATTGGTCCGTGGTTTGTTTTTTATAATTATTTTGTTTTTCATTCAGCAGCTCCGCAGTTTGGAATTTCAGGTGTTATCTGGTTGCTTGGGTCCAGTTAATTTAGCAATGAGGCAGTGCCTTGAACGACTGACTAGGAGAGGGAGTGAAGAGAAAGATGCACAATATAACGTAGCAATAACAATAAACTCAAAGCCTCAGAGCAATAGATTTGTTTTTGATTCCTGGGGTCAGTGACCCCAACCCACCTCCCCATTTAAAAGGAAAAAAAATCTTAAAACATAAAAATAAAGAGCAGCTGTAATGTTGTTAAGGAAAACAGGGCAGGCTACAGCCTACTAAAATTTAATTTAAAGGTCAACTATCCCTTCAACCAGTGCAGCAATCCATTCCAAGTTGCAAATGGTAAACTAAACTCTATTGTATATTGAGACATAGAGAACACCAAGTAAGTGATGGGTTTATTCCCCGAGTTACTAGTCTTACTAGATAGATATGTGCCTACTCTCAGCACTATAGAACATGAACACCCCTAAAACAAAGCAACATGTTTGACTCCATCGCTGTTGTAGTGTGTCCTATTTAAAGGAGAACTAATGCCTAACTAAAGAAGTAGGTAGAAATGTTGTACATATTTTGTGCTTCTGTACCAGCCCAAGGCAACCACAGCCCTTTAGCAGTAAAGATCTGTGTCTCCAAAGATGCCCCAGTAGCTCCCCATCTTCTTTTCTGCTGATTCACTGCACATGCTCTGTGCTGCTGTCACTTACTGAGCTTAGGGACCCACTCACAATATACAGTACACATAGAATAGAAATGTCACAATATAAGGCTGATTAGTAATTAATACACATAATTACTACATGGCAGCACAGAAAGCAGTGCAATTAGCATCAGAATTTAATAATCAGCAAACCTGTAGCATCAGCTTATATTACAGCCAGGGAAGCTCATTTTGTGCTGGATAATTAGTGACGAGCCCTAAGCTTAGCTTCTCAACAGCCAATCAGAGCCCACTGAGCATGTGAGTGTCACAGACACTTTCCAAGATGGTGACCCCCTGTGACAAGTTTGAAGTCCTGGATCATTGCTGCTATTGAGAATCTGAAATTTTACGCTGGTACAATAAGTTCAGTATATAAAATATGCCATTTTTAGCTACATTTATTTTTAGGCTTTAGCTCTTCTTTAAACTAAAGGTTTCCTTTCCACAATGATCATATGAACCAAGATGAGAAAGTCAAAACAGAGCAGGAACAATTCTCTTGTATACGGTTGCTAGTCTACAACTGCCATCATGTAAAGGGGGTTGTAGTCCAAAAAGATTATGGCGGAGCAACACTGTTATGGAAGGCACAGGTCCATTAGAGAATACCTTTCTATGGTTTCTTGTCAAAATTACAATATAACCAGTGATAATACGCTGAGGGATGCTGGACACTATATTCAAACATAGATCCCATGGAAAGTCATCTACTCCTAGTGCAGGGATCCATTGCAGCCTCACTCACTCAATCAATCAGCCTCACTCACTCAATCAATCAGCCTCACTCAATCAATCAATCTCAATCAGCCTCACTCAATCTCAGCCTCACTCAATCTCAATCAGCCTCACTCAATCAATCTCAATACTGGGTGGTTGCCAATTCCCCTACCGCTGAGCACCAGGAAGCTCTGCTTAGGTATTGTGAGGTTTCTCCAAATTGGCTTGGAACTCCCTTTAAGAATTAGACTATTCGCCACCTAAATCCTGCTGAATTGCTGTTTAAGTTAATGGGAGAGGTCCAGGGATCAAATCAGAGATGTTTGCAGCCTTCCTGATATTTGAGTATTTTCTCTGAGTTTGATCAAATCCAATTAGAATTTTCGGGCCTTTTAAATTCGTCTCAGTTTAAAAAACATTTCGACTAGTCGAATTTGAATTTACGGGAGATTAAAAACAAAAAACACATGAATTCGAAATTCGACTCTTGATAAATGGGCCTCTTCATGTCCAACTCTGACCTGGTTAAATCACAGTTTTGGGTTTAACCATGTTGTGTTACAGCAGAGGTTTGATCTTTCCAAGCTAAGCTTTCCTAGATGGTCTTTTCTGGTCTTCTTCTTCTTCTGCTCCATTCATGTTGAAGACAGTGTTGGTGGTTTTTCCACCAGACCAAACACACGATACTCTCTTGCTTCAAGCCACTGACATGGGTGGAAACACTTTTTATTCTGGAAGCAGTAGCCAAAAAGGAAGGTAGAATCTTCCCCGGTGGCTTCCTAGCATGGGGAACATAGGGGGCTGCCTGGTAGGGAAGTCCATCAATGATCAAACCAACACCCATTTGAAAGATGACTCTGGCACAGCAGGGGAAGGGTGGTGCAAAAATAGTTTATTACGATATAGTTTATGTAAAGTTAAGTAATTATATTTACAAAATAAAAACGATCAGCTACATCCACAGGAAACTAGCAAGTCACACACATCCAGCGGGGGAGGGAGAAGAGAACGTGACCAAAGTGAACTGCAGTGAATAGACAAACGAGGGGGACTTTTAAAAAATATCACCACAAATAAAAAATAAAAAAAAGGGGGGAGGGGGAACCATTCATACTAAATATCTGTACTGAGAGAGAAGAGAATTATCAACAAACCCATTTTGTTGCTTGAAGGGCTAGAGGGGACAGATCTATCGTCTGTTCAAAACCTAAAAAAAGCTCCCCGGGTTTATCATTTGCCTCTAGCGTGGAAGAGCCACTAATGGTAGGACGAGTGCAAGGACAAATAAACAAAAAGGAAATATATATTTGTATATTAAAAGATAATCGCACATCTAGACCGATGAAATCCTTTGGAGACCAAGGGTCCAGGGCTGCCCTTTGAGTCGGCAGCTCCTCCTGCTGTTACTGGACAGCTGAAGAGCGTTACTGCCGCCATCTTGTTCTTTCATACTGCAAGCACTTGAAGCTATGCAAAGCTCCACCCATAGATCAGGGTGGGTTGGTTGCCCCTGCCCCTCTCAAGGACAGCCTAAACATCTAAAACCTCCTTGATGCAGAATAACAAAGTATTAAATTCATTGTGGCCTATTCGGGTTTTGGTACATCGAGACAAGCCTGAGTATATTTCATTGACTGTCCAGTGAGCTCCATTCTACAGGGAAGCACAACTAAAGGCCCCCATACACGGGCCGATAAAAGCTGCTAACAGAGAGAGTTGGCAGCTTATTGGCCCGTGTGTGGGGCTATCCAACGGGCTTCCCCAATCAATATCTGGCTGAAAGTCGGGCATATCTCGATCAGGCATGTTAAAAGATCCCGCCCGAAATCACCCATTTCAATGTGGGCATATCGGGGAGAGATTTGATCGTTTGGTGATCTCAACATCTATGGCCACCTTAAGAGTTTAATGGAATAAAGCCATCCCCTGGTAACCTTCACCAAGGAGGTCAACCTCAAAGGCCTCCATATGATTGGATCTACAGTTCAGTCTACAAGGATTCTGGGAACTGTCGCTCAAGGCTAAAAGCTGATCAATTCTTGCCCAACACTCTCTCATGGGTCCGACCACATGTCCAGCAGTGCAAACTATACCACCTAGGGTTACGTAGTGTTTGTAAAAAGGTCATGGATCCTTGAGTTGGTCTTCCAGGCTTAATTCGCTGGAACTTTCGACCAGCACCAGGGATAAGCAGACTTACATGCCCAAGGTGAAAAACTTTCTGAGAAAAACCCCAAAGGGAAGAAATATTTACATAATAAAATATTTGCCGGGCAAAGTGTTGTAGACTCGCCGGTGAAAGGTTTAGCAGCCTGACTTGGAAAGAGGGACTCCCACCTTTAGTGACTTAGAATTCGGGCTGTACAATGTCAGGACTATATATACATTACACAGGAGCATAAAAAATGCAGGATTGACATTCAGAAAGATCTAAAAAGAAACCAGAAAACTTACAGGGCCACTGCGCTCTGAAATTTTACACTCAACCCACAAGCTCGGGGGGGGGGGGAAAGAAACATCTGGTTTACAGAAGAACAAAATAAAAGATTAAAAACACACACAGAAACCTCACTATCTCTGGAATTAGAAATATTTACAGTGTCTTGTGAATACTATACAGGCTTTAAATTATCTGGCGGTTAAGAGACTCGTATGTATGCGGCACATGCGCAAACTATTCCTTATGGTCGGGCAGCGGGACCTTCCCGCAAGGGAATGGTATGGACCACAAACGGAGACGTCTTAACTACATTGCATCATATACACATTTGCATGTGACAGGACCTCACGTCTCTCTCTCTCTGTCTCACAAAAACATCATCGGCCCATAAATATATATCACGTGTGCCGTCACTGCGAGGAGAAAGAGAACAAATGCATTGGAGAGGTTTAACTTTCCGGAATTCAACGGCTGGCAAAAAGTGTTGGGGTTAAAATGAGCTCCCGGGTTCTTGTGAAAATGTGGCTTTAATGACCTACGCTGGGACTCTGTGGTAGGAACATAGTTGGCCGGCAGCCTTTCCAGAGCCAAGGTATAGGGGGAAGGTTCAACAGCATCGGAGGAAGCACAGGTCTCTGACCAGTTCTACACGTCTGTCTGAATGCAACGGGTGGCTGCCCATCACTCAGACGGACGTTCATTCCAGGCTAAGAAAACGGTGATTGTGAGCAGACCGGTTATCTTCTCCTCTCCTGGAGGACACTTATTTTCCAGCAAGAACCACCACCGGAAAAACTTTAATTTTATCTAAACCCAACAAAATGCCACCCAAAGGGTATCAAGACTTAGTAATGCATCTGAGACGGGGACAATATTTCCAAACTTCAACTTAAATCATGCATAGGGGGGTTCTAGCGTGGCGGCATTTAGCATTCAAACACATGTGGCTACTGATGCCTTCCTAAGCACTGCCCACTGGGAGCAAAACCACTAGCAGGGCCGGTATGGGAGCGCAGAAGGGAATGAATAATTGGCAAGTCTCAATGCTCTGCAGCTGCACTGAAAGTCCCTTAATCAATCCCTTAATCAATCCCTTAATCAATCCCGAGACACTTTCTAAATGTTCAAACTGGGGCCCTTTTCTCGGCCGTCATGGAGAAAAAAATGTTCAGTGAGGATGAAGTTTAGCCACCCCTACTCTAGCACCTTTCGTACATTCCACTTCTCCTCCTCTTCCACATCCATACACGTACTTTTCCCAGCATGCACATCCGATTACCCACAAAACATCTCAGCAGAGGGGATTGGGTGCGGTGCATTTGTACACAGTCAGCGGCCGACAATGGAATAATCCAAGCAGCGGGGTCCGTTTCTTTTGCACAAGGACAGAGATCTCTATTTCCCATCTCACAGTGGGTGTACATGCAGCTGTGAGTGGGAGTCTATGCTTCGTGTGTACATTGCACCCACCCAAGTCTCCACGGGCCGACATCGGCCATCAAACACATACATTGGCTTTAATTTGTCCAAAACAAACCTGCACATGCAACAAAACAAAATCAGTTTTTGTAGACGGCGACATCACAAAAAAAACCTTCATATAACGCATCAAATTCCAAGACATCTACTGGGCACCAAAAGGGCAGTGTGACGGGAAACCGAATTTTCCAGAATCCCAGAGTCCTGAAACATCGGCCTGGGCTCACATCCCGACTCCTCCACTAAAAGAAATGGCTGAACGCCAACTGAAAAGTCCTGTATGTGGGAACTAGAGCAGTCATCCAGACCTTGAGCGTCTAGTTATTTGCCAGTTGGCTGCAGCTGGGGGTGTTATGAGGTCCTCAAAACCAAAAATGGCAATGGGGTAAGATGCACAGACAGGAGCAGATACGGTCATCACATTCTGATTAATCTATGTGGTTCCTCCAGAATAAGCAGTTGAGCTGTTGAGCTACAGGTACTCAGTTGGTTCACAGCTCTAGAAACGAATGGCGGCTCCCCCAGATAATGCGGCAGTTTAGTTGATCTAGAACATCTAACTAGTCTTACTAGAACATGGCAGAACCTTCACAAGGACCCGGGATAAGGAAGGACACACTTGGTGGTATCTCCAGAAGATGAGGTTGGCTCTTGGTGGGTCCCATCTAGGACCTATGTGAGACTCTCGAGCATTACTTCACCTTTCACTATTGATAACCCAGTAGTTTTATAAATCCCTCTGCATATATATAACACAAACATTTACATAAATATACACATATCATACACAAATATTTTTTGGAGAGAGCGACTAGTTAGCCCAGAGACTACTACTATGGAGGCGGTCCTGTCACATTGGCCAGTCTGTGGTTCAGTCACTCCCGTGCGGTGCGTTTGGGAATGTGCCAACGCCAGAAGTCTCCGGTAAGCAAAGATGCACGCCCCCAGACCTCCGACATTTGCACAGTCGTTAGCTTATTGATCGGCGGCTATGCCTTAATACTGATAATGAAGTATGAGATTTAAAGGATAAGTAAACCTTTAAAATAAGTGAATGTTAAATTGATGAGGGGGCTATTCTAAGCACTTTTGTTATTTATTTTATTTTTATATATAAGATATTAAGGGATACATGTACTGTTAATATGAAGGAAGTTGTCAGGAGAAAGAAAGAGGCTGCTCTGATGTTCTTCTGCTTAGGAAAGATTTGAGAAAGGTTTCTAATTGTTTTCCTAAGCAGAAGAACATCAGAGCAGCCTCTTTCTTTCTCCTGACAACTTCCTTGACTACTTGGTGGTCAGACTGGTGGGAAACTGACCAGCAGGTGGTGCTGTTGTAACAAAATTCATTCATATTAACAGCACATGAATTCCTTAATATCTTGGAATAAAAAATACATAAATAAAAAATGTGCTTAGAATAGCCCCCTCATCAATTTTACATTCACTTATTTTAAAGGTTTACTTATCCTTTAAATCTGACATTATGAGGTGGCAAGTAAATGCCGGCCCTCAGCTGCTCTGGAGGGCGAAGGGGGAGGGGAAAAGGCATTTTGGGGGGGTAATGGAGGCAGGATGGAAACTTTGGAACATCAGAAACCCATCTAACATGCAGAAAGCTGCACTGCGGCGTCCCCATGCCGGATGATGGCCCAAAACTGTGCCTTAATCTGATCTGAGTCCTGGGGGTGCACATGTGGGTGGGGGGTGCTTAGTTTTTCTGGGATTCGAATATTTTGAGACGCTCCTGGACGGTCAGCCCCTCCTTCAGGCTCTGCATTGGAAAAAAAGAGGAGAATGAGAACATTAGGAGGCGGCACAGGCAGGTGTTAGTGAAGAGATGTTAGTGCAGCATGCTGAAGAGTCGGTGCATGTGAGAATGGGGGGGGGATAATTATGTCTTAGTTGGGATCAAGTACAAGCTACTGTTTTATTATTACACAGAAAAATGAAATTATTTTAAAAGATTTGGATTATTTGGATAAAATGGAGTATACGGGAGACGGCCTTTCCATAATTCGGAGCTTTCTGAATAATCGGTTTCCGGATAACGGATCCCATTCTTTACCCCATTATACACGTACATAAGTATAGGATCTGATTAAAGGCCTATGCACACAAGCACAAACATGTATATTTAGAAGTACGCAGTGCGCATGTACTAAAAAGCACACACACGCCGGATTCATCTGCAAGCGGGGACCGGACTAGGGGGTAGAAGAAGCAGAGACGGCGCATGCCTGGCGCCCCCCCAACTTTGCGTCCTAGGCACGTGCCTGCTCTGCCTACCCCTAGTTCCGGCCCTGTCCAGGAAAAGGCCGTCTCCCATAGACTTCATTATAAGCAAATAATTCAAATTTCTAAAATGGATTTCCTTTTTCTGTGTAATAATAAAACAGTAGTTTGTACTTGATCCCAACTAAGATATAATTAATCCTTATTGGAAACAAAACCAGCCTATTGGGTTTATTTAATGTTTATATGATTTTCTAGTAGACTTAAGGTATAAAGTAGTGATGTGCGGGTCTGGTAAAATCCAGCCCGAACCCGCCCGACCTGCGTGTATTGGGCTGGGCCGCATATCACTAGTATGGAGATCCAAATTATGGAAAGATTCCTTATCCGGAAAACCCCAGGTCCCGAGCATTCTGGATAACAGGTCCCATACACATACACACACACATATACATACATATACATACATACATACACACACACACACACACACACATACATACATACATACATACATAAATACATACATATATTATTTTTTTTTTTTCTTCAAGATGGACCAGCACTCCAAACTTTTTCCAAACAGTCTATTATAACATCACACGTGTATCCACCATTTCGGCCGATGAGGGACGAAACGTTGGCTACACGAGTGATGTTATAATAAACTATTTGTCTGGAAAAAGTTTGGAGTGCTGGTCCATCTTGAAAAATATACACAATAAGTGACCACCCACGAGTGGATTGAGGAATAAGAGTGCGGGTACTTTCAGAAACATTATATATATATATCTGCTGTATGTGTTGTATGGCTGATGTATGCATTTGCAGGGATGGATCAATACACACACACACACACAATACATGCACTTCCACTATATCAGCACAGGTCAGTGGTAGCCTGAGCTCTCATTGGTTGGTTGCGCGGGGCTGTAGACTAGTGGGTTACACAGAGGAGTGTTGTGGGCAGGGGAGAATCACACATGCACAGTTTTCTGGCCTTTGTTGTACATACATGTCAGGGAACTGGTACCTGGAACGTTTCAGTTATCCCATGAGACCTGCTCAATTACGGACTGCCAGGGGACAAAGGGACACACAGACAAAGACAGACAGAGAAAGCAAATGAATCCTACGTGTAAGTGATAATAAACAGCTTAACCCCCACCAAACTAAATACACACAGGGGAACACCATGCAGGGCGCCATCTTGTGCCTCTCAAACCAACATCAAAGTGCCCTTGAGAGACCACTAACCACATATAGCCAGTGTCAGACTTACTAGCGAGGCGGCCAACAACCAGCACATGGAATTATGGTCTATAATATGGATTGGCCCACTGGGAAAATAAGTTCACAATACTGAGCGAAGACAAACAAAATAAAAAAAAATGGGCAGCGGAATATACATGTAAAATGTCACAGCATCTGACTATCACGTTGGCTACTGGGAGGACAGCACAACGCAGACCCTAAAATACTACAATGTCTGCTGAGTTGGAACTTAATGACTCGTGGCATTGGGGATAACTATGTGATTAGGATACGCTAGGAATTTATATCTGAAACCAGTTTAGACTTTAAGCATGTTCATTAAAGGATAAGTAAACCTTTAAATAAGTGAATGTAAAATTGATGAGGGGCTGTTCTAAGCATTTTTGTCATTTACATTCATTATTTATTTTATTTTTATTCCAAGATATTAAGGGATACGTGTACTGTTAATATGAATGAATTGTGTTACAACAGCGCCACCTGCTGGTCAGTTTCCCACCAGTCTGACCACCAAGTAGTCAAGGAAGTTGTCAGGAGAAAGAAAGAGGCTGCTCTGATGTTCTTCTGCTTAGGAAAGATTTGAGAAAGGTTTCTAATTGTTTTCCTAAGCAGAAGAACATCAGAGCAGCCTCTTTCTTTCTCCTGACAACTTCCTTGACTACTTGGTGGTCAGAGTGGTCAGAAACTGACCAGCAGGTGGCGCTGTTGTAACAAAATTCATTCATATTAACAGTACACATATCCCTTAATATATTGGAATAAAAATAAAATAAATAATGAATGTAAATGACAAAAGTGCTTAGAATAGCCCCCTCATCAGTTTTACATTCACTTATTTTAAAGGTTTACGTATCCTTTAAAGGTGAACCACCCCTTTAAGCATGTTCATTAACTACCATGTCATAATCCTCCAGCTCCCCCCAAGCTCCCCCTATATATATTCCCTAGTAATAATATGTGATCAAGCCTCACCTTGGACCTGATGTTCCGCAACTGCCTGTTGATGGTGGGTCTGTCGTTCTTCAGGAAATCAGGATTGCTTTTGGATTTCATAATATCTGTGGGAATTGGAAAATGAAGCCAATCAATATTCCACTCCAGGGTTTTATAAGTCTATTCAGGGGCCTGAACGAGTAGCAATAGAGCACAAGGTTAAAGCTGGGCATACATACAAATATCTGCTAGCCAAGTGGGCTGATCCAATTGTCCGACCCAGAGAGTTGCAAGGTATTGGAATAAGGTGACAGATACTTGAGATTTCCACTCACCGTATCCCGGCACCGCTGAGTTCTCCGGGGACTTGTCACCCAATAGCTCCGTGGCCGCCTGAAGCTGATCCTTTAGTCGGCTGATGTCACACTCGGCCTTAGCTTTCATGTTGCTCAGCTCCGTGTAGATGTCCTTGTATTTATTACTGGCGTATTTCTTATCCTTTTTGGGGGTGGGGATAAGCAGAAGAGGGTTTCTTTAGAGGGATTCGGTCATGATTTTTATGGTGTAGATTTTATTTCTAAATGACACTGTTTACACTGCAAATAATTCACTCTACAATATAAAATTTCATTCCTGAACCAACAAGTGTATTTGTTTAGTTGTAATATTGGTGTGTAGCTGCATCTCAGGTCATTTTGCCTGGTCATGTGCTTTCAGAAAGAGCCAGCACTTTAGGATGGAACTGCTTTCTGGCAGGCTGTTGTTTCTCCTACTCAATGTAACTGAATGTGTCTCAGTGGGACCTGGATTTTACTATTGAGTGCTGTTCTTAGATCTACCAGGCAGCTGTTATCTTGTGTTAGGGAGCTGCTATCTGGTTGCCTTCCCATTGTTCTGTTTTTATGTTGCTGGGAGGGAAGGAATGAGGGGGTGATATCACTCTAACTTGCAGTACAGCAGTAAAGAGTGACTGAAGTTTATCAGAGCACATGACTGGGGGCAGCTGGGAAACTGACAATATGTCTAGCCCCATGTCAGATTTCAAAATTAAATATAAAAATATCTTTTGAAAAACTGATTTCAGTGCAGAATTCTGCTGGAGCGGCACTATTAACTGATGTGTTTTGGGGGGAAAAAAAGACAGTATCCCTTTAACAAACCTAATGTGTGGAAAGGGCAAAAGCTGACTTGGTTGGTAATCCTGTGTTTAAAGGCAAACAAATAAAAAACTTTATCAAATGTATCTATTGGGTGACATGGAGGAACGTTGGTTATTGAGCAGTTGTTGATGCCCAGTTGACATGTACAATAAAATGCTGGTCAGTAAAGCCCTTACTATGTGAGCAGGTGACAATATAATTGTATATAGTTTCGAGCAGTATAAATAGAGAAGGAAGGGATTTGTGCCTGAGCTTGCACTGGGAGAGAGAGCGAGAGATTGAGAGAGATTACTGCTTCTCACAGGGACTGGTTGAGGTACAACTTACCCTCAGTGCAGTCTGCAGCTCATCTTTCAGGGAACTGATCTCCTGTTTCTGGTACTGGATTTCAGACTCTTTTACTCGGAGAAGGACCTGCAGTGGGGAAGACACGGAGTCATACACAATGCACAGGGCTGGGGGTTCTACACAGATCTCCGTAGTGTAGAGGAGCAGGCACTTCAAGGAGCAATCTTCCAGACAGACTTGTAAAACCATTACAAGTTTATTAGGTACATCAGGATACAGCCTGACGCGTTTTGTATCTCACAGAAATTCATTGGTAACTAATAAACTTCTAATGGTTTTACAAGTCTGTCTGGAAGATTGCTCTTTGAAGTGCCAGCTCCTCTACAATCCGCTAATCCGCTCCCTTAGCTGAAGGTTCAGGGTGGTGCACATGGACCTCTTCTTATACTTGAGTTTTGAGACCTGAGAATTGTATTAGATTTGTGCACAGAACTATCTATCCGTGTTGTTGGCACAATTCCATACCTCCAGCTCATAGGCGTCCTTCCCTTGGGTAAGAGGCGATACATCTCCCCCTCCATCCCCTGTTATCAGCGTCCGTAGTCGCGTGATCTCTGAAGCCAGGCGATTATTCAGTTCCTGCACATAAACAAAAAACATTTAACGGCACCCCTACTTGCTCAGTCTCGTGCTGGCTGAGAAATAATACGAATATCTCTATTATGTAGAAATATGTTTGTACCTCATGTATATCCTTGTGTTTCTGGACAACCCCATTTCATATGTACTAACCTTTCTTATTGGCTGTCCAATCCAAGCACGTTGTTGATTGGCTTGCTTTCACTTAAATACCACTGTCTGTACAGAATACCCATTAAAGGGATCCTGTCATCGGAAAACATGTTTTTTTCAAAACGCATCAGTTAATAGTGCTACTCCAGCAGAATTCTGCACTGAAATCTATTTCTCAAAGAGCAAACAGATTTTTTTTATATTCAATTTTGAAATCTGACATGGGGCTAGACATTTTGTCAATTTCCCAGCTGCCCCTGGTCATGTGACTTGTGCCTGCACTTTAGGAGAGAAATGCTTTCTGGCAGGCTGCTGTTTTTCCTTCTCAATGTGTCTCAGTGGGACATGGGTTTTTACTATTGAGTGCTGTTCTTAGATCTACCAGGCAGCTGTTATCTTGTGTTAGGGAGCTGTTATCTGGTTACCTTCCCATTGTTCTGTTGTTTGGCTGGGGGGGGGGGGGGGGGAAGGGAGGGGGTGATATCACTCCAACTTGCAGTACAGCAGTAAAGAGTGATTGAAGTTTATCAGAGCACAAGTCACTTGACTTGGGGCAGCTGGAAATTGACAAAATGTCTAGCTCCATGTCAGATTTCAAAACTTGAATATAAAAAAATATGTTTGCTCTTTTGAGAAATGGATTTCAGTGCAGAATTCTGCTGGAGCAGCACTATTAACTGATTCGTTTAAAAAAAAAAAAAGGCATGAAACGCTGGTTTGTACCAGCCTACAACTGAACATTAATAGGCTGCAAAATAAACAGGTCTAAGCCTACTATAGTGGGGTCATATACACTGTTCATTCCCACGTGCTGACTCCATTTGTTGCCCAAAACCAGACAAAGGAGAGAATAAATGAAAACGCTTTCCCTCTTTTTGGATATTTCTGTCTGTCACTCATAACAAGTGTATCTTGTATTTCACCTGGTTATGAGCGTTGAGCTCCTGGTTCTCTCGCTGACACTGACGCAGGGCCTGACGTTCCGCTTCCAGAGCTTGGGCCAGATGGGCGTTTTCCAAGCACTTCTGGGAGTACTGCTCGGAAAGGACCTCCAATTCCCTCTGGACTGACTGTAACTCCTCTCTAGGATACAGAAAATACAAGGAAATATTTAGTCCCACTCTGCCTCCCAGTTCATGTTCCAATGCACAAGCAGCACAGAAAGGAAGGGAGGTGCAGTAACTAGGGATGCACCGAATCCACTATTTTGGATTCGGCCGAACCCCCGAATCTGCCGCGAAAGATTCGGAATACAAAACCGAATCCGAACCCTAATTTGCATATGCTAATTATGGGTGGGAAGTGGAAAACATTTTTTTACTTCCTTGTTTTGTGACAAAAAGTCACGCGATTTCCCTCCCCGCCATATATTTGCACATGCAAATTAGGATTCAGATTCGTTTCAGCTGGGCAAAAGGATTCAGCCGATTCCGAATCATGCTGAAAACGGCCGAAACCTGGATTCGGTGCCTCCCTAGCAGTAACCCCCCAGCAAATTAAATATGACAGCAAGACTCACAAGTACTGCCTCCGCAAAGACTCCACGTCTGCATTGTTGCTGCTGAACTGTGAGCGATGAGACTTCTCCAATTCTCTCTCCAGCTCCTCTCGGTGAGCATTTTTCATTGCTTCGATAGCTGTGCCGAAACAAGTGAAATTTACAGTTAAAAGCCAGTTTGATAACAATTAAAGGGATACTGTCATGGGAAGACACAGATTTTTTTTATATTTAATTCTGAAGTCTGGGGCTAGACATATTGTCAGTTTCCCAGCTGCCCCCAGTCATGTAACTTGTGCTCCGATAAACTTCAATCACTCTTTACTGCAAGTTGGAGTGATATCACCCCCTCCCTTTCCCCACCAGCAGCCAAACAACAGAACAATGTGAAAGTAACCAGATAACACCTCCTAATACAAGATAACAGCTGCCTGGTAGATCTAAGAACAACACTCAAATAGTAAAATCCAGGTCCTACTGAGACACATTCAGTTCCATTGAGTAGGAGAAACAACAGCCTGCCAGAAAGCAGTTCCATTCTAAAGTGCTGGCTCTTTCTGAAAGCACATGACCAGGCAAAATGACCCGAGATGCACCTACACACCAATATTACAACTAAACAAATACACTTGTTGGTTCAGGAATGAAATTTTATATTGCAGAGTGAATTATCTGCAGTGTAATTTAGAAATAAAACCTACTCCATAACAATCCTTTTAAGGTGCACCCACCCCACCCCCATGCAGCTGCACCTAGCACCCTTACCCGAGATAGTGGCGGCAGTCTCCTCAGCCAGCAGTCTGTCCTTCTCGTCCTGCAGTTTTCTCCAGTTCGCGCTGGTGCTGCCGATGTAAATCTTCGATCTTCTTCTGGTGAGTCTCTTCCATAGCGGCAAAGCCTCGCTCGCACGTCGCCTACACATAAACCAATGGGCCTTTAGAAAACAGGAGCTAGTGGTGCGGACACAAATACGGGGTGCCACAATAACCCATAGTGTCTACTCTATACCCTACTATCAAATAATCCCAAGGGTCACACTTTACAATTCAAATACCTTGGTGCCTTCAAATGATGAAAATAAACTTATTTAAAATGTGCAATAGAATAAAATCACCACTAGGCAGCTTATTAGCTTAATGTATACTGTCAGGCATCTCTCCCCATCTCTTGCACAATAAGCCCCTTCACTGCTGCACCCATGTGAGTTTCCAGTAGAAGTGGAGGAGGCTTTTACTGTAAAGGACTGGTATACAGGCAGATGTGTTCAGCAGCTCTCTGCACTCAACTGGCAGTTAGGCAGGTTAAAATAGCTGAAAGGTTGAACTTGATGGACGTGTGTCCTTTTTCAAGCTAATTTACGTTACTATGTTTTAGGTTACTAAGGTTTAGTAAACACGCTATTGGTTTATTTTCCACTTCTGAACTATATAAAAGGTGAGGCTTGCAGAAGTGATGGTTTCTAGGGTCAGGGAAGGGACATAGTGTATTTGTGGGTGCTTACGGGTCTGCCCAACCCATACTATGTTTTCTAGGTCAGGAATGTCCAACTATTTCCCCCCCACCACCTCAGCAGAAATAGACTGTTCTCTATTCTTCCACGAGCAATGCCCTCAAGCTCGGCACTAAAGGGATAAAACAGGGAACATTTTGCTGGGGGTCTGAGGAAAACCAACTTATACCCGACTGTGGTGGAATCATTTGAATCTATTTCTGCAGACTGGACGCAGCTGGCAGAAAATGAAGTTAGTGAGGAAAGTGTAGGGATGCTGAACCTCTGAATCCTCTGCAAAAGATTCGGCCAAACACCAAACTAAATCCGAATTTGCATATGCAAGTTAGGGGTGGGAAGGGGAAAATTTTTTTACTTCCTTATCTTGTTTCAAAAATCACAAGATTTCCCTCCCTGCCCCTAATTTGCATATGCAAATTAGGATTCGTATTCAGTTTGGCCGGCAGAAGGATTCGGCCGAATCCTGCTGAAAAAGGGCGAATCCCGAACTGAATCCTGGATACGGTGCATCCCTAGTTGTGATGCTGCTCTGCTTAGAACTGACCAAAGACACGTCACAAGACTCTTCTCGATCACCTACTTTCTAAGCAGAGCAACATCACCAAAGCTTTCCTTTTTTCATTTATTTCTGCCAACTGTTTGTAGTTGGCAGAAATAAACAGCAGACGGCGCTGTTTCAAATCCATAGCGATGCAAATATCTTTAACACTAAAGGCCCCCTATACACGGGCCGATAAAAGCTACGGACAGACCCAGTCGGCAGCTTACTGGCCCGTGCGTGGGGGCCATCCGAAGGGCTTCCCCGATTGGTATTTGGCCGAAAGTTGGCCAGATCTCAATTGGGCAGGTTAAAAAATCCCGTTGGTGCTGCTCCAGCAGAATTCTGCACTAAAAATCCATTTCTCAAAAGAGCAAACAATTTTTTTTTATATTTAATTCTGAAGACATATTGTCAGTTTCCCAGCTGCCCCCAGTCATGTGACTTGTGCTCTGATAAACTTCAGTCACTCTTTACTGCTGTACTGCAAGTTTGAGTGATATCACCTTCTCCCTTTCCCCCCCAGCAGCCTAACAACAGAACAATGGGAAGGTAACCAGATAGCAGCTCTCTAATACAAGGTAACAGCTGCCTGGTAGATCCAAGAACAACACTCAATAATTCAGGTCCTACTGAGACACATTGAGTAGGAGAAACAACAGCCTGCCAGAAAGCAGTTCCATCCTAAAGTGCTGGCTCTTTCTGAAAGCACATGGCCAGGCAAAATGACCTGAGATGCACCTACACACCAATATTACAACTAAAACAATACACTTGCTGGTTCAGGAATGAAATTTTATATTGTAGAGTGAATTATCTGCAGTATAATTTAGAAATAAAAACTACTCCATAAAAATGACTATGAAGATTTTCATTCATCCAGGTCGTGTTATATCTAGTATAGGTAAATCTAAAAACAACTGAACTTGCTGAGTAATCATTAAAGACGTTTCACTACTCATCCGAGCAGCTTCTTCAGTACAACTGACTGGTGTGGGAAGTTCTCTGCATATTAACTCTTCCACTAATCCAATCACAATGGCCCATTGTAACGCTTCAAAGAGGTGACTTTTTTTTCGGATTGCGGCCGCATCTGTGCGTCTATGCGGTTCTGTGATCAGACTGCCTGTATCGGATCCATTCTGATATAGGGCCCACGATCGGATCAGCCCGATACCGCCCACTTCAATGTGGGAATATAGGGTGGGGATCCACTCGTTTGGCGATCTCTGCGTCTATGGCCATCTTAAAACGCAATAATGGGATTGCAAATTTCCTTTCAAGACTGGTACAGTTGGGTTATGGTTTCTGTATCTATTGCCAAATCCTCCATTCTAGACATATGTGGGGGTATTAAAAAAAACTTCTATGCATACACAAAGTTGCCTGCAGCAGGATCAAGGTTTAGACTCAGGGCAAAGCAAACTGTTCTTTAGAAGGAGAAATTAAAAAGCATTTTTGTGTCAGGACACTATATTTTGGTTCAATTATTACGTGAAATAAATATCTGTTCCCTTTTCGTTCTAAACAAAATTCGTACATTTCAAACTGTTGAGGTAACGAAACTAAACTATCAAGGTCTGCATGAGGGTCTAGTAACCCACAGCAACCAATTATTTGCCTTCAAACGCTAACCCATTGGATTTATTGTTTTTCTCCCTTCTGCAATTGGCTAGTACAACCTGGTGCCACTGCACTACATTCCTTGCTTCGATATGTATTGGCAAAAGTCTTGCTTAGTTTTCTGCATTTAAGGATGCCAGGGGAATTATGCTTTAGACAATGTAAAAATATATTTAAAGGGGAAATAGAGCTTTACATGAACTTTTAGTATGTATTATTTGCACTCATCTGTCCTGCCTCAAAAAATTAAAAACAACTCTTATATAACATCCAAACTACCGCCACGTTGCTAGAGTAAAATACCTTAGCAAACAGACAACCATTAAAATGGTGGTTTCTACCTCTGTAGTGCCAATGTGCCATTACCCTCCTAGTGGTGGAGTAAAATTCAAGTAAAAGGGCCCTTGATCCTGTGTCAAATGAGAGCTTGGAGAAGCCCAGCCATAAAGCAAGAGTGGGCTGCTGTTTTATGGCTAGGAAGGAAGCACTCGCATTAGTACCAGGAAATACATTTTCTCATGCCAGCACAAAACAGGACTAACTTCTGTGATCTTTTTAAGGAACTGGAGAGTGAAATTATTAATCAACATGTGTAGTCATAGATTATAAGAGGCTACATCATAATAAAAATTGAGTTGAAGGGGAACTGCTCCTTTAAATGAACTGCAAAGTGTATGCAAACAATACATGGGAAGGGGGTTTCTAAAAAGCAGAATTCTATATTGTGACAAGACCTTTAGCTTCTCAAAGTCGGCCTGGTATTTCTCTTTCACAGAGGATACGTTTGCTTGCAGTTGTTGCTGGTCCATTTGTTCTCTCATGAGGTCCATCTCAGCCTCCAGCGTCAGGATCCGCTCCCTCAGAACATGCGTGGTCTCCATGTTAACTGTGCCCCCTTGGCTTTCCTCAGACCAAGCCAGGGAGTTCCCCTCCTGCGGTGAAGGCATCTCCTGGTAGTTGTCGAGAGTTTCCTCTAGCTGCCGTATGCTCTGCAAGTATCTGTCTTCCAGAGCCTGAATTTCATTGTTATGGAGAACCTGGAGCTGATCAATCTGCTCCTGAAACTCCGCCTCCAGGTTTCTTAACCTTTCCAAATAGTGACTTTCTAGATTTTGCCTTTCCTTCTCAGAAGCGTCCAGCTTATTGACAACCTCAGCTTTTTCGGCTAGAAGAACTCTTTCACTCTCTGTCCATTTCTGTGTTACATTCTCTATATCCCTTTTATAACTTATATCTAACCTGGAAATTCCCTCATTGTATCCAGTCTCGGCTTCCTTGAGTTGTCTATTTGCAAGCTCAATAGATTCGCTTGCTGCCCTCTCTCTCTCAACAAGCTCAGCCTGCTTGTCTTGGAGCAGTGACTGGTACTCCTGACAAAGCCTATTCAGAGCTTCTGAGTGAGTACGGCTCAAAGCCTCTCTTTTCTTTTGGTACTCCTGCTCACATTCAGTCTGGGATTTAAAGGCCACATACAGCAACTGAGCCTGCAGGACAACTTCTTGAACCAGGTCAGTGGCAAAGCCGGAAAGCCCAAATGATCCATCACAGCAAATAAGTGGTTGTGGAATGTCCAAGAGCATCTGAACCTCTTCCAGATCAGCTGCTGATTTAGTTTGTAAGGAGGAGGAAAGAGAGCTTAAATGGACTGCATACTCCCTTAATTGGCGGAAAAGTATTTCCTGAAAAGAGATGGAAGGATAGTTAGACTTGTTGGATCCTTGAGGTTTTGGAGAATGTTGATCAGCTTGTTCAAGGTCTAGAGAAACGTAAGAAGGTATGCTACCCTCTGTTATAGACCTCTCCCCAAGAGCAACTTGGGTTTTCTGAAGTTCCAATTGCAAATATTTCATGTGATGAAGAGAAGACTCCATCTTGCCAGCAACACAGCTAAGCTCCACTTTGAGTAGCGCTTCATTATCTAGCTCTCCTGAGTTTCTCACAATATCTGTTCTAAGCCTCTCAAGCCTGTTCCGAAAGTCACTTTCTAGCTTAAGTCTCTCTGTCCATATTTGCATAAAAAACACATTTCTACAGGCCTCCTCACTTTGCTTATTGTCCAGCACTGCCTCTGGGCTTGCTAATTTTAAAGACTCTGCTAATGCATACATCATTTTAGCCCCAAGATCTAATTTTTCTGAAAGTAATTGGGCAGAGCCATCACAGGGAGGATTCTGGCTTTCATTGGACATATTCGTGTCCATACATTGCATATTAGAGCATTCTCCAGATACTTGGTCCACAGGAGTTTGTTGTAAAGAGTAAAGAGAACGGGTTAAAGCATCTTCAATGCCAGACAAAGTGGAATAAAATAGCTCTGCATCATCTTTATGATTAAGAAGATCTTTGAGCATTGTCCGACATGACTCTAAACTGCTAAAAACCTCTTTAGCAACACCCTGCAAGCTGCACCTTGTTCGCTTAAGCTCCATTTGTTCCTCTTCCAAGGAGATGACCGGTGTACTACTACTTGGAAACTGCTCTTTCAAATGGCCTTCTGCACTTGGAGTGTGTTGGGCCTGCATACAGCTTTTTTCATTTTGCACTTTCTGGGTTATAATTTTTAGTTTTTCCTCTGTATCACAGAGTTTGGATTCCAAGGAGTGGATAATGGAAAGGTATGCATCCACATCAGCTTTTGCAGGGGGCTGATATGGAGCTGTGCCTTCTGAAGTAAAACAATCATCGTTGATAGGTGGGTCTTGGCTTGTTTCAGAAGAAGAGCAACTTGCCCACGTCTTTTCAGATCCATCAGCATGGACGTACTTCTGGCACTGTATGCTGGAAAACCGAATCCTTTGTTTCTTTGACCCAGAGTCCTGAACAATATCCACCATGCTTGTGTCTGCAGTATACAAAGGAGAATGTTCATCAGTCTGTTCCTGAATATCATCTATGAAGCTGTTCCTATCTAACATTTCACAAACAGCATTGCCTCTGTGAACCAGTAAGCTCTGCTCTAATTCAGTGATACGTTTTTTTGCAGCCTCAAGTTGAAGATGCATTTCTTCGAAGTCCATTACTTGTCCAACAGTGTCAAAATGGGAAAACCTTCTCAGAGCCTCGTCTTTGACTTTTAGCTTGGTCTCGGTTTCTTCCAGGCTGCTGCCTAAAGCAGACATCTTTATGATGGCCTCGTTGATGTCCTGGTCCTTCTTATCCACAATCCTTCTATGGGTCTCTGAGGAGAGCCTTAATTCTTCTTCCTTTCCTCTCAGAGTCTCCTTTGCCTTGAGGAGCTCCCCAGAAACCCTCTCCAGTGAGATCCTAAGCTGGTCATTCTCTGCCTCCTGCATGTTAAGCCTTTCCTGCAAACTAGCACTTTCACAGTCTGACATCCTAATTTGGTTTGTCATTTCTTGGCAGGATGAATTCAGCCTGTCCCTATCTTGCTCCAGCTCTTTGGTGTGTTCTTCCAACTTCTGAATTTTAGACACATGTTCTGAAAGTTGCTTTTCAAGGTGATGGACTAAGATGTTGGTTTCTGTACTTGCACTTAGTTTCTCTTTCAGAAGAATTTCCATCAGTTGATCATTCCCTTGTAGCTTATCTACATACTCTTGCAATATATCCTCCGCTTCTTTCAGGTTATGCAATAAAAATAGCTTTTCCTTCTTAGAGCTTCCAAGTAGGTCTTTATAATTCATCTTAAGTCTCGTCTCCGTCAGGATCCCAGCTTGCTCACTGGCATCTAGCTGACTCCTCGTGTTGGTAAGCTTCTCCTGCAACTTCTGCATCTCCTTTTGATGGTCTCTCTGCAGAGCTTGCTGCATCTCCAATTCCCGCAGCTGCTGGCTCTTTTCTAAAAGCAAAGACTCTGCTTCTTTCAACTTTTGTTGGCTAGCCATTAGCTGGGTGGTCAGCGTAGCCTCATTTACTTGCCATTCTTCAAGCAGTTCCTTAGCTTTGTCCTTCTCCATCTTCAAGTCCCCCTTTAGTTTTTCAAGAGCTTGCTCCTTTATCATGAGCTCCGCATATGAGCCATTGAGACGCGCTTGAAGGCTTAAAATCTCAGAGTCTTGGTGTCTGATGGAGTCGTTGGCTTCTCCATAGCTGTGTTTGATAGCCTGAATTTGTTGACTTAGCAGTTCCTGACGTTTGCATTGGGACTCCAGTTCGTTTTGAAGATCCTCATTCACTTTATGAAGCCTCTGGCATGCATCTGGAGTGGGATAGGCCAATTCGTTCTTAAAGAAATTGATTAAACACTCATGTTAGTAAGGCTCCTCATCTCCCATGGCTGAGTGTCACACCTCTGGTCAGCTGGACCATAACAATTCGAGCCTTTTTCCACTACTACCTTAAATTTAAGACCTGGCAGTTGAATATTTTAGTGTCAATTCAGTTCCTATTTCTAACTGGATTGGTTTTTGGTGCATGAAAAATAAAAATTGAACACATAAAAGACTACAAAGGGAGGGATCAAATTAATAAGAAGAGACTTGGACGCGACTAGTGACGTAGAAAGATTGGAGGGAAAAGGAAGGCAACACTGAGAGCATTATTCAATATTGTTTGTACATAACAAAACAATTTACTAGGTTAGATTTCTGGACAAGGACAACGAGAAATGATATATTGTCCTAAAACGTGCAGGGATGAAGATGAAACAAAAGAAAAAAAAAGAATCAAATTAAGAAAGGATTCAATTTCACAAAATTTTTCATGCCTATTGTGTTGTTTTTTTAATTGTTCTTTATTTTGATCTTCATTGCTAAAATTGAGGCTGAAATGAATAAAACAAAAGAAATGAGACGGCGGATGAGGAGGCATGCAAAAGTTAAGTAGAAAAGCACAATATTCAAGAGGACAAACAGAAATGCTGCATGGGGATGAAAATGATCGCACAGGCAGAAAGCTTGGAGAATTTCACCTGAACTCCTGAACCCTAAACTCACCGCTAGGTAAAGCCCATAGATGTGACACTCAGTGAAATTTAAGATGTAAATCATGCTAACTAAGCTCCATGCAATGCAAAGCAACAGAAATGTTAGACTAGACGAGCTGTTTATAGAGAACGAGGAATCATCGATTTAGAAAGACAGGAGTTAAAGACATTGAAAAAGAATTTGCTTTGGTGGAAGGTCTAACTTATGTTCCCACCCTACTTATAAGACGGCTTCATCTCCCATTTATATTTAACCACGCAGTGAAGCATTACGCCAGACATTGCACCTCTGCTGATTTCTACAGATAGAGGAGAACAGAGCAAGGACTTTCTCTCACTCGAACGCCAGCTTACTTTTCAGATTTTTTAAATAAAAAAATTCAGAAGTGAAATAGCTTTTGCTTAAAGGGGTGGTTCACCTTTAAGTTAATGTTTGGTTGGTTATAGAATGGCCAATTCTGAGCAACTTTTCCACTGACCTTCATTATCTTTTTTTTTTATTATTGTTCTTAAATAACTTGCCTTGTTCTTCTGATTCTTTCCAGCTTTCAAATAGGTGTAACCGACCCCATGTTAAAAACAAATGCTCTGTAAGGCCACACATTTATATTATTGCTACCTTTTATTACTTTTTATTGCACCCTCTTCTATTCATATTCCAGCCTCTTATACAAATCAGTGCATGGTTGCTAGCGTAATTTGGACCCTAACAACCAGTTTGCTAAAATTCAATCTGGAAAACTGCTGCATAAAACGGTAAATAACTTGGAAATGACAAATAATAAAAAAATGAAAACCAATTGCAAATTGTCTCAGAATATCCCTCACTACATCAAACTAAAAGTTAATTTAAAGGTGAACAACCCCTTTAATCCTCCATTCAATGAAATGGATAAGATGAGCCATTCCTATAAACAGGGTCCTCGCTATAAGTGAACCATACACCAAAGTCTGATTTATTAGTGGCACTGAGCTTATCCCAGTTATGTGAAGCACAGATCTATATATAATCCAAAGTAGCCCCGGAACCACTGACAGAATCAAGCAGAGTGAATAACTCAAAGATTACTTAATTGTTGTATGTTAAAGGAGAACTAAAACTTAACTAAAGAAGTAGCTAGAAATGTTGTACATTATGTTTTGTGCTTCTGTATCAGCCCAAGGCAACCACAGCCCTTTAGCAGTAAAGATCTGTGTCTCCAAAGATGCCCCAGTAGCTCCCCATCTTCTTTTCTGCTGATTCACTGCACATGCTCTGTGCTGCTGTCACTTACTGAGCTTAGGGAGCCACTCACAATATACAGTACTCATAGAATAGAAATGTCACAATATAAGGCTGATTAGTAATTAATACAGATAATTACTACATGGCAGCACAGAAACCAGTGCAATTAGCATCAGAATTTAATAATCAGCAAACCTGTAGCATCAGCTTATATTACAGCCCGGGAAGCTCATTTTCTGCTGGATAATTAGTGACGAGCCCTAAGCTTAGCTTCTCAACAGCCAATCAGAGCCCACTGAGCATGTGAGTGTCACAGACACTTTCCAAGATGGTGACCCCCTGTGACAAATTTAAAGTCCTGGATCATTGCTGCTATTGACAAGCTCAAACTTTAGCCTCGTGCAATAAGTTCACTATATAAAATATGACATTTTTAGCCACATTCATTTTTAGGGTTTAGTTCTCCTGTAATGAACCAGTAAGGCTTAGTACAAGATGCAGATGCCAAATTGGTTGCTAGAAGTTCTCTTCTTTATCTCTATTCTCCTTCCCCCCTGCTTAGGTTAATGCCCAAGTAAGAACGGAAAAGAAAAGTTGTTTCCACATACGTCTATCATTTGTATATACAGAGGAACTGCACTGTAAGCCTTGCTTTCCCTTTAAGCCCTGTGTGTTAGGTCTCAGAGTGGTGATGCCTTCAGTTCTGCTTGAGGAAACAGCTGGGTGCCACTGGAGAAAACAGTGTGTTTGTGAAGAGACAGATATCTATATATCTACATACATATATATATATATATACATACATATAGATATATACAGATATAGATTATATATAGAGAGAGATAGAGAGAGAGAGAGAATGCACAGCCAGGTCTAACTCTACAGATGTAAGAGCAATCACTGCCAGCCTAGATTTCGATTAGTGGCAATGAAAGGCATGGATTGCATTTCTCAGGCACAAAGGAAGATTCCCTGGGTACCTGTAAGACATATCCATCTCTTGCATTAAGCTGTTGTTCAAATGCTTCTTTCAGTCGCTGCTGCAAAGCAAGCTTTTCCTCCAGGAGATCAGTCACCTCCTTCTGACTCTGCTCCAGCTGTGCAAAAGGATAGAAATCAGTCAAACCTTTGCTTGTAAACATCACACACACACCTGCAAGGCTTCTTTAGAAATAAAAGGTGCCAATTTCAATACCTGTTTTTGCAGAAGGGTGGTGATAACTTCCGAGGGGTGCGTTAGAGGAGGGCTGGAAGGAGGGAGAGGAGATATAGGGATCTGCTTCTCTTCCCTCAGTGGAGTGGTCTCTACCTGCTGCCATCTTTGCTCAATCTCAACCTGAACATTTGGCCTAACGTCCATGTTTTCAGACAGCACAGGGCCTCTGTCGACCTCCATGCAGGAAGCATCTTCCACAGCTTGCTCCTCCACGGAGTCTGAGCTCTCAAACCTCTTCCTGCGTTCCTCCCTCCGACGGGCCCTTTCCCTCTCTAATTCCTCAAGATCATTCCTGGAGTCTGTGGTGTCGTAGCAAGATAGGGACTTCAAGGCTTCCGCTGCCTGCGCCCTTTCTTGAGCCATTGCCTGCTGGATGGGACGAAACTCAGCCCAGTCAAATGTTTTAGAACGGCCTTCCCTCCTACGTTCCCGTGCCCGGCTCCTCTTCTGCTCCACGTCTACTTCTGAACGCTCGGATTCTGGCTCTTCACTTTGTGGGGGGCTACACGAGGATGAGTTTTTACTCTTCTCTTCTGGCAAAGAGCTGGAGAGACAGAAAAAGAGAAAAAAAAATGATGATAAATATCACACAACTAGAGACACTACAAATAATAAAAACTGGACACGTTGAGGGATTTGAGGCGCACGCAATTATAGGGGATTCCGTGTGAAGAATGCAATGACCCAAAAATTCATCATTTAGCAGGGAAAGAGGATTTGTAGCAGAAAGATAACATAAGCCAACCCACAGTACAAAGCATGTGGTGATGCCTTCAAAAGATCCCATCATTCCACTGGAATGTGTCTAAACCCCGCTGAACTGATTCCTGAGCCATAATGCTAAGTGCAAGGGCAAAAACAATAAACGCATCCTGAGATCTTATCTAGAGACATCAACCCCAAACAACAAATCTTACAAGGTTCTACTGACCATCTCCAGAACACAGGCACATAAGCATATACAAGATGGTGAAGAACAAAAACAAAAAATCTTGACCTCAATTATTGTTAAACATACGCAACCTGTCCGAAGGACAGAAACGATAGCACACTTGTGTAAATATAACAGATAATTAAAGGAAATCTATACCCCCAGAACAATGCAAGATATTGCATAAAACAGCTCATATGTAAAACCCTGATTCATGTAAATAAACCATTTTCATAATAAAATACTTTTTAGTAGTCTGTGCCATTGGGTAATCATAAATAGAAAATTGCCATTTTAAAAAATAAGGCCCGCCCCCTGAAATCGTAGGATTCACTGTGCACACAGACAAACCACACATGTTAGGTCACATGAGCCAATTAACAGACAGAGTTGTGTCTTTTGCTTCCACACTTCTTCCTGTTACAGTTAGAGCTGCAGTATTTCTGGTCAGGTGATCTCTGAGGCAGCACACAGACCATCCTGAAATGGTGGTTCAAGGCAAGAGATGTAAACGGGCAATATTTACTTATTTACTTGTTTGAGAAGATTCTTTAATATGTCACTTAATTTGATATAAACTGTTGCTTATGTATTCATTTTGGGGGTAAAGTTTTCCTTTAAAGGGGGACCTGTGGCCTTAAGAAATAATTCCATATTCTTTTCTATCATGTTTTATGAGCAAAATAAACTTTTCTTACACTATATTTATTATTTAAATTTTGTTGCCTGCAGTCTTGAAATTACACAATCACAGCCAGCAGGCAGGAGCCATTTTGTGGCAATTTGTTATTAAGACAAATGGAGTATCACCCCAAAATCATGTGTACGCATCAGAATGTGGTAAATAATGCATATGCACAGTGTCCTGCATAATTATAGAGTATGAGGAGGGCAGAGACATGTTGGAAGTGCTGAATGGAAAGTGAAAGTAAATGTCTGCCCCGCCTCCATGACTCAGGCATAGAGGCGGGGCAAGTGATTTTGATTGACAGCTCAGATATTTAAACACCTTTCTAACAGGTATGGATGCTTTAATGAAAAAAACAATTTGGGTTCCACATTTAATTTGCAAAGGTCTTTCATTGTACAACTTTTTATGTGTAGGTGACAGGTCCACTTTAAAGCTGGCCATAGATGTTGAGATTTTTAAAAGATCCGATCCTCATCGTGAGACCACGATTTTCTCGGAACGTACGAATTGACCATCAACTAAAAAGACCAATTTGCCAGGAAAACAAAGGGGAGCTGCCTGCTTGGCCCTGATAGATTACACTGGGACCGACAAAGATTTTTTTGACCTGGCGGATCAATTTCCCGACAGATGTCGGCCGAAAAATCGTGTACGATCGTTTGAATCCCACTAACCGCACAATAATTTCGAAGGATTGGTCGGACTTCCCTAAAATCGGTCGTTCGGCAAGAAGAATCATTGCGTCTATGGGGAGCTTAAAGGTCAGGGCACACAGGGAGATTAGTCGCCCGGCAACAAATCTCCTCTTCTTCAGGGCGACTTATCTCCCCGAACTGCCTCCCTGCCGGCAAACTGTAAATCGCCGGCGGTATGGCACTGTGAGAAATTCGTTTTCCGATGTCACCCGAAGTTTCGTCGTGAGGCAACTTCGAAGAAGAGGAAATTATATTTGAGATTCTTCCTCCTGAAATGCAAATGTACTCAAGGCCATACTCTCTCTATTTTTATAATTAAAGTAATGATGTTGGGGAAAATAGGGAATGTTTGAACTTAAATAAATGTAGAGCGGAGAGTGGTGAGAGGTTATAGAACCAAGGGCCAATACAAACCCCATTCTAAAGGAATTTCATGCTCAAGTGACAAATGACGTGTCCACCAGCCCAGAGCCTGCCAGTGCCCAGCTAGAGCATGTTGTGCAGGATAGTGACAGAGCAAGTCACCATTGGGAAACAAAGGCCTCAGGGGCAATGCTGCACAGCCAGATCTCCCTACAGTCAATTCCCCGTATGTCTCAGAAAGCTTTTGAAGTGGAAGCAAAACATGCAGTGAACCACAAGGGATACAAACCACAAGACGTTAATACAGGAGAGAACAAAGCTTTCCAACCTGGGCTTCAGAGAGAAGCTTTTCCTGGGGTTAGCATGGAAATCAAACAGATGGAGCAATGAAAGGAGGGTCGGAGAGGTGTGAGGAAGTGGGGAGAGGAAGTGATGGAGAGGAAGAATAAATGATGAGAGAGAGTAAAGGATTAAAGGAACAGTTACACCAAAAAATTAAAGTGTATTAAAGGAATGTCAAATATAATGTACTATTGCCCTGCACAGGTAAAACTTTTTTTTTGCTTCAAAAACTTAGTTTTATATAAACAAGCTGCTGTGTAGCCATGGGGGCAGCCAGTCAAGCACAGGATACACAGTAGATAACAGATAAGTACTACTATAGTTTATATAAACAAGCTGCTGTGTAGCCATGGGGGCAGCCATTCAAGCACAGGATACACAGTAGATAACAGATAAGTACTACTATAGTTTATATAAACAAGCTGCTGTGTAGACATGGGGGCAGCCATTCAAGCACAGGATACACAGTAGATAACAGATAAGTACTACTATAGTTTATATAAACAAGCTGCTGTGTAGCCATGGGGGCAGCCATTCAAGCACAGGATACACAGTAGATAACAGATAAGTACTACTATAGTTTATATAAACAAGCTGCTGTGTAGCCATGGGGGCAGCCATTCAAGCACAGGATACACAGTAGATAACAGATAAGTACTACTATAGTTTATATAAACATGCTGCTGTGTAGCCACGGGGGCAGCCATTCAAGCACAGGATACACAGTTGATAGATAAAATCTGAATAATCCCATTGTGTAATACAGAGTTTATCTGTTATCTGCTGTGTATCCTGTGCCTTTTTCACTTTTCAGCTTTGAATGGCTGCCAATGTGGCCACACAACAGCTTGTTTATATAAACTATAGTTGTGTTTCTGACACCAGTTGTATCAGTGCAGGGCAACAGTACATTATATTGTCATTCCTTTAAAACACAAATTTTTTGGTGTTAATGTTCTTTAAGCCGGTTGTGCAGAGATAAAATGGCTATTCCAGTGGGCCTTACCAGCAGGACCGATGCCTATAAGTGAGACATGGTTTCTCTGTTCTAAAAAGCAATGGGTTGGGAGTTGGGCAATGCAAAGAAAGGCAGTAGCCTCACCTCGTGACGTCAGGAGCTGTATTGGGGCGCACGTGCTTCAAGATGGTCTGAATCCAATTCCGCCGGATGCCAGAGGTCATGGCAGATAATGTGAATTCCCCCTCTTTAGTCTGGACAAAGCAGAGCGTTTCATCAGATCTATTGGGGCAGGCTAAGGGGGACATTCACAAAACACATGCAACTGTGCATTGGTGCAGTAACCCAAAGCAGCCAATCAGATTATTCTAAACGCACTAGGACTCGGCAATCAAAGCAGTGGGGGAAACTGTACCTATGCTAATGGTGTAGAATACAGGTAAGAATGTCCCAATAACACCAGAATCATAATTCTAAACACAAGTTATTGGGTTATGCTGAAATATATTTATAGTGCTGATTTTGTTTAAAGGGAAACTATCATGAAAATGATGATCATACTGAAATATGAAACTTTCTAAATACAATCAGTTAAATATTATTTACCATTTCTGAAATAATCAAGATGATGTATTAGAGCTCACTCTATTAAACCAGACATCATGTCTCTCTACATGCAGAATTTGTGCAAAAGGCAGCTATTTTGTTAGATTTTGTTTGTACTGGAATCAGTTATTTGAGTGAGCTCTAATACATCTTCTAGGCCAAAGAAGCCCCCATATAAGATATATTGGATCATTCATCTGACACCTAACTGCTGCATGAAGAGAGAATGAAGAGAAACAGATGCTGAGAGAGGAATAGTGAAGATAAACTTGATTATTTTAGAAATGGTACAGAATTTTTAATTGTTTGTATTTAGAAAGTTTCTTATTTCAGTATGCTGAAGCTTACTCCCGATAGTTCCCCTTTAAGACGTGCTACTAATTTAGAATCAGAGTGGACAGTCTCACAAGAAGCAGGACGATTTACACTTTATATCAAAGGCTTTTTTTTACATTTACAGAACTGCTGGCTGAAGAAACCTGCAATGGATTTAGGTAGAAAGCAAAATAAAGGGATAGCTACAAGAGTTTATCTCCCAAGAATCCCCTGTGGCCCTTTACATGAGGAACAATAAGAACAAAGGACACATGGTTGCCCCCTACATGGATCTGGAAGCCATAGTTTCTCTGGACTGGGTATTCCGTAACATCGTAGCAAGTTGACAGATCGATCTCTCCGTCCAAGTCAGCAGCCTGGGCAGAAAGAGAAAAATTTCAAGTTTGATTAGACAATAAAACATTCTGCTATGTCTGTCACTAATTTATAGCAAGGGCAGAGCTTGTTTTTAGAGGACACAGACATTTAGAGGCACATTTATCAAAGGTCGAATTTCGAAATTCATACGACTTTTTAAAAGCTCCCAGAAACTACCATGAACTCGAAAGTCGACCAATTGAAATTTATTATAAAAATCTCATTTTTAAAACTCGGAATAGGATCGACCCGAAAACTCAAATTAAATTAGAATCAAATTTGATTCGAGTTTTTGGGTCAATCCTATTCCGAGTTTTAAAAATTAGATTTTTATAATAAATTTCTCTTTAAAAAAAAAAAAAAAAAACCTCGAATGTCAGGAAGGCTGCACCCTGGACCTCTCTCATTGACTTATACAGCAATTTGGCAGGTTTTAGGTGGTGAATAGTCGAATTCGAGTTCTTAAAGGGCTAGAGTATGATAATCTCGAAAATCTAATTCGAATTTTTTTTTAAAAACAAATAGAATTTGAATAACTCCCTAGTCGAATTTGACAGTTTTGACCATAAAAAAAATAAATAAATAAATAAAAAAAAAAAATCGAAAATTCTAATTTCTAATTCGAAATTCGACCCTTAAAAGTGGTGATGGCAGTCAGTGATGAAACACAGTCAGCTGGACTACATGACAAGTGATCTGTTTGCTATAGTAACATTACAACACTGCAGTATGGCACAACTGGGGCAAAATCAGAACAACAGAATGTACGAGTTATATGATTGGTTAACAACTCACCTCCTCCGCCACAGAATCCCTGTAAAACCTTAGAGTCTGATCTGTCAGCACAAACCAGTGCTTTTTCCACTAGAACAAAGAAGAAGATGGTATAAGGTCATACAACATATACATGGTACAAGTACTGGACCTGTTATCCAAAATGCTTGGGACCTGGAGTTTTTAAGGATAACGGATCTTTCCATAATTTGGATCTTCCTACCTTAAGTCTACTAGAAAATCATGTAAACATTAAATAAAGCCAATAGACTGGTTTTGCTTCCAATAAGGATTAATTATATCTTAGTTGGGATCAAGTACAAGCTACTGTTTTATTATTACAGAGAAAAAGGAAATCATTATTTAAAATTTTGATTATTTGGATAAAATGGAGTCAATGGGATATGGCCTTTCCATAGTTCGAAGCTTTCTGGATAACAGATCCCAAACCTGTACTTGGGAGTGAAACAAGACACTTGTGTAGGATCTGTCATTTTTAATCACAGTGACCATTTTACTAAGGTTGGGGTAATACATGATGTTTCCCGCGATACACACATACACAAGTGCAGGAAAGCAATGTTCTGTGCACACAAGATGCTGTCCTGTACATGATAATATAAAAGAAAATAAAAAGCAGCTTGGCCACGAATATTCTGCCCCTCCTTTATATGCCCTGCACCTTCCCTGTCTGCCCTCCATGTATCTTATTATAAATGTCTGGCTGGCTACAGTGAGCTGGCTCTGGTTTAGTGTTGTGCTTACAGTCATAGGGTGAGGTGGTGCATCTAAAAACAAATCACCCCCAGCTCATCCACATGACAGTTGGAAGTGCAGTCTGGTGCAGTTATTTTAAGAGATCTGTCTTATTGCCCTTTTTACCGCTGTCTGACAACCCAGAACAACATGTTCTTTCAAAAGGGCCCCGCTCATAAGCAATGCTCTGCAGAATTGTGTTTAGTACTGGGATAGGCCAGAGCTGTCAGTTTTATGGGATCGCTCTGTACAGACTATGAGCAAACTTAGGGGACTGTTCCTGCAGAATTGTGCTTAGTACTGGGATAGGCCAGAGCTGTCCGTTTTATGGGATCTCTCTGTACAGACTATGAGCAAACTTAGGGGGCTGTTCCTGCAGAATTGTGCTTAGTACTGGGATAGGCCAGAGCTGTCAGTTTTATGGTATCTCTCTGTAAAGACTATGAGCAAACTTAGGGGACTGTTCCTGCAGAATTGTGCTTAGTACTGGGATAGGCCAGAGCTGTCAGTTTTATGGGATCTCTCTGTACAGACTATGAGCAAACTTAGGGGGCTGTTCCTGCAGAATTGTGCTTAGTACAGGGAATACCTATGCTGCCATAGTTTTATGGGATCTCTCTGTACAGACTATGAGCAAACTTAGGGGCTGTTCCTGCAGAATTGTGCTTAGTACAGGGAATACCTATGCTGCCATAGTTTTATGGGATCTCTCTGTACAGACTATGAGCAAACTTAGGGGACTGATCCTGCTGAATTGTGCTTAGTACAGAGGAATACCTAAGTTGACAAAGTTCTATGTTATCTCTTCTACAAATATATTAAGCAGGCCTCTTAGTGTGTGTGGCTCTCCTTGTTATATGAAAAAGAGGTACAGAACAGAAAGAAAACGGAAGGATTAGAGTAGAAGGGACTGGAAAGAATCACGATGCAGAGAGCTGCCTCTCTAGCTGATGGAACACAGAACGTGGGAATTCCAACATGGCAGACCTGAGTTACACTAGCCTCAACCAACCACTCTTCCTCCCTGGCTCCTGGTAACACAACCCCTTAGTCCACAGGTCCCGGGGGTTTTCAGCTGGTAGCCACATTAGGGCCATGAGGTAATCACCATGAGCCACTTCCACTCCTGACTGTGCCTGTAAATATTGTGTGTGTATAGCTTTCAGATCACATCACATAGGAATCCCAGCAGATGAACTTGTGCTGATTGGTCACATATTGAAAGTCTTTAGCCACACAAACAATATCTGCGACATCTCATGTGGGCGTGCGCACCGGAATATCACAGTTATTTTGAACTATTCTATTGTCCGGTGCAGAAGAAACGACAGCTTTTCACACTGGAGACAATACGATTTTCGGTGCTATTTTTTCTCCATATAATTTTTTATTGCAACATTAAACTATTGTAACTAGAATAACATCAGGCTGCTGACTAGATGAGGCTCATGAGTGCATGTATTTCTATACACAGATGTCATACATACAGGATTCCTATATTTATCTCTACAGAGAAAGGGAACTTTTTACAGACAAATTCATACAAAAGGAGTAATAGGTGCCCTTGCTCCATGTCCAGTAATCTACAGTAACAGAAAACTGATCATTCTGGTAGTTGTTGCTTGATTAAAATGACTTGCACTCTAGAATAGGAGCAATTTTTCATTTCAGTAAGATTTCTGTGAACGAGGCCACGGCACCAGGAAAGAAATTTCCTCACCTGTCCATCCTGACACTGTTTGGTCAGCCAGCCCTTCTTGAAATTCAGCAGGTCAGGCTGCAATACAAAGAGAGATACATAAGTCCCGAACACTCAAAGATGGAAGACATTTCCCAGAACCCACTGCAGCTGTGTGTGGCCCACCAACATTGAAAGTTATCCACTTTAATGATCCGACAGTAGCAGCTACTTTACATTCCCATTCACTTTCCTGGAAAAGTTGCCTGACCCTCATACAAGTTTTGCTCTTTTGGACGTCCATGTAAAATATCTCCAGTCCCATCAGCGAGTGACCGGTCCATTTTCTGAAGGCGACATATATGTTTGTACCTACTCTGTCCTATCCAGTCGTGTTGCTCAACTATTCTGTGCCCTCTCTGCTGATATACAAAACATCTAAAGTCATATGACAAGTACATTAGTGAACCTGCCCCCCATGCTCATACCATACAGTTTACAGAAAGTGGGTGGTCTTGTGCTCACAGCAGAATTCCTATGGACCATACTTTGCTCAACCCAGTTCCCGACATGGTTTGGGTTTCTGTCTTAAATAGACAGGAGCCAAGTAGAGAGATGTTTGCTCAAGCGCCCGGTAGCAGAGCATGCCAAGGATCTGGAGACAGGTGCTCGCTGGTGAGAGCAGGACATAGCAAAGATAAGTTTACATTGGAGAGTAAAGCAGGAAACCCCGATCCATTAGTAGAGCGGCTGGATACAGGCTCTCATGTCGAATACAGGACACTGCATAGCTGTTGTCACCAATGCAGATCACGAGAGATCAAACAGACAGACAGATTTGATTTACCGATTTATTATTAGTACACAGGCGAGACCAAGGCAATAGTTTATTGGCCCGTGTATGGGGCCCCTCAACAGCCTGCCCAAATGATAACTGGTTAGAAAATCCGGTCAGACAAACCTGAAATTGGCCATGTGATGTGGAGCTCCATTATAATCCAGCCTATTAGGGCAGAGACACACGTAGAGATTCGGGGAGATAAATCACCTCTTCTTCGGGCGACTAATTTCCCCGAACTGCCTTCCTGCAGACTGGAATCTAAATCGCAGGCAGAATGGCGCTTTGTTTTCCCGAAGTTGCCCGAAGTTTCCTCGTGAGGCAACTTCGGGTGCTCCGAGTTCAATCGATTCTAGCCAGTTCGGGGAGATTAGTCACCCGAAGAAAAGGCGATTTGGTGCTGGGCAAGTAATCTCCCCGAATCTCCACGTGTGTCTCTGCCCTTAGATACAACTCGCGGGTGGACAAACTGGGCAAAGATTTGCTCATTTGGCAATCTCAGTCTTTATGTCCAGATTTAGTGAATTTAGAATAAACAGTATATGTCTTGCTGAGTAATCATTAAAGACATTTCACTACCTATACTAGATATACCATGACTTTGATGAATAAAAATCTTCATAGACATATTAGAATGAACAGGTTCTAATTACAAGAGAAAGACTATAAAAAAAAAATGGCAGCTGCCTTTCAAGATGGATCCCAGGCAATGTGAAAAAAAATAAAACACTGACCGTCATGGAGGACTCCGAAGATCTGCGGTCCAATGATTTTGCTCTGCGATACGGGGACATTGGCGAGGCTGAAACGTCAGAGATGGAACTGACCCCAGACTCATCCTGCGAAGAGGAAACAAGAATTACCCCCATGCAGGCAGCACACATGACAGATTTCCACCCCTGCTCCACCATTGCTGGCAATTCATTTTCATTGGGAATTTATATATTAATGATACTGTTTCAGACCAGTGATTTAAGGTTAAAGGAGAACTAAACACTAAAAATGAATGTAGCTAAATTTTATTTACTGAATTTATTGCACGAGGCTAAAGTTTCCGCTTGTCAATAGCAGCAATGATCCAGGACTTCAAACTTGTCACAGGGGGTCACCATCTTGGAAAGTGTCTGTGACACTCACATGCTCAGTGGGCTCTGATTGGCTGTTGAGAAGCTAAGCTTAGGGCTCGTCACTAATTATCCAGCAGAAAATGAGCTTCCCTGGCTGTAATATAAGCTGATGCTACAGGTTTGCTGATTATTAAATTCTGATGCTAATTGCACTGGTTTCTGTGCTGCCATGTAGTAATTATGTGTATTAATTACTAATCAGCCTTATATTGTGACATTTCTATTCTATGTGTACTGTATATTGTGAGTGGGTCCCTAAGCTCAGTAAGTGACAGCAGCACAGAGCATGTGCAGTGAATCAGCAGAAAAGAAGATGGGGAGCTACTGGGGCATCTTTGGAGACACAGATCTTTACTGCTAAAGGGCTGTGGTTGCCTTGGGCTGGAACAGAAGCACAAAACATAATGTACAACATTTCTAGCTACTTATTTCGTTAAGCTTTAGTTCTCCTTTAAGCTAAAGGTGAAATATGGGGTGCAGATGAAGTATTAGTAATGACAAAAATGTCCTTTATGGGCGTGGGTAACACTCAGCCTCGCATTTATCGTTAGCTGGGTAAACAGAAGGCTGCAACGTAGGCATGTAAAGTGCCTCAGAGGGTGGATTCCATGCTGGCACCATAATAACACAGTATGACTCCAAGCACTACTTATAGTTGATTTATAAGGTCCTTAAGAGGGAAAGTCAGTATAGAACAGAGCCACCCGATCCTTATCACTTGTAGCATCCCCGTGGAGTTCAGTTCAAGGTTACCTGGAAAACATTCCTGGCTCCATCTGCACTGGATAATCTTATCAAAGCTTTTTACTGCCCTATGAACCCAATCTGGGACACAGATGCAAAAATGTAAGAGGAGGGGGAGATACATGGCTCTAGGCCGAGGTCGTTACCCGCTTCCTGGGGAAGGTGCGCTTTTCGCTGCGTCCCTGCCGGGCCTCACTGGTTGGCTTGGTGGAACTGCTGGTCTCCATCTGCTCTGCTTTCTCAATGTCCAGAGCTTCAAACTTCTCAATAACCAGAGATTTCCTGCGAGGAGACAGGGAAGAGGTAAACATTAATATTACAAGCTGACAGAATTTAAATGGGAGGTTACGCATGATATCAGTTACAGTCTTCTGTGTCTATCATTTGCAGAACTACAGCTCCCATCATCATCTGCAACGGGCACAGCACTCAGGCTGACTCACTTGATTTTAACCAACGTACATTGGAAAAGTGATTAGAATGACACAATGTATTTATGATTTTGGTGCGGTTCCCCTTTAATACACAAAAGCATTCAAAGCTCATGAAAAGAAGCAATAATTCTCATGGCAGATCTTAATGATATTTTACAGTAGAAAACATTTTTTTTTAATGCGACAAAAATAAGTATAAAACAGAAGTGTCCATAAGGGCCAGAGAGGGCAACGAGGCCCTGTACAGAGAGAAGTCCATAGTACTAGCCCACCACCCATATATGACACTGGAATCCAGTTAACAGTAAGAAGCCACAAAGTGAAATCCCCCATTGCAATTGCCCGTGTAACCACTTTGCCACCAATGAAACCTTTTAATGATGTCTTCCAAACTAAAGCTTCAGTTAGGGACTTCAAAAGAGCAGTTGCTTTGAAACAGAGATTGTTTTAACTATTTTTAACTATTAACTTTTTGCAATGCCCGTTTGGTTTGGGAGCAAGGGTGCAGCCACCACTGCATAGCATGCGCTTCCATTTGGAATGTCCCAACATAACAGCACGGCCCATTGGGACATCCTGGGAATGGGTCTGTCGGTTTTCCAAATGTAACAAGATCAACAAAACATTTAATTGCCCTTGTTTAATTTTATATGGGAGAGTTATAGACCATTAAAGTATGAAAATAAAAACTGGATAAATAGATAGGCTGCGCAAAATAAAAAAAAAAGGTTTCTGATATAGTTATTTAGCCAAAAATTTAATAAATAAAGGCTGGAGGAACATAATAGCCAGAACACTACTTCCTGCTTTTCAGCTCTCTTGGTTTCCACTGATTGGTTACCAGGCAGTAACCAATCAGTGTATTGAGGGGAGGCCAAATGTTTCTGTTGCTTTTGAATCTGAGCTGAATGCTGAGGATCAATTACAAACTCACTGAACAGTTATGTCCCATGTGCCCCCCCCCCCCTTATAGTCACTGACTAACTCAGAGTTAGAGAGCTGAAAAGCAGGAAGTAGTGTTCTGGCTATTATGTTACACATCCAGTCACTCCAGCCTTTATACATTACATTTTTGCCTAATTAACTATATTAGAAATATTTTTTTATTTTGCACAGCCTATTTACCGTTTTTATTTTTACATTTACCTTCCTTTAAGTTTGGTATCCAATTAGTGACGTGTGTTTAACCCGACCCAAAGCAGACCTGAACCATCCTCCGCCACCCGCGCCCGACTTCCGAGTTCCTTTTATAGACCCCTGCCTCCGATGAGGTCACAAAAGGGGCGGGGTGAGCAAGCGCATGGCTATAAAAAACGGAAGTCAGAAGCCGGCAGTGTAAGGAGGCGGGCAGGGAGAGCATGAAGAAGAGCAAATAGGGGTTCGAGGTAAGCCCAAACCCGCAGGTATAGAGCCGGTCAGCACATCACTAACTGCAATGTATAATGCGTACAGGGAAGGTGTCATGGGCTGTAACATTGGTACAGTGGGGTATAGTAAGAAGATGGTGACTTGAGAAGAGGCTCTAACACTGGGATAGTAGGAATAATAATGCAAGATGGCATCAGAGGAAGACTGCTGCATGTTGTATACAATGGCATTAGGCACACATGGTATTTGCGTTACCTCTACATGCCAAAAGGTCTGTAACTTCAGAATAGTGGCTATATAAGGTAATGTGATCAACTGGGCAACAGTATGTATAATAAAGCATCAGTTCAGTCCAACATGAAGCCTCCACCTGTTGGAACTACAGCTCCCAGAATTCACCAAAAACTGACGGGAAACGCTGCTTTAGATATGGGCAGTGAAGTGGTTACACGGCCAAGGCCCTTGTTTTGTATCAAGTTTCAACAGATGAGATAAAACACAGAACAAACATCCAAGATTAACCTTTAAATAACACGGGCCAAGGATAAAGGTGGCCATAGATGCAAAGATCCTATCGTACGAATTGAGGATTCATATGATTTTCGGACTGTGTGTGGAGAGTCCCGACATTTTTCGTCTGGCGGAGATCGGTCGATTGAACAGAATTCATTTTGCCCCGACTGTCCCGCCAGAGCCCATTGCGCTCATCGTAATCCAGTCGTTCAGCCATAGGGCCGAATGTTCAGATTACCCCTGATATAGCCATGCCTGTTAGTGGCATATCGGGGAAAGATCAGCTTCTGGCAATGTCTCCAAATGAGCGGATCTTTGCGTCTATGGCCACCTTAACCCGACTGGTTAAAAAAAAATAAAGACCAAGGATAAAGGGCAGGTACACACACTCCAAGTACAGCGACTTCCATGCCTTGATACATGGAGACCATATCATAGTTAGGTAGCAGAGGAGACAGCAGGTTCGTAGAGAAGAATAAAAGGGGAAAAAAAAACAAATGAAAATAACTAAAAACAGGCAGATGATTTATCCTAGGAGACAAAAGTCACATCTCCTACACTTGGGAGACGAGATGGCAGCGAAGCGGGCTCAGAAAAGATGGCCACCTTGCACAGCAGCACAGCAGGGGGAGGAGGTGAAGAGCAACAAGACCTGGAAACAGAATAAAGGCTGGAAAATGAGTGAACAGAATAAAAAAAATAAGTCAAATTATTACAGAATTTGTTACGATCAGTATTCATCATCGACACAATACAGAGAAAGTACAGCAATCAATAATGGCTCATTGCAACGCAAGGATGGGCTACCTGCTTCCCTCTGGCCTGTTGCCGGCCATCATTGCCCAGTGCCTGACTGAGGATGATGGGAGCCATAAATCAGCAGGCTGTACAGGCGGCAGGAGGTCCACCCCTGCTGTCACACATATATAATAAGGGATGCACTCAATCCAGGATTTGATTTGGGATTCTGCCTTTTCCAGCAGGATTTGGATTCGGTCGAACCCTTGTGAGTGGCCGAACCAAATCCTAATTTGCATATGCAAATTAGGGACGGGAAATCACGTGACTTTTCATCTCAAAAAAAAAAAAAAAAAAATTAATTGGAATTTTTTTCCCCGTCCATATTTGCATATACAAATTAGGATTTAGATTCCATTCGGTATTTGGCGGAAACTTTCACAAAGGAATCGGCTGAATCCCAAATAGTGGATTCGATGCATCCCTACATATAAAAGCATTATTTGCATTGATTTATACTGGTATCATATTACACATACAGAAATGTTATTAAAGGAACAGTAACACCAAAAAATTAAAGTGTTTTAAAATAATGAAAATATCATGTAGTGTTGCTCTGCACTGGTGTGTTTGCTTCAAAAACTATTATAGGTCATATAAACAAGCTGAATAGCAATGACGGAAATTTAAAAAAGGCTATATGTTCTACAGAGCTTATCTGTTGTGTAACCTAAGCATTTTCTCCTTTGAATGCCTCCCCCATTGCTACACAGCAGCTTGTTTATATAAACTATAGTAGTACATCTGTTATCTACTGTGTATCCTGTACTTGAATGACTGCCCCCATGACTACACAGCAGCTTGTTTATATAAACTATAGTAGTACTTATCTGTTATCTACTGTGTATCCTGTGCTTGAATGGCTGCCCCCATGGCTACACAGCAGCTTGTTTATATAAACTATAGTAGTACATCTGTTATCTACTGTGTATCCTGTACTTGAATGACTGCCCCCATGACTACACAGCAGCTTGTTTATATAAACTATAGTAGTACTTATCTGTTATCTACTGTGTATCCTGTGCTTGAATGGCTGCCCCCATGGCTACACAGCAGCTTGTTTATATAAACTATAGTAGTACTTACCTGTTATCTACTGTGTATCCTGTGCTTGAATGGCTGCCCCCATGGCTACACAGCAGCTTGTTTATATAAACTATAGTAGTACTTATCTGTTATCTACTGTGTATCCTGTGCTTGAATGGCTGCCCCATGGCTACACAGCAGCTTGTTTATATAAACTATAGTAGTACTTATCTGTTATCTACTGTGTATCCTGTGCTTGAATGGCTGCCCCCATGGCTACACAGCAGCTTGTTTATATAAACTATAGTAGTACTTACCTGTTATCTACTGTGTGTCCTGTGCTTGAATGGCTGCCCCCATGGCTACACAGCAGCTTGTTTATATAAACTATAGTAGTACTTATCTGTTATCTACTGTGTGTCCTGTGCTTGAATGGCTGCCCCCATGGCTACACAGCAGCTTGTTTATATAAACTATAGTAGTACTTATCTGTTATCTACTGTGTATCCTGTGCTTGAATGGCTGCCCCATGGCTACGCAGCAGCTTGTTTATATAAACTATAGTAGTACTTATCTGTTATCTACTGTGTATCCTGTGCTTGAATGGCTGCCCCATGGCTACACAGCAGCTTGTTTATATAAACTATAGTAGAGTTTCTGAAACAAACAGCAGTTTTACCAGTGCAGAGAACACTGCATTATATTTGTATTAATTTAAAACAATTTAATTTTTTAATGTTACTGTTCCTTTAAGCCGCCGAGTGTCAGTGGGGTGTGCAGTTGTACATGTGAGCTGCCCCTTTCACCTGCAAATGCCCCCCTAGACCCCACAGGCACTCACACATTTTAACAGCCACAGTGAAGACATATATATGCAGGCAAATTACTTTCATTTGGTTTTCCTTGCCATGCAGACACAAGGATTGGGGGATTGATTTCCCAGAAGTCTAGAATGTAACCATTTCAGTGCCAGGAAGGAAACTGCTTTCTTAAAGTATTGCTATTAATGTGTTGGGCATATACAATGGGCTGTCCGTACCAACAAAGAGTACAGACATATAAGGGCCAATAATAATACAAAAGATACAAGTCAATTAAAGAGGCTTCTATGTAGCTTTACATCAAATCTCATGTGGGAGTGCAGGTTCCGCTGGCTCTGCAAAGGTTTAATAGGGCTGATGTGCATGCAGGACAGACAGACAACAGAAGAGACAGACACTGGGTATCCTGAAGAAGACGGAACAGACTCCACTTTACCGAACGGCTTGGGGCTCCAGGAAGTTGAATGAACCCGTCACCCAGAATTCCAACTCTGCCCTCAAACATCCAAGTTATTCATAACAGACCTTGTTAAAACCATCACTCAACTCTCAAGTAATATATATACACACATAGATATATATATATATATATATATATATATATATATATATATATATATATATATATATATATATATATATATATATATATATATATATATATATATATACACATATATATATATATATATATATATATATATATATATATATATATATATACACACATATATATATATATATACATACATATTGAACTTGCTATACCAGCTCCGGGCTGCTGCTGAGAATCAAAGCTAAGGGAACGTTGCAAATCATCAAGCATAAAAGGAGCTTCTATTTATCTGTCAATGAAGCTGATGCTACAGGACTGATAATGCACAGATTCTAGTGGTTCCTAAGTGGACATGAAATATCAATGAATTAATTATTTAGCAATTCATCATCAGCCTTGTACAACATAGGGGCACATTTACTTAGCTTGAGTAAAGGAATAGAAGAAAAAATAATTTGAATTTGGAAGTATTTTTTTGGCTACTTCAACCATCGAATTGGCTACTTCGACCACGACTTCGAATCGAATGATCTCGAACTAAAAATCGTTCGACTATTCGAAAGTCAAAGTACTGTCTCTTTAAAAAAAAAAAACTTAAGACTCCCTACTTCGCCACCTAAAACTTACCGAGCATCAATGTTAGCCTATGGGGAAGGTCCCCATAGGCTTTCCTAACTTTTTTTGATCGAAGGAAAATCGTTCGATCGATGGATTAAAATCCTTCGAATCGTTCGATTTGAAGGATTTCGATCGTACGAACGAAGGAAATACTGTTAATCCTTTGACTTCGATATTCGAAGGATTTTACTTAGATGGTCGAATATCGAGGGTTAATATTGATATTCGACCCTAAGTAAATGTGCCCCATAGTGTATTGTGAGTCGCTCCTTATGTTCAATATACTCATTTAGATATAGAGGGATTGTGCTTGGAAAAGTAGTGTTTCAGTCTGATTTATTAAATATTTTTGCAAAAACCCTAATAATCCCTCCCTTCTCTTCCACTTCCTGCTCCCTGAATTCCCAGGCTGTGCACTCAGCTCACTGCACTGTAGGACAGGAACCAATCAGCAGCTAGCAGGACCTGATAGGGAACTGAAGCCTGTCTGTGCTTGTGTGACTGCAGGGCTGTGATTGGCTGTCCCCCTCCTACTGGGACCGTTAAGACACGACCGTTAGGACACGCCCACCCCTCATTTGAAACACAGACAGGGACCAGAGAACATCTATAGGGAGCTCCAATAAAGGGGCTATTTTTAGAGATATTAATTTTTAGCACCATGTAAAAGCAACACCATATATTACTTATAATTGCTTACAAAATTAGGTTTTTTAAATGTATCCAATATGTCTCCTTTAATAACAAGGGTTAAACATTGCAGTGTTAATGTTACACTATGGGGGGCAAGTGCAAGACTCTCGGTGAGTCACATACACAACCCAAAGCAATAAGTGATTGGTGCAGGACTGTATAAGGGGCAGACTCATTGGGATTGACCATTTACAGGCAGAATCATGCCAAAATATACATCTGGTTAGTATTTTTTTTGGGTAAATCAGGACAAAATTATAATGTAAAATCTGGGAAAACATAAAAATCAGGGAAATGTACCCATTGAAATGCATTATAAATTGGCGGGACCACAGATAAAAAAAATGTTAAATGTGGGAAAACTGAAAATCAGCCGACTTGTGACAAAAAAATCACGTAATTTCCCTCCCTGTCCCTAATTTGTATATGCAAATAAGGATTCGGTTCGGCCGGCTCTGAATCCTGCTGAAAAAGGCCGAATCCTGGATTCGGGGGGAATCCCTAGTTACTAGCACCCGGCAATGGCTGGCTTAGAATCCTAGAACCACTAGACAAGAAACAGAAGCAAAGCCATAGGTTTCCCTAGGCAGAAATAACGAGTTATTCGTGGAAGGCAATCGTTCCTGAGAAATAAAGTGGAGACATACATGGGGGCTTGTCTGTGACAAATACTGTCTAGTACAATGGTATGTGTATCTGTCTGCGCAGAAATATCAAGCCACTTGTGCTGTTGCTGTTCAATAATAGCCTGACCTAATAGCCTTACGGGCTTCCACTAAACTCCACGGAGCAGGAATGAGAGTAGATGTTGGTGCGCTGAACAGGCAAGGGCTGCACAACTAAATGGGAATGGACCAGCACTAAGGACTCCAGCTATATACAAATCTAAAGCTTTATTTTCCATGCGACAGATACACAACAGGAGGCACATAGTAGGGGAGACGCATTCCCAGCAAACTGGTCGAACACGTTTCACACCCGAGTGTGTTTAGCCTTATGGCACCTGGTTTTCTGTAGTTCTATGGGTTCTCATTGGTTCCCTCCAGGTACTGCTTTTACCTTCAACACTACAACCACATAAGTGTTGGTTATTTGCCTCTTAATATAACTGACCCTAGTGTGTGTTAAAGGGGTGGTTTAACTTTAAGTTAACTGTATGTTATTGACCAATTTTAAGCAGTTTTTGAATTATTTGCCTTCTTTTGGCTCTTTCCAGCTTTCAATAGGGGGTCACTGACCCCATCTAAAACAAATGCTCTGTAAGGCAACACATTTATTGTTATTGCTACTTTTTAATACTCATCTTTCTATTCAGGCCTCTCCTATGCATATCCCAGTCTCTTATTCATAACAGTGCATGGTTGCTAAGGGAATTAAGACCCTAGCAAACGGATTGCTGAAATAGCAAACTGGAGAGCTGCTAAATAAAAAAGCTGAACGACTCAAAAACCACAAATAATAAAAAAATTAAAACTAATAGCAAATTGTCTCAGAATATCCCTCTCTAAATCATACTAAAAGTTAATGTAAAGGTAAACAACTCCTTTAATAGGGACCTTAGATTTAATTTCCATTGGGGAAGGGGCTGAACCATCTTTGTATCGTGTTGGTGCTACTGCTATAGAAATATATAGATAGATAGATAGATAGATAGATTTAGAACAGGCTGCCTAGTTTGTCTGTGTGCTAGAAAACTGTGACACGCTCAAGCAGTTGTGAGAATAAGAGAAAAGGATCCTTTGGAGGTAGTGCATCATGGGTAGGCAGCCCGAGGCGAGAGTCTTCCCCCGGAGTCTAAATAATGCACAGAGATCATAACTTAAGCAGAGGACAACTGAATTAGTCCAGTTCCTTACAGACAGGTGCCTGGAGCCCAATCATAAAGCAGGGAGGTTTCATGTCCCACACAATGCCCCCTATTGGTTATTAAAGGATAAGTAATCCTTTAAAATAAGTGAATGTAAGAGTGCTATTCTAAGCACTTTTGTCATTTACATTTATTATTTATTTTGTTTTTATTCCAAGATATTAAGGGATACATGTACTGTTAATATGAATGAATTTTGTTACAACAGCGCCACCTGCTGGTCAGTTTCCCACCAGTCTGACCACCAAGTAGTCAAGGAAGTTGTCAGGAGAAAGAAAGAGGCTGCTCTGATGTTCTTCTGCTTAGGAAAGATTTGAGAAAGGTTTCTATTTTTTTTACTAAGCAGAAGAACATCAGAGCCGCCTCTCTCTCCTGACAACTTCCTTGACTACTTGGTGGTCGGACTGGTCAGAAACTGACCAGCAGGTGGCACTGTTGAAAAATTAGTTCATATTAACAGTACATGTATCCCTTAATATCTTGGAATAAAAAGAAAATAAATAATGATGGTAAATTACAAAAGTACTAACAGCCCCCTCGTTAAATTTTACATTCACTTATTTTAAAGGTTTACTTATCCTTTAAATGCATGGAAATATGGAAACTTCTGAAAACAGAGTATCTGAATGCCAGTGACTAAGGCCTTGGACATCTCAATGTCTTGCATGACAACACCCATCTTTTTTCTTGCGGTGGCTGGAAACACACGTTAGATACAGGAACAAGCAAGATGGTTAGCCACAAGGGTTCAGTGCACAGAGTTAGTACGGACAAGACTGTGCATGTTATGTGTCACACCAGACAATGTTAGTACAGTTACTAAGACGGAGTAGGGAAGAGTGGAAAGCTCTATATCAGGCAGAGGCAACCTGTAGCCTCCAGATGTTGCCGACTTCTAGCACTTCCAAAAAGTCTACAGCTCCGTATGGTGAATTGAAGTTGTAGAAGTCTCTGGCGTCCAACCAATGTATTTCCCCAATCGTTTAATGTAGGGTTCATTGATTATTGCTCAATGCTTGCTCATAAAGGACTTGTCGGACACTGCAGATGTTAGTATTCATGCAATTACATTGCGGACAGGAAAATACACAATCCCCAAAAATATTTCCCCAATATATCTGCCCATATGCTAAGGAGGCATGCACACAACACTCACCTTCTCTGCTGGCCAAACATGCGTGCGACTTCCTCTCTCCCAGGGCTCCTTGCCCGATTCTGTTGCTCTAGCCTCTTCCTCTCAACCTGGAAAGCGTCCCTGTGACTGATCCTCCGGGCACGAGGCACATCTGCCAGGATGGCATATTGCCGGTTGGCAATGGAGAACGGGCTATGCCCGTTGTGCTCTCCCACATCCTTACTTTGTTTGAGCTGAGGAGTTGACAAAGTACCTGGGGGAGAAAATGGGTCCAGTTCCGGGCTGTGTGAATTGTAGTCACTGTACCTGCTGGGAGCATCGGGCGTTGAGGGTGAAGGCGGCGTTTGTGGAGGCTGTTCCTCAGTCTTCAAGTCTTTCATCTTCTCCAAAGAAAAATATCCGCTTTCCACGCGAGTCTTACGGCCGCTGTCTGTGCGATCACCATTCACAAGACCTCCATCTTGGATCCAAACGTACAATCAGGTGGTATATATGGTAATAGAGGGCAGGTTCAGAAGTAACATTTTTTGTTTTTTGAAACTCAATACCTGACAAGAAGACTGCCTATCTTATTCACTTGGCTCTCACCTGTTTTACCATCTACCATGGTCTCAGTAGGAGAAGATGGCATCTGCACCGGACTCTGGAGGGGACTAGTGTGGTTTTCCTGAGCCTCTTTGCTTTTCATTTCCTCCTGCCACAGAGTCGATTTGGTGGCAGGAACCTTCTCTGCTCCAGGGATTCCGCTGCTGGTCACTGCCATCTTGGCTGGTCCGGGTTCCTGGGGAAGTATATAACTTAGCAAGTAATACAAAGCCAATACAATCATGGCTGATCAATAGACCACCAACTAGATGAAAAAAAAAAAAACAAGGCCAAGTTTTTCACCGGAGACACAAGTAATGTAAAATCACCAAGTATTGGTACCAGTGCTTACACCTGCCAAATGAGGTGATTAGCAGACAGATGACCTCTAGAAAGTTGCCCAAATACTGCAATGCCTATGCCCTCTGCCACTAGCCAGCTGGGAATTATGGAAATGGTAGCTGAAGAAGAGGTGAATGGAGATTTTCATAGCCAGCAATAGGAGACAGTAGGAAATGCTTGCTGTTTGCGGAACAAATATAAAACATACGTTTTTATTCCTCTATTTTTTCAACTGCTGTACAAACATAGAATCTACCTTAAAGGAGAACTAAACCCTAAAAATGAATATGGCTAAATATCCCATATTTTATATACTGAACTTAATGCACCAGCCTAAAGTGTCAGCTTGTCAATAGCAGCAATGATCCAGGACTTCAAACTTGTCACAGGGGGTCACCATCTTGGAAAGTGTCTGTGACACTCACATGCTCAGTGGGCTCTGAGCAGCTGTTGTAATGCAGTGGTGTGCATCAATGCATCCTCTTTTTATATACAAGCAGCAAGATTGCAGCTGTGGAATCTCATAAGCCTCAAGAGCAGATAAGGTCAGCCCACATACATATATCAAAAGGTTAAGACTGGCACACTCAGGGTTTGTATATTGTGCAAAAAAGGAGAGTTTATACAATGTTTCATCATTTATATATATAAGCACAATTTAGTAAGGGCTACTTGAGGCACTGTTTAATGAGAGTGTATGGATAATGTAACCTAAGCTTTGGCCCCATGGCATAAGGGGTGGTGAAGGGAAGACAAGGGGTTTGTGGGCAGATCATGGTGTAACCATACATGAATGGCTAATTTCTTTTTATTGGGGCACCAATCTACATGTTGACTGGGGCCCAGGTGATTAATGGGCTAATAATTGGGGCCCCTGGTAGAAAGGGTCACCATAATTACTGATGGTGGCCCTAATTAAGGGTTACACCATACAGTTACCTGTGGGGTTGGAGGCTCCACTTTCCTCTTCTTCTTCTGATTTTGCTTGTTGGTCTTTGGATAAACAATGAGCATCTCAAGCCAACTGGAAACAACAGGGAAATAGGTGAATTTTTAGCATCAGGTTCAACACAGTAAAAATCCACTTCATCTATCATCTCTGCTAGACTCCCCCCCCCAACATATTTCTAAGGGGGACAAAGCACAATATGAATGTTAGCGACTTCAAGGGTCAGGGCACACAGGCAAATTCGGGGAGATTAGTCGCCCAGCTACGAATCTCCTCTTCTTCGGGGCGACTAATCTCCCCAAAGTGACTCCCCTGCCTTCATGCCGCTAGGAAGTAAATCACCAGGCAACTCTGAGGCGACCTCGGAAAACAAATCGCTCAGAGTGCCAACCCGCAGGAGATTTACATTTTAGCCAGCGGGAAGGCAGTTTGGGGAGATTAGTAGCCCTGAAGAAGAGGAGATTTGTCGCCGGGCGACTAATCTCTCAGAATTTGCCTGTGTGCCCCGACCCTAAAGCAACAACATTAATTGTTCCCCAACTTGGGTCAATGCAAGAAGATCCGTTAGTGAGGATGGTCTTTGCTTCTAGTACAGCCTACTCCCTGTGCTTTGGTCATATTATTAAAGCTGGAAGCATTTTGGGCACTGAACACATGAACAGCACTTTATCCACCCCCTTTTTGATGGATCACAATCTAATAACAGCAAGTAAAAACTGCCCTGGAATCTCACGGTTAGTTAAGGTGGATGAAGATTCCAGGGGCGTAACTACAGAGGAAGCAGACCCTGCGGCTGCAGGGGGGCCCAGGAGGTACAGGGGGCCCCATGAGGCTCTCATTGATGAGCAATTTGAACATATATTGGTAAAACAGGACAAACACTGGATATGTTGGGGGCCCTAAAATTAATTTGCTGTGGGGCCCAGCAACATCTAGTTACGCCACTGATGAAGAAGTTCAGGATTCTCATTGGAGCATAATTATCTTGGTCTCTCCTATATGGCAGAGTTAGAAAGTGCCATAGTGGAGGTTTTGGAAATGCCTCACCTTTAATAACATCATGACCATATGTTCCGTGCAGAAATACCTCAGAGTACGAGGAAGAAGAGGCAGCTAAGTGCATGCAGATAGAAATACACAGAGAACATCCGCCAGAGCTAAGAGAGCAGTGCAGGGTTTACACAACGCACAGTGAAGCATTGCAAACACAAACATTGAGTGGAAAGAGAGAGACTATAGAGAGGAGTAGGGGGAAGCACAGAGAAGTATCCACTGCCTGAAGCTTTCCGAGAATGCTGGGAGTTGTAGTTGTTAAACACTTACAAGGCGACAGTTTGACAGAGTACAGAGAGAATGAGCAAGCCTCACTTTACAATGTGCCGCAAAGGAAAACTATACTTAAGCAACACATTAGTTCATATTAAATTAAGTGGCATGTTAAAGAATCTTATCAAACTGGAATATATATATATATATATATATATATATATATATATATATATATATATATATATATATATATATATATATATATATATATATATATATATAGTAAATATTGCCCTTTTACATCTCCTGCCTTGAACCCCCATTTCGTGATGGTTTGTGTGCTGTCTCAGAGATCAGCTGACCAGAAATACTGCAGCTCTAACTGTAACAAGAAGAAGTGTTGAAGCAAAAGTCACAACTATGTTAATTGGCTCATGTGACCTAACAAGTATGATTTATTTGGTATGTTTGTGTGCACCGTGAATCCTGCGATCTCAGGGGACGGCCCTTATTTTTTTTAAATGACAATTTTCTATTTATGATTACCCAATGGCACATACTACTAAAAAGCATATTATTTTTATTATTATTAAAATGGTTTATTTACAAGCTAGGTTTTACACATCAGCTGTTTTATATCTTTTTATAAAGACCTCCATTGCTTGGGGGCAGGGGTATAGTTTTCCTTTAACGCCACTTTACTGATCATGGGTTAGACTCACTCTAGAACGCTAGAGTGGGCCCTTGATGTCCATCGTTGAGTGGGTATCTCTCTAAAAGTACCCACTGGCAATGCTGTGGGTTATCACTAGTGATGAGCGAAATTTTTTACCAGGTTTCACCTTCAAAAAGATGCCCATAGTGACGCCCTTTGGGCCAAAAAAAATTGTTGTGCATCATAGGCTTCGCTGCATTTGGGGAATTTCGCGCCATTTCACAAATTTTCAGCAAAGTGAAACACGTCAGATTTGCCCATCACTAGTTAGCAGATTGGATTAAACCTTTACAAATTGAAACGAATTAAGACATTAGAGTCGGTTTTCTTTTTGTGTATGAAATATGAGCTTGTGTTGTTAGCCTTTATCTGCAGCTGCCGGGCACTGTGCACACTGAACAGGTTACATCATATAAACAACAGCCGTACACACAGGCACTCACCCATTGATAATTTCTTTGTTCTCGGCCCGGATAAAATGCTCCTCTGGTGTGAGGATGCAAAGCGAGAACTTCTGCCCCGTGCGGTTCTCCCCATCGATGACATCGGTGCACTGGTTCATGTTTATTGTCCCCTGGGGGAGGGTGGTGGGCTGCAAAAAAAAACAAAAAAAATAGATGTACACAGAGCATAAAAACAGTACTTATGCCATACCTCCCAACATTTTGGAAATAGAAAGAGGGACAAAAATATGTGCAGTGTGGAGTGAGACAAATTTTTGACCACACCTCTTTTTATAGCCACACCCCCTAATTACCATGTTCATAGAAAATTTTGCAGGTTATGAAAGTTTGAACACATTTCTGTGATTTTTATGTGTTTACAGTTTTGCGAATGAAGGTGAATTGCTTTTTAAACTGCAAGTCACAGTTTCCCCAAGAGACCTGCATAACAAATAGTTACAATTGTTTTCTTTGCTTATCTTAAATTGTTACAAAAGTATCCAAGTGCACCTGCCATGTATCCTGGGCTCTCTGTCAAAAGCCTATTGCATTTTAGAAACTTTGTATCTTTTTTTGGATGTTGCGTGCAGGAGAGATCAAAGAGAAAGTCGGGACATTTCAGTAACAATCCGGGACTGCTGGTTGAAAGGTCAAATTCGGAACTGTCCTATGAATAACGGGACGGTTGTGAGATATGATTATGCTAGAGTCCTGCAGCGCAGGCCCGGACTGGCAATCTGTGGGTTCTGGCAAATGCCAGAGGGGCTGCTGTAAGTTGCTATAGACACTATATATTGGGCTGGTGGGAGGCTGTTTAGGCTGCTGTGTGGCCTGTTTGGGCCTCTGTGTACCTGAAATGCAGGGCCTGTTTTCAATATCAGTCCAGGCCTGTGGCAGCGGGTCGGGTTCACACAAAAAAAGTGGGTACCCTGCGGAATGATGGTAGGATTTTCAGGTGTGGGTATAGATGCAGGTCTCATCTAAATTTCTTATGTTATATTGTCTATATTATAGTCCTTTTAAAATTTTACAAAACTTTTTTTCTGTCCCCGCACACTTTTGATGAGGTCACTTCCAGTTTGCAGCAACATCACTTCCTGTTTGATGGTGGTCAGCAGGTTGCGGGTCCGGGTCGGGTATCGTATCATAGCGGGTAAATATGCGAGTTGCGGTTTGGATCTTAGAAATTGATTCCGCGCAGGATTCTAGCTTAAGTCACCAACGCTTACAATGCAAAGAATTGCAAGAACTTTTCTTCTCCACAGCTACAAGCAAGGAGGTTAAAGGGGAGCAATACTGATCCAAACAAAATAATGTATAATGTAAATATTTCCAGTACACCTTGGTAGCACAAATATTTGGGATAGCGCTGCATAATAATAATAATAATAATAATAATAATAATAATAATAATAAAAGGTGTTGCAGAACTAGAATACCAAATATCCTCAAGACAGACTTAGAGAGGTACCTAATGTTGTATAATTTCTGTATAGTTAGCCTGTTACTGTGGGAAGAAACATCATCAAAGCATCTTCAGGGACAGCAACAATCAAAGTTGATTATCCTATAAAATCATTGCCAAAATGAGTTGCGGTGCTGGTAGGCAACTGGCTGCCTTCAATATTTAAAGGGACTTAATTTGAAGAGACTTTGCGGCTTTGGAATGGGAATGGCACCCGGATCACTACACACAAACAGAGGCTGCTATTCAGGGGAAAGCTCTGCAGTCTGGCCAGTGATGGCGGAAAAGGGAAACCAATGTGGAAATGAGGGTTTCCGTATTTATTTAAGAGGCAGAGGAAAAAGCAGTTAATAGTCAGATGTGTCTACGAGGTGTAGGAAGGCTTTGAAAGCTAAAGTCGGCCGTCTCAAAAGAGGATCTGGCATGCAGCCGTGCTTCCTGCATCTGACGACAGAGCGACCCGCAACATAAAGGGATTATTTTTATCACCCCTGTCAACACCATGAGCTTTGAAGAGCATGAGCTTCCTACTGCGGCGGCTGTACCTACTGTAGCCTTTATTTATCTGATGGAGCCGTCCTAACCGGCCCATAATTGCCTGTATAATCCCGATATGTTCCCACAGGGCTGCTACGAGATCTGTGCATACATGTTAAGTCATCATAATAATTATAACAATAATAATCAGGTGCTAAGGGAGCAGAGCTTTATTATAGGAGGAGACAGAACCCATGAAGCGGCATAGGGGTTTCTAACGTAAGAGATTACTGCATTTGTTTTCTTTTGAAAGGGATGGGGTCTGCAAGTGATCATGAAACCAGAGGTGTCTCCTCTATAAAACACACAATGCATCTGTGTATCTGTCAGCCAATCACAACGCACCAAGGAGCCAACCTATTTTGTATTGTCTCTATTCTATATAGTCATGTGATCGTTCATTCTGCTGCCGATCATAAAGGTTTAGTAGTATGCTGGTGGTGATAGACGGGACAATGCATTCCAGCATCCTCAGTCTGCACCAGGCGTGGGCCCTTCACACAATCAATAGGGCACCTGAGACCGTGAGTGAGGTATAACCTGGGTTATCATCCAAAAGGGTTAAACTACTGTAAAGTGGATTTTTATGATTGGAATAGAGACTTTGATGTTTTGCTCTTTAGCTCAGAGCCAAAAATAAAAACAAAACATGTAAATGTCAGGTGATGTTTCCCTCCGTCTGCTGCTGCCTCTCCCCTCCCTGTCAGGCACCTAAGCAAAGGGGAGTCACTTCCCCAGGGATGGTACAGCCCTGTCTGATTATGTGAGGCCAATGGGAAGACACGGAGCCCAGGAAGCACAAATGATTTTATTAACAGAATAGATCCACTTGGTACACATGGTACAGCACATGCTGCTTCTCACTGTGTAGAAGACTTTAAAATGGTCACAAAGCCTCTCATAGGGGGTACATTATCCCTTATAATACATGAGTGATACTCAGAGTTCCCTGTATAACTCAGCCTGCAGCCTTGTGCCTTTATATGGTCACAGAACAACCCCTCAGTGACTTCTAATATCCTTATCATTTACAGTAGGGGGTACATTATCCCTTATAATACATGAGTAATACTCAGAGTTCCCTGTATAACTCAGCCTGCAGCCTTGTGCCTTTATATGGTCACAGAACAACCCCTCAGTGACTTCTAATATCCTTATCATTTACAGTAGGGGGTACATTATCCCTTATAATACATGAGTGATACTCAGAGTTCCCTGTATAACTCAGCCTGCAGCCTTGTGCCTTTATATGGTCACAGAACCAGTCAGTGACTTCTAATATCCTTATCATTTACAGTAGGGGGTACATTACCCCTTATAATACATGATTGATACTCAGAGTTCCCTGTAAAACTCAGTCTGCAGCCTTGTGCCTTTATATGGCCACAGAGCCCCCTCAGTAACATCTAATATCCTTATCATTTACAGTAGGGGGTTCATTATCCCTTATTATACATGAGTGATATACCGAGTTCCCTGTATAACTCAGCCTGCAGCCTTGTGCCTTTATATGGTCACAGAACCAGTCAGTGACTTCTAATATCCTTATCATTTACAGTAGGGGGTACATTACCCCTTATAATACATGATTGATACTCAGAGTTCCCTGTAAAACTCAGTCTGCAGCCTTGTGCCTTTATATGGTCACAGAGCCCCCTCAGTAACATCTAATATCCTTATCATTTACAGTAGGGGGTTCATTATCCCTTATTATACATGAGTGATATACCGAGTTCCCTGTATAACTCAGCCTGCAGCCTTGTGCCTTTATATGGTCACAGAACAACCCCTCAGTGACTTCTAATATCCTTATCATTTACAGTAGGGGGTACATTATCCCGTATAATACATGAGTGGTACTCAGAGTCCTAATGCACTTAGCAGTAGGTACATTAGATACTTAGGAGAGCTATCAATTGTCATGTTTCTTGTACCTGCAAGGCAGGTACCTGGCAGAAATGATAATCTCTCCTATGTAGAGAGACACAATAATAACCCCCAGATAATGGGATGGGGTAATAAGGGCAGCAAACAGCGAGGGGGGGGGTGTATGAAGAAACAGTCAGAACATTGCATATAACTATAAAGGATAAGTAAACCTTTAAAAAAAGTGAATGTAAAATTGAGGGGGCTTTTCTAAGCACTTTTGTCATTTTCATTCATTATTTATTTTCATTTTATTCCAAGATTTTAAGGGATACAAGTACTGTTAATATGAATGAATTTTGTTACAACAGCACCACCTGCTGGTCAGTTTCCCACCAGTCTGACCACCAAGTAGTCAAGGAAGTTGTCAGGAGAAAGAAAGAGGCTGCTCTGATGTTCTTCTGCTTAGGAAAACAATTAGAAACCTTTCTCAAATCTTTCCTAAGCAGAAGAACATCAGAGCAGCCTCTTTCTTTCTCCTGACAACTTCCTTGACTACTTGGTGGTCAGACTGGTGGGAAACTGACCAGCAGGTGGCGCTGTTGTAACAAAATTCATTCATATTAAAAGTACATGTATCGCTTAATATCTTGGAATAAAAAGAAAATAAATAATGAATGTAAATTACAAAAGTGCTTAGAATAATAGCCCACTCATAAGTTTTACATTTACTTATTTTAAAGGTTCACTTATCCTATAAGTGTATATGCAAAACAGATAATTAATAAATAAATTACGCTCACATTCCTGTATAAAAAGTATTTAAAGGGGAACAATCATTCAAAAATGTTTTCTGCACTGTTGGTTCTGTAATTACATTACATCAAAACCAGTGAGAATAGATAATGAATGTATATTAGTTAGAATATTTTCCCACAAAAAAAAAGCGGTTCTTGTAGCAAGGTACAGAGGGGAAACCAAACAAAAGAACTGCATATGTTCGACCTAAGACTTGACTAGCAGGTTGCTTTGGTTCAGCCATATGCGGTGAGTTTGTTTGATACATGGGCAACGGCACACAGGTCATTGAATCCGAGGTACGGCTGCCGATACACCGCACATAAGCTAAAGGTCATTTGTAGGCTGTAATGTGTATAAAGCAGCTAGGCCGGGGCTCTCCATTTCGCACATACACAGCAACCAAGATGGGCATCTGCTCACACACCAATATTTACTTCAGAAGGAGACCTGCACTTGGCAGTTGCGTTCAGCAGGGGGAAAGGCCCAGGGCAAGAGCCATGCCAACTGGCAGGATGGGAGGGGGCCCACAGCAAACAAAGCTCACATTATTGTAATCCTTCCTGCAAGCCTTGGAGAAAGGCAGATGAAAGTGAGCGCAGGGGTTGCTGGTTACAGGACATGGCACGGCTGCCTAAAATTTTCCCAGCACAAAGGATAGAGGAGGGGGCAAAGCATGAAATGAGAGGACAGACGTGGAACAAAAGGAACAGTGAAGGCGGGGGGGGGGGGGCAAATAAGGTAATAGAGGGAATATCCTGTACTATTTCTGCCATCTATTTGATGGTTATTGAGATGAGGGAAAATTCAGTGGCATTAAAAGGGCAACTCCAGTTATTTTGCAATGGTGGAGAAGGTATTTATTAATGGAATTGCTTTTAAAATCAGTTATGTGTTTCTATTCTTTGCACTGCTGGTTCTGACTCCTGAAACAATATAGCAAGAGTCAGTGAACAGAAAGGGTTAAACAAATACAGTTTTCAATAGCAATTGCATTTTCTTTTTTTCATTATGCACAAAAAATAAAACCCCAAAAGTTTTTGGCCGGAGTCCTTTAACAATAAACAATAAACAGACAGGGATGTGCTTTAAACCCGGTGGCTGTTACTCAATGTAAGCGAGCAGAACCTTTGTGACGTCAGTGCAAATCCGTGCTCAAGTGTAAAGCCCAGGGCTCTGCGGAGGATTAAACACACAGAAAAATCTCACAGCAAAAATGAAAAACAAATATACAGTGCCGACTTTAACTGGGGAAGGAGGGGGTGTAAGGGGACTCACACTGATCCAAACACAGAGTCACGTGGGCAGTGTTTACGGTGGCCCGAGAGCAACAGGTGTCATTTATAAGAGCGTGAAATATATACTCCGGACCTGGGGAATTAGCAAATTGCAACAGATGGAAGCTAAACCTGTTCAGGAGTCTGAAATCCCACTCTATGAAATTAACCACAGAGGGCTGTTTGGGTTTCCTTTTCCCTCTCTCCCATGGATGAAAACTTTTACTGGAATAAAATAAGAAGGAACTATAAACTGCACAAGAGTTTGCCGTGGTCTTGTGGCACTTAACAACCAATCAAATGTTTGCTTTTAGCATGTTTTCACTTCAGTCGACTGGGGACAAAACTTCCCACGATTACCAATGAACACATATTGCCTTTAAAGGGCTAGTAAAGTTGGATATAGATTTGGTCAAGCACTTTGTCCTATGCTGACCCCGTTGCCTGACCATCTGTGGATATATCAGCCACATTCACCAAGTATTCTGCAATCCCATGAGAGTTAGCCTGCCCTCCTCTTCCTCCCAACTTGGGGTGTAGCAGTGTATTTGCTCCCCTGAGGTGTACGTGTTTAACATGAACTTTGCCCGAGATTAGTACAACGAGCAGTGAGTGCCAGCAGATCTAAATGACAGGATTCCACGCACACCTATCGTTTTTATAGCTCACAACGAGATATATTTTTGGCAGCGAGATGTACAAAAATAGATTTTGAACAAGAATGATGTATTGAAATTAAAGGGAAAGGCTTAAGGCTACACAGCTTTCAGAAGTGCTGACATGTGATCAAGCATTTGGGTAATGCCGCATATCAAACCGGATGTAAATTAGCTTTGTTTTTAAATGTCAGCTTGTCGACAGGAACGGACAACTGGGGTGGGTTCCCAGCAATCCATAATTCTCAATGGTTCTAATTAAAAGAGATTCAGTCATGATTTTTATGATGTAGTTTTTTTTTTATTTCTTAATGACACTGTTTACACTGCAAATAATTCACTCTACAATAAAAAATTTCAGCAAGTGTATTTGTTTAGTTGTAATATTGGTGTGTAGCTGCATCTCAGGTCATTTTGCCTGGTCATGTGCTTTCAGAAAGAGCCAGCACTTTAGGATGGAACTGCTTTCTGGCAGCTGTTGTTTCTACTACTCAATGTAACTGAATGTGTCTCAGTGGGACTTGGATTTTACTATTGAGTGCTGTTCTTAGATCTACCAGGCAGCTGTTATCTTGTTTTAGGGAGCTGCTATCTGGTTACCTTCCCATTGTGCGGTTATCAGGCTGCCGGGGGAGAAAGGGAGGGGGGTGATATCACTAACTTGCAGTACAGCAGTAAAGAGTGACTGGAAGTTTATCAGAGCACAAGTCATGACTTAGGGCAGCTGGGAAAATGACAATATGTCTAGCAAAATTAAATGTAAAAAAATCTGTTTGCTCTTTTGAGAAATGGATTTCAGTGCAGAATTCTGCTGGAGCAGCTCTATAAACGGATGCGTTTGAAAAAGAAAAAAAAAATCCCATGACAGTATCCCTTTAAGGGGGCCAGGCCCGGACTGGCAATCTGTGGGTTCTGGCAAATGCCAGAGGGACTGCTATAAGGTCCCATAGAAAGTCAGTATTTAGTGGGCTGGTGGGGGCTGTCTGGGCCTCTGTGTGGGCTGATTGGGCCACTGTGTACCTGAAATGCCAGGGCCTATTTTAATTCTCAGTCCGGAACTGAAGGGGGCCATTCCAAACTGCAGAAAAAAAAACCTGTGGGGCTTACAGTAAACTGGACCCGTTTGTGGGCAGACTGCTGGGAGTTAGGGCACGGCTAAACATTTTTGCTTTTTACATTTAAATTGATGGCTTCCTTTAAAGGAGAGAAGTCCCACTTCAGCCACTCTTTCATGCCATAAAGCTCATAAAAGAAAGGCAATGTTTTAGACAGGTCGTTCTTAGTACTTGCGGTCCTTATTCACAGGCTAAGCGGTTACTGACGGAAATAGAAAGAAAAAGCGAAAACGTTTATTATTTAGAGTCTCCATCCCGAGCCAAAACAAAGCCATGACCAAGGCACCCAGACAATAGCTTGCTCCTGGCACAGCTGCCAATTCCCTTTCACTGTGTTCAAGGAGGAGGCAAATTCCACACCAACAACTCAGCAAAACTTCCAAAGTAGAGGCTGGTGGAAGGAGACATTGTTGTACTCACTGTTCCATGTAAAGCAATGGCATTCAGCTTTAAAGGAGAAGGAAAGCTACGAAGGCATTTTATTGCCAATAGATTAGCCACAATAGTGCAAGCTATAACACTAAAGTTATTCTGTAGAATGTTTTACCACACCTGAGGAAACAGCTCTAGAAGCTCTTGGTTAGTTTAGGATAGCAGCTGCCATATTAGCTTGGTGGAACATCACTTCCTGCCCAAGTCTCTTCCCTGCTCACTCATAGCTCTGGGCTCAGATTACAACAGAGAAGGGGAGGAGGAAGAGGAGCAAACTGAGCATGCTCACGCCCGGGGCAAAAAGGTTTTAGCTGAAGGCAGGAAGTCTGATACAGAAGCCCATGAGTACACAATAGAAGGAAAGAAATGTGGAGTTTCGTTTGACAGAGGACTCAGAGCAGCATTACTTTGAGGGTTTACTGGTGTATTTATATAGACCTTTCTGATAAGGCTTACTTAGTTTTAGCCTTCCCTTCTCCTTTAATGGGTCTAAACTAGTTCTACACCCCACATTTAGTAATGGCTCTTCTTACCTCAGAACAATGTAACACAATAGGAAAACCAAATCCATCATCTGACTACAGATCCAGGTTCAGCACATAAAAGTTGTGGCCCTCCGGCTGTGTTAGAACTACACCTCCCATCCTGATTCTGCTGCCACAATCTTAAGTAGAGCTTTTATTTTCTATCCCTGATAAAGGGTTGATTCACAGAGGCTGACACAAACGCCACAGAAACCAAGCCAGAAGGTCCTGCTTGCATCTGAGGTAATTACAGGTGCTTTTATTGATTTTGACTGAAAACCTAACCAACACATCATTAATATTCTAACAAGCGATCGATTAAGTGATCTTATCAAACTGGTGCACACACATATCCATAAATATGTATATCTTTTCCCCTGAGCCACCATTTTGTGAGGTTGTGTGTGCTCCCTCTCTATCACCTGACAGGAAGTAATGCAACAATACTGTAAGTGTGGGAGTAAAAGAGCCGCTTCTGTGCATTCATTGGCGGATGTAACCTAAAACGGAGGGCACTCTTGGCCTTGTTGTGCGTGTGTGAGGACCGGCTTAATACGAAAACGAGATTTTAGTAATTAAGGGAGAAGGAGTGTTGTTACACTTGCCAAAAGTTAGGAACCCCAAGTGATTGTATTTACTTACCTGACACCCCGGGGTGGTGCTCCTATCAACAGAAAACTGCACCAGCCCAGGGTTCTTACACAGAGTGATCGTCTTCCTGCATTCTGTCTTCTCACAGCTGCACATGCTCAGCAGCCCAAAAATCTGAACTTTAAAGGACCAGTAACAGCAAAAACTTTTTACAAAAAAATCGTTCGTATACATCGGAAAAAACCACCACGACAAATTAAACTTTAAAATCTCAAACTCTTCATTAAGAAAAAACTCTGCGTGCACTCCTCTTCAGAAAGCGATTGGGGGATCCATGGTGCGGCGCTCAATTTCTCCTCCCTGCCTTCCTTATACACGATAGCCAGGGAGGAGAAAACGAGCGCCACACCATGGATCGTCTCCGGGACGCCTTTTTTGAAGAGGAGCAGAAGTGGAGTTTCGGTTAGTTATTTCTTAATAAAGGCTTTGTGATTTTAAAGTTTAATTTGTCTTGGTGTTTTTTTTATGTATACTTTTAAATTTTTTTAAAAAAATGTTACTGGTCCTTTAACAAAAAAGCCAGCTATTTCATTCTACTGCGCATGCGTCTGCCCGGTAAATTTTAAAACAGAAGAAGACGATTGTTTAGTGGTGCAGAACGCCCGGGCCAGTGTAGGTTCCTGCTGATAGGAGCACCAACCCCAGGGTGTCAGGTAAGTAAATACAATCACTTGGGGGTTTCTAACTTCCTTCTACTTTAAAATGGCAGTTTAGCATTATCCAAAATCACACACAATATTTAGTTTTTCCTATTACACATGGGCTGTTAGAGCGGATCTATTTATTATATGCAGGATTAGAATTCCTTTGGGTGCAAATTATAGGGAACGGGAGCCTGGTACTATGGGTGACTGGGGTAAGGGGCGGGGCAAAAACATGATGTCTTTCGAAACGTTGACGCTGACATGTCTGTGTCTGCTGTTCATATATCCTGAAAAACTAGAGCCGACAGCAAAAATTAGAGGTTCTCACGAGGAGAGATCAATATTGAATGACACCTATGACCACAATTTGTACGTTCCAGATCTTCAGGAGAAGAAGAGAGTTGGTCACGAAGGCCTGGTAATTCCATTCACCTAAGTAGTCGTTTGTGGGAGGAAATTGAGTGTTATAGGAAATGAGGCGCGGGGCCTTCTACTAATGTGACAGTCACCTGTGATTTCTCTCGGGCATTATGGGTAATTGCACCTCCGCAGGCCGCCGGAGGACGAAGCAACATGAGACAGGAAGTGCGAGGAGGCGTCGGAAGGGAAGAAAGTTATTTTAGATATTCGGTTCTAGAAGGAGCAGCTCAAAAAAAAAACAAAAAGAAACTGGAAATGATGAGATCACCTCATAATTAGGAGTTCCAAAAAAGACAATAAACAGATCTTACAATTTCATCAATTTTATATATTATAGTCGCAGTTTCCCTTAACATGAACTGGTGGAATTAAATAGACTATAAGTAATATCTTTCTAATCAGATCCTCATCTACCATTCAAATCAGTGCCAAATTGCTAGGCTGAGCAGGACCATAGCAACTAGATGTATGTATACATTTTAACTTGGAGAGCTGCAGAATGAACAGCTCCCATCCCATGCACAGCTTTTTGGCAGTTGGTGTACAAAACTAAGACTGGAAGACAGGTTTACCAAACTATCAGATCAATGCCCCAACCAAGCTTATGTATAAGCTCATGCTGGCTTATGTATAGCCGGAAGAGCAGGAGGGTCAAAGTACAGCAGTACCAAGTTCTGAACTGACGGGTGGGTAGGCAGGAAAGGAAAAAATGTACCGTATATACTCGCGTATAAGCCGAGTTTTTCAGCACCCAAAATGTGCTGAAATACTCAAACTCGGCTTATACGTGGGTCATACCTCCTTCCGCGGCCCCAGCAGGACTGCCTGTGACTGCCTGTGTCGCCGCCCGGAGCAGGTCCAGGAGCTCCGGGCGGCGCGTCCTTCCCTGCCGGCGTTCGCTTTCAAAATGGCGGCGCCCATGGCCGCCACGTGGGTAGCGGCGCCGGCCGCTACCCACGTGGCGGCCATGGGCGCCGCCATTTTGAAAGCGAACGCCGGCAGGGAAGGACGCGCCGCCCGGAGCTCCTGGACCTGCTCCGGGCGGCGACACAGGCAGTCACAGGCAGTCCTGCTGGGGCAGAGGTGACAGAGGGAAGGACAGAGGGAAGAGCAGAGGTGACAGAGGGAAGGACAGAGGGAAGAGCAGCCAGGGTGGGGAGAGCGATGCTGGGGCAGAGGTGACAGAGGGAAGAGCAGAGGTGACAGAGGGAAGGACAGAGGGAAGAGCAGCCAGGGTGGGGAGAGCGACAGATGGGGGGGAAGTGGCAGAGGGAAGCAAACATGAAATAGGGGTGGCAGAGGGAAGCAAACATGAAATCCGGGCGGCGACACAGTCAGTCACAGACAGTAACAGGTACCTGCCCAGTGTCCCCCAATTGTTGCGGCTGGGTCACATTCACATTTTGAAATCTGACATGGGGCCCCTAGGCTTATACACGAGTCAATACATTTTTCCAGTTTTCTTAGGTAAATTAGGTACCTCGGCTTATACACGGGTCGGCTTATACACGAGTATATACGGGTAAGCTTTAAAATAAATTGTAATTACTATTTAAAGCAGTGTGTCTGTTGCTTTGCACTGGGGGTTCTGGCTTTTGAAGCAATGTATCAGAATCCAGCTGATTCTGCAAACGTGTGAAGAAGCGTGCAAAGCTGGCCTACGCTGTGCTTAATACGGGACAGCAAAATAATGCTTACAGTTAAATACACATGAAAAATTATTTTTTATGAGTGTAAATTGGAAAGCTGCGTAGATTGCCATTATCTTTCTTTAGGCAACATTTTATTTTTGGGGTTTATATCCCCTTTAAAGAAGTAAAGCATTTTTAGGAAAGGGTAATTTTCTAACATATATACATGTATATCCCTAAACAAATAATGCCCTTAAGGAGGGTGTAATTGAATATGACCCAATACCCAAAATAACTAATCCGTCTGCTTTTCTTAAAAAAAACAAAAAAAAAAACAGTCGGATTCCACCAGCAGAAAGGGGTCTGTCCGTGTCCTTATATGGCTATTCAGAGAGAGAGCGGATTTATCCTGCAGACGCGGCTTTCTGCTCAATCACACGGCCACTTTCTAGAAAATCCAAACCGTACCCCCAGAAGCCTCTCCATCACTTACGGGTTCTAATCTCCAGTGCCAGGAAAGTTTGCAGAAACACTTAAGAGATTTAGCTGTGTGCTAAGGGAAAGGTGTCAGCTTGATGAAAGCCTTGCAATAAATTTTAAGACACGGGCAGAGTTTATAAGCAGGAAGGGGGAAGATTTAAATATTGCACCACTGCTAGGGGAAACAAGTGAAGTTAATGTTTAATTTAAATGACCCTGAAAGCAGTATATGCAGGTGTTCATCCCTTTCAGTCTTCTGGTTCTGATTCTTAAAGGAGAAGGAAAGGCTAAAATTATGTAAGCTTTATCAGAAAAGTCTATATAAATACACCAGTAATCCCTCAAAGTAATGCTGCTCTGAGTCCTCTGTCAAAAGAAACACAGCATTTCTTTCCTTTTATTGTGTACTCATGGGCTTCTGTATCAGACTTCCTGTTTTCAGCATAAATCTCCAGGGCAGGGCTTGAGCATGCTCAGTTTGCTCCTCTCCTCCCATCCCTGCTGTAATCTAAGCAGGGCGAGACTCAGGCAGGAAGTTATGTCACACCAAGCTAATATGGCATCTTCTATCCTAAACAGAGACAGAGTCTAGAGTGGTTTACTCAGGTATGGTAAAGCATTCTGCAGAATAAATATAACGTTCTAGCTTGCACTATTGTGGCAATAAACTGTCTTGGAGCTTTCCTTCTTCTTTAAAAACAATGTAGCATGCTAGTTCTCCTGGCGTCTGATACATTGCTGCAAGAGTCAGAAGAAGCAGTGCAAAAAAAAAAAAAAAAAAAACACCCAAAGAAACCATTTACGATCAAAATTAACTTTACAAGTAAAACTTAAACCACTGAAAATATTTAATAATGGATATTAAAAAAAGTTACCTAGCATGACATTTATCCCACCCTCCCTTCCTGTGCGGTTATGAAAAGACACTGCTAGTTTTCATAGCTGCCATCTTGGCTTTTGGAAGCGGACTATATATTTAATGCACCTCTAAAGTAAATAGAAGTGAGCACACAGACAGAAAGGGTGGGATGAAGTACAGAAGAGTGTAAGTTCTTTCGGGAAGGGCCCTCTTCACCTTTTTAATCGATTAGTAATCATTATGTATGTAATTCAAGACTCTATGAACTCTATAATGAAAAAACCCAGCAGACGAGAGCATCATGCCTTGTGAGCAATATAACATAATAATGTGGAGAGTGAGGGTTTTGTTGGTGACAGATTTCACTGAAGGATTAGTAAAGTAAAGAGAATGAAGGAGGCATGAATGGAAGACACTTAGGGTGCACTTTTTGCTAGGACTGTGTAAATGATCACTACGCACTGTATGTGTGTGTAACTAGAGAAACCCGTCTAAAAAATGTCATCAATGTACCTCTTGTGAACTTTTACTTTATAACGTATACACTGAGCACACATGTGGAACAATACCTTGCTACGGTTCTGTCACTTATTATGATTTAAACCCTTGGGCGCCTCCTCGACTGAGGCCAAAAAGATTTCATTATTCTCCCCCACCCATGCTGTAAATGTTAGCTTTGCTGCCCTAATTGTCTGTATAGCAGGCCCGGGAAGACCGGAAGAGACTGGAGGGATAGGGCCATGACCGGGTGAGGAAGAGGAAACCCAGAAGGCAGCGCAAGGGATTGTGGGGAATGTAGTTTCAGGGAGGCGGCGGGAAATTAGTGTAGTCAAAGGCAGGAGCGGGAAAGGAGTCTGCGCCATTTTGGAAGAAACTGTCCGCCCAGTTTTTGTCGGGGAGATGAGCGCGTTAAGGAGAACAAGTCACAGCCGCTCAGGAGAGTAGGTGTTGGAATGGGAGAAGGGAGTATGGCGGAATTTTGGTAGGTCTGAGGCTAGGGGGTGTGGTCATTGGCCACGGTTAAGAGGGGAAGGTCAAAACAAGGGGCCTAGCCTCAGGATGTAGATAGGTCCAGGAGCAAGGGGATCTCCATAGGAGCAGCCTTCAGCGGCTAGGGGTGGGGATCCCACTGGACATTCGTTATAATGTTAACGTTGGAAATGTTAAATATATGTGATTAACTTGTGGATAAATAAAAGTGGCTGGGGCCTTTCCAATCCATTAAAGAAGTGTCCCGTTGTTCATTTAATAATAGGGGGGAAGTAGTTTGGGAAGAGGGTCCAAGACTTGACGATACTCGGGTCATGAGGAATGCATGCACGGTTTCTTTTCTCTCTCCAAAGAGGCTCTGAGTAAATGTCGGTCAGCTGGTTCCTTTCTGGGTCTCTCTCTGTTCTGATAAGTGTCAGGCAAAGAGTTTCTTGTGCCCAAGACTCTTGCTGACAGGAGCAGAGTCTATTCTACATATTTGTATTTGTTGCATCCCCAGGCAGAGGTCTATCTACTGCTAGAGCAGCACTAATAACGGATGCATTTAGAAAAAAAAACATTTTCCCATGACAGTATCCCTTTAAACAGTCAAACTGATCCGCAGCCAGATATCAGTTGGGCACGGTTTTGTTTGTCCATTTTTCCATTAGCGTCACTTTAAAGCCAGGAAAGTTATTTAAAAAAAAAAAAAACACACTTCCAGCCTTTTTCGGCAAAGAACAGCTGACCTGTTTGACAGTAAAAAGGGCTCACATCTGTTTCCAATCCCTGCTGCATACATATTTCATCTCTTAATCCTCCTGCAGATTCACACGGATATTTATGGGGGGGGGGGGGGAAATCAGCCTGGCAATGGTTCTGAATTTCCAAGAACTGTTGGAATAGACCACTTGGGTAAAGTTACTGGATCATCGGAACAAATTGGGGATACTTCTGACAAATACAAGCTACTGGGCTATGAATTTAAACTACACACAATCAGGGCAGCCCTTCTAGCTGGGTCTGTTCTCGGTAAATCACTAAGATTAATGTGAACGAGGGCAGAAAAAAATTAAGGGGGAGGCATACAGGGAACCCCCTACTGTAAATGATAAGGATATTAGAAGTCACTGAGGGGTTGTTCTGTGACCATATAAAGGCACAAGGCTGCAGGCTGAGTTATACAGGGAACTCTGAGTATCACTCATGTATTATAAGGGATAATGTACCCACTACTGTAAATGATAAGGATATTAGAAGTCACTGAGGGGTTGTTCTGTGACCATATAAAGGCACAAGGCTGCAGGCTGAGTTATACAGGGAACTCTGAGTATCACTCATGTATTATAAGGGATAATGTACCCCCTACTGTAAATGATAAGGATATTAGAAGTCACTGAGGGGTTGTTCTGTGACCATATAAAGGCACAAGGCTGCAGGCTGAGTTATACAGGGAACTCTGAGTATCACTCATGTATTATAAGGTATAATGTACCCCCTACTGTAAATGATAAGGATATTAGAAGCCACTGAGGGGTTGTTCTGTGACCATATAAAGACACAAGGCTGCAGGCTGAGTTATACAGGGAACTCTGAGTATCACTCATGTATTATAAGGTATAATGTACCCCCTACTGTAAATGATAAGGATATTAGAAGTCACTGAGGGGTTGTTCTCTGACCATATAAAGGCACAAGGCTGCAGGTTGAGTTATACAGGGAACTCTGAGTATCACTCATGTATTATAAGGGATAATGTACCCCCTACTGTAAATGATAAGGATATTAGAAGTCACTGAGGGGTTGTTCTGTGACCATATAAAGACACAAGGCTGCAGGCTGAGTTATACAGGGAACTCTGAGTATCACTCATGTATTATAAAGGATAATGTACCCCCTACTGTAAATGATAAGGCTATTAGAAGTCACTGAGGGGTTCTGTGAACACATAAAGGCACAAGGCCGAGTATCACTTATGTATTATAAAGATAATGAGCCGCCTACTGTAAATTACAAGGTTAGAAGAAGGTATCAGGAAGGGCCAGGACATATTTTTCACATACATTTTTCCAGACATTATAATAGTAATAACAATAAAGGGATCAATCAATCCCTCTTCTTGGAAATTCCTAAAAACTTTCACGCCTTTGTCTCTTGCAGTGGAAAACTTCCCTTTGATCCAACTCTGAAACTGTAAAAGATTTTTATTTTTTGCAGAATTTGTTTAAAGTTTATCTAGGCCCATCACCAGTCCCAGACAAACTTGATAACATTTTGGAACAAGCCTGGAACATTTGGATCTGAGCAGGAAGCAGCTGGGCTCCTGGACAGACTCTGTGATTTTTCCTACAGCACGTTCTGGCTGAGGATTATGGGAACTGCATCCAAGATCTTTAAGTATATTAATGCTCTCTGTCCAAAAAGAACACACAGAACACAAGGACCTTGATTTAATCTGATAAGGAAGCACTAATTCCAAGAATTTTTGTAAAAATAAAAGCGTTAAAATCAATATAATTGCCCTTTTTAACCATCAATTTGTAGGGTGTGCAGTGCTGTCACCCTGAACATTAAATAGAGGTTGTACAGTACTGCATAACCATACTACAGTTTACAGTAAATCACCGCAATGGTTTGAAGTTTACCTTTAAATTAACTTTTGGTACTATAAGATGCAGACACTGATGTTCTGAGACAATTCGCTATTGGTTTTCATTATTTACAGTTTCTCAGTTAGCTGTGGAGGAGCCGCTGAACAGAACACTAGCTTGTTGCTAGGGTCTTTTGTACCCTAGCAACCATGCAGCAGTTCGAACAAGAGATGGTTATATGTATAGGAGAGCAAGAGAACTAATAAAGTATAAAAGCAACAATAAAATTGTAGCCTCACAGAGCAATAATTTTTGGATGCTGCCCCCCCCCCCCCATTTGAAAGCTGGAAAGAGTCAGAAGAGGAAAGCAAAATATTTAATAAACTATTAAAAAAAATACCAAATGAAAACCAGTGGCAAAGCTGCTAGAAATAGGGCATTCTATGACATACTAAAAGTTAACTTAAAGGACCAGTCACAACAAAAAAAAAAATTAAAACAAAATTCGTTAGAATACATTTAAAAAAATAAAAAAAAATACCAAGACAAATTAAACTTAAAATCGCAAAGTCTTTATTAAGAAATAACTTACCGAAACTCTGCTTGCGCTCCTCTTCAGAAAGCAATTGGGCGATCCATTGTGCAGCACTCTATTTCTCCACCCTGCCTTCCTTATAGGTGATAGCCAGGGAGGAGAATCGAGTGTCGCACAATGAATCATCACCCTGTTGCCTTTTCTGAAGAGGAGCGCAAGCAGAGTTTCGGTAAATTAATTCTTAATAAAGACTTTGCGATTTTAAGTTTAATTTGTCTTGGGGTTTTTTCCGATGCATACTCACAAATTTTTTTTAACATTTTTTTTATGTTACCGGTCCTTTAAAGGAAAACTAAAATGAAGAATTAAGAAAAGCCCCTACCTAGTAAGATACTAGATAGTTCCCCTCTGAAAATGTCCCTAAAATGTTTCTCACCTATCAGTGCAGAGTAACTGCAGCGGAGCTTCTGGGCGCCATTTTCCGGATCACAGGTCTTCATCTGTAGTAGAACCCCCATACTAGCGCATGCGCAGTTGGAGCAGTCTTCCGTAGTGTACCAACTGCACCTGCTCCAAAAATGCCGGAAATTGCAGAAGAGGACCCAACAAATCCGAAGATCCGGAGGATGGCGCCCACAAGCTCCGCTGTGCTTACTTTGCAGGTGGGAAAAATTTTAGGTACATTTTCAGACCTATTGAATATGCAAGGGAAAGCAGGGAGGGGAGACTATCTAGCTTACTAAGAAGGGACTTTCTATAATTTGAGAGTTGAGTTCTCCTTTAAAGGAGATCTCAACCCCCAATTAAGAAAAGCCACTACCTTCTAAGCTAGATAGGTGAGAAGCAGGGAGGGGAGCCGGACTATGTAGCTTAGTAGATAGGAGAATTTTCTCAATTGGGGGGTTGATATCTCCTTTAAAGGAGAATGCTACCCCAAATTACAAAAAGGTCCTACCTAGTAAGCTAGTCTCCCCTCCCTGCGCATGCCAAAAGTGCCAGAAATTGCTGAAGAGGAGCATAAAAAAAACCGAAGATCCGTAAGATGTCGCCCACAAGCTCCACTGCCATTACTCTGCAATGTTATGTGAGAAATATATTAAGGACATTTTCAGGGCTATTGAAGTATGCGGGGGGCTATCTAGATTAGTAGATAGGGGAGTTTCTTAATTGGGGGGTTGTGTTCTCCATTAAAGGTAAAACCCACCTAAGAGCTAAGTGCAAAGGATTTGGGCCTAGTGTTTATCCTGGGTTGGGCAAGGCCAGTGTACATCCCCCCCCCAGTCTGAGACAATCCTGAGGTAAGGAAGTAATTAGAGATGACCCCCCCGGGTTTTAATTACATTTTTACTCCTTTCTCTGACCAATTTCACAATATCCTTCCCCCCCCCCACTAACACCCAGCAAAAGCAGTGCAGTGTCACACAAGCCTGTATGTCACCGAGCCCTCGACTTCCCTCCAGCTGGGAAAACGTCAGAATAATGCACCAATTAGGCACGCGGCCAAGGGGGGGAGAATATCCAAATATAGAAATGCTTGAGAATAGCCCCGAGCGCAGGCTTCCCACAGACTGCAGGGGGCCAAGGGTGGGCTCTCAAGGGGTCGAAGGCCTGAAAGCCGGGTAACTACCCACATTACAAATGAATAAAAATGAAAATAAAAAGAGAACAGTTTGGGTACAGCAGGAAAATATATATATATGCACGTTTGCAAAGTGAAGACAATGCACTAAATTAGGGATAGGATACGTGGTACAACAACAGACATAGTGGCCGCATGCTTGCTAACTTTGTTCTAGGGACACCGGCGTGGCTAGCTAAGGATTCTGGGATAAGATCTAACCCTGAAGTTAAAATATGGAGACATACCTCCCAACATTTAAAAAAAAAAAATAGAGAGACATAATGTTTTCCCGCAAGCAGTGCACCGAAATTATTGGACCATACCGTTTAAGGCCACGCCCCCTAATTACCATGTCTATTTTACTAAATTTGGCGGGTTATAGAAAGTTTGAACACATTTATAGGTGTTTTAGGGTCAGGTTTTATGTGTTATTACAGTTTTGCTAATGAAGGGGAACTGAACATCCCCTACCCTACATAGAGCCCCCTCCCCAGCCTAGGTATTACCCTGGGAAAATGCCCCTAACGTTTTACTTACCAGTCGTTGCAGATTCAGGGCATCCGAGTTCACGAGCGCCATCTTCTTCACTTCGGTAATCTTCGGGTCTTCTTCAGGTGCTTCTGCAATTTCTGTGACTTTCGGCACATGCGCAGTTGTTCGGGACCGGAAGATTTCACCAACTGTGCATGCGCCGATACACTGCTCTCTTCCCAAAGATTACCAAAGAGAAGAAGATGGCACCCGTGATCTCCACTGCCCTGAATCTGCAATGAGGGGGTAAGTAAAGAGTTAGGGGCATTTACCCAGGGAAACAACTAGGCTGGGGGGGCAGAGAGGGGTTCTATGTAGGGTAGGGGGTATGGTATTTTAATATAAAGGGTTTGGTTCTCCTTTAAGCTTTTTGAAAAGTAAATATAATTTCAAGCAACTTTGCAATATTCATCAATTAAAATATATGCAGACTTTTCATGATTTTTAATGGTTTCTGACAGTTCCCTAAGCCTAGCCCCCTGCTCTCCTGCTGATCTGTCTGACTACTTTGATGAGCTGACGGACTACTGTTACTTTGTATCAACAGCTATCTGTCCTCAGCCTCCATACCCCACGTGATTTCAATAAGGAAAGGAACATCATGGTGCAATGCATTGTGGGTTATGTAGTTCCTGCATGCTGTCTGTAAGCTGTGGAGAAGTTTTTACAATTTGTAACATCAGTGTTTAGTCCCTCCTTCCCTGTCAGGATTTCAAATGATGCAGAAAGAGAAGAACTGTTAAACAGCTTTATTTCCGCATAGAAAATGGCATTTATTCATACTTTTTGAAGAAACGGGTAACTGTGATGGCTATGTTAGGGCTTTTTGTGTTATGCGGGCCTCTTCATCAAATTTTGGTTTGGAAGCCAGAGTTCCCCTTTAAGCTACAGTTTCCCCAAATTTGTTTATCTTAAAATGTTACAATGGATTCTTTGCTTATCTTAAATTGTAACTAATATATCTAAGTGCACCTGACACGTATTCTAAGCTCTCTGCCAAAAGCCAATTAAGTTAGAAACGTTGTATCTTTTTCAGGCTGTTCAGTGCAGGAAATAAAAGACAAAGTTCGGACATTTCAGTAACAATCCGGGATTGTGGGTAGAGCTGTCGAAATCGTGACTGTCCTGCGAAAACCTGTTGGGAGGTATGTCGAGGTGGCACAGGATTCAATTGTTTCCTGGGCCTTTGCAGGAGGCAGCATTTTAGGCAAATTGGATATATTCCCACCAGCCTGAAACGTTTCCAAAGAACCTCTCATTAGTATGAAGGGACAGGCGTTCAAACTAATGAGCGGTTCCTCGACAGGGTTGGTCTCTACCCCATAGTAGCTTGGGAGATGCACACTGGTACTGAGCTGAATATCCAAGCACAGAACAGAGCAAATTATTTGGAGTTATTGAGGCCACTGCTTGATGATCAATAACTGATAGGTCAATGCAGTCTCTGCAACTCTGCAGTGGTTTGCGCCTGAGGGTGGTTATTTATGCGTTAACATTTTTCAAGTCGATGCTTTAATGGGAGTTTCACAGGAAGATGGAATAGCCTGATGGGTAATGGAAATGTATGCAAGATGGAATCGATGTATCAAGGTTAGCGAAGTTTTTCATTAACTAAAATCCATGACAAACACAGCGACTCTGCCTGCTCGCCAATTTGCCTTAAAGGGAAACTGCACCCTTGCCCATTGCAGGCCTCTAAATACAATTCATAAAACAGCCCATATGCGAAACCCTGCGTCATCTTCATCTAAATAATCCATTTTAATCAAACTAGATTTGTCCAATAGTACATGCAATTGGACAATTCTAAAATTGAAAACTGCCATTTTAAGTACAAAGGGCCTCCCATCAGCTTGTACGGTCCCCTGTGCTTACAAACAAACCAAGTGTACACATACATGCTAGGTTACATCAGCCAATGAATGGACAGACTTCTTGTACTCCTTCCTGTTACATTATTTCCTGTACAGTGATCTCTAAGGGAGCACACAGACTATGCACATTGGTGGCTAAAGGTAAAAGGGTAATATTAAATGAACAGTTCAGTGTGAAAATAAAAACTGTGTAAATAGATAGGCTGTGCAAAATAAATAATGTTTCTAATATAGTTAGGCAAAAATGTAATGTATAAAGGCTGGAGTGACTGGATGTGTAACATAATAGCCAGAACATTACTTCCTGCTTTTCAGCTCTCTAACTCTGAGTTAGTCAGTGACAAGGGGGGGTCACATGGGACATTTCTGTTCAGTGAGTTTGCAATTGATCCTCAGCATTCAGCTCAGATTCAAAAGCGAAATATATATCCCATGTGGCCACCCCTCAAGTCTCTGATTACTGCTTGGTAACCAATCAGTGGAAACCAAGACAAAGAAGGAAGTAGTGTTCTGGCTATTATATTACACATCCAGTCACTCCAGTCTTTATACATTACATTTTTGCCTAACTAACTATATTAGAAACATTTTTTATTTTGCACAGCCTATTTACCCAGTTTTTATTTTTACACTGAACAATGCCTTTAAGTTATAGTGAACTATAGTTATCTGAAGGTATGCTTTTCCTTTAAGGAGCTAGTTAAAAATCACTTTTAGTATGTCATAGAATACAATGAAACCTCAATTTTACAGGTTACATTTTTCCATTTTACCCTAAAAGACATAAAATAGTGGTTCTTCTATAATATTTTTCTAAATTCAAGTGGGCCTTTTTTTAGTTTTTAAATTATTTGCCTCTTTCCAGCATACAATCCATAAGGCAGCCACAAAACTGTTGCAGTTTGTGAGCTCATCTTCATTTTGCAGTTTGTTGTTCAAACCACTGGTTAGTCGCTAGGATACATTGGACTCTAGCAACCAGATAACTGGAAAGCTTTTTTGTTTTTTTTTTAAAGACGGGAAAAATATTAAAGGAGAAGGAAAGCTTAAAACTAAGTAAGCCTTTTCAGAAAGGTTCATCAAAATATACCAGTAAACCCCAAAAGTAGTGCTGCTCTGAGTCCCCTGCCAAAAGAAACACAGCATTTCTTTCCTTCTATTGTGTACACATTGGCTTCTGTATCAGACTTCCTGCCTTCAGTTTAAACCTCACTGCCCTGGGCAAGAGCATGCTCAGTTTGCTCCTCCCCCCTCCCTTCTCTGCTGTAATCTGAGCCCAGAGCAGAGAGAGACTCAGGCAGGAAGTGATGTCACATCATGTTAATACTGCAGCTGCTATCCTAAACAAACAGAGTTTCTAGAGCTTTTTACTCAGGTATGGTAAAACATTATACAGAATAAATACAGCATTCTATCTTGCACTATTGCAGCTAATCTATTGGCAATAAAATACCTCTGTAGCTTTCCTTCTCCTTTAAGACCAATTACAATTATTGTGACCCCCATTTCAAAGCTGGAAAAAGTCAGAAGAAGGCAAATAATTAAAAATACTGTAGACTAATTGAAAAGTTGGTTAGAATTGGCCTTTCTAGAGTATACAAAAAGTTAACTTAAAGGGGAACCACTCCTTTAAATTGCCATAAACAGTCACAGAGTTTATTTTGAATATCAACCTGAAGGGCACCCTATGTGCTAGGGTTACATTAGTCAATGAACAGAGACCTCAAAATGGTTAATCCAATGCTACTTCCTGTTACACTTTGAACCGGCATTATTTCCTGTCAGGTGATCAGCGAGTGAAGTGACACACAGAACATCTCAAAATGGCTGCTCAAGGAAAAGATATGAAAGGGCAACATTTAGTAATCTGATTGGATTAATAAAAGCCTTATTAGGATATAACCTATCTGGTTGTTGTTCGCTTGCCTTCTGACCTTATAGTTGTCCATTAATGTTACCACACAATGTACCAGCAGAGGGCTGAGAAGCCTGCGTACAAGAGCTTGCAATTCACACACAGGAGATTAGGGGGATTTGTATTGTATCATGTGAAATTAACCCACTGTTTGCTTTGAGTTACAGAAAACCCTAAAGGTCAAGTTCTCCCCCACTTCCTAGTGTCTGGCCTGCTTTATCTATGCGCAAATCTAAGCCGAGGCATTAGCCACGAGCACTATGGTAATTGCAATGAACAATTCACAGCATTCCTTCTGCGCCACAGACCTGTCAACACAGCACAGATCATGGGAAGCAGGAGCCCAGTGCAATGCTTGGAAGATCCTTCCCGTGTCCGTGTCGCTGGAGAAAGGGATGAGATAGGAAAACATGGGTGGTTGATCCCTGATTCATATGGTTACAATTAGGAAATGGGCCTCTCAGTCATGCTGGGGCATCTATTTAGGATGAGTACAAAAGCACAGGCATTTTAGTAGGCCTGAGACAGTGTTACTCCTAGGAGAGTTGTTGAACTACCACTCCCAGAACTCTAGATGCTGGAGGATGATGAAAAGAGCAGTCCAACAATCTATAAAGATCTGTACTGTGACCCCTCCCACCCCCCATGGGAATGTCCAAAGTCCTTCTGCAGATTCTATAGCGGTCCATAGATAATCACACAATTCTACATTCCAGCCCAAGGGATCCCTGTCTGACACTGCCAGCCATAGGGGGAGCATTCCCTGTTCATTTCAGTGAGAAACAAAAGGCACTCACACTTTGTCCCATATGCTGATCAATACAGGCGCTTTAACGTGGCAATGGATTTTTATTCAGAACAGTAAATAACGGTTTCTTTCTGTACAGATTATGAGCAAATTTAGGGGACTGTTCCTGTAGAATTGTGCTTAGTACAGGGGAATAGCTATGCTGCCATAGTTTTACGTTATCTCTTTTACAGGCTATGAGCAAACTTAGGGGGCTGTTCCTGCAGAAGTATGCTTAGTACAGGGGAATACCTATGCTGCCATAGTTTTATGGGATCTCTCTGTACAGACTATGAGCAAACTTCGGGTCTGTTCCTGCTGAATGTGCTTAGTACAGGGGAATACCTATGCTGCCATAGTTTTATGGGATCTCTCTGTACAGACTATGAGCAAACTTAGGGGACTGTTCCTGCTGAATTGTGCTTAGTACAGGGAATACCTATGCTGCCATAGTTTTATGGGATCTCTCTGTACAGACTATGAGCAAACTTAGGGGACTGTTCCTGCAGAATTGTGCTTAGTACAGGGGAATACCTATGCTGCCATAGTTTTATGGGATCTCTCTGTACAGACTATGAGCAAACTTAGGGGACTGTTCCTGCTGAATTGTGCTTAGTACAGGGGAATACCTATGCTGCCATAGTTTTATGGTATTTCTCTGTACAGACTATGAGCAAACTTAGGGACTGTTCCAGCAGAATTGTGCTTAGTACAGAGGAATAGCTATGCTGCCATTGTTTTATGGGATCTCTGTACAGACTATGAGCAAACTTAGGGGGCTGTTCCTGCAGAATTGTGCTTAGTATTGTGAAATACCAGAGCTAGCCTTTTCAGCTATGCTCTGTAGAGGATAACTTGTGGGACTGTTGGGCAGTTCATGGGGGAGCAGAATTGTTGGCAGCAGAGCACAGACCTGCAGAACAATTGCATGACTATCATTATAGAACTGCAATCTTGGCTCCTGTTGGTTGCAAGGAGTTCAGCAAAGTGAAATATTCACTATCCACACGCAATGGACTCTTATCTCTGCCAGGACAGGCAGCCATTTAGCATCTGGACCACAAACCCCCCTAAACACAACCAACTGCAGGACTGTTGCATCATTATCTACATGTCCTGCAAGATATTGGTGTGACACCAATTTGAATAGAAGTGCCCTTGTGTGCCCAGGATAAGAATGAACTCCCAGGTACCACCGCCCGGGCTACTAAAAACATTGCACAGAACAGCACATTTGCTATATTATACCCAAGAAACTCCCCCATGTTGCTTCCTTCTGATCTCAATGCAAGAGCAGGCAAGTACAGAGCAGTCGGACAGTCTGGGAAGCCCTAATAAGCCATAAAGCTATTTTCCATGCAGCTACAGGTCTAATTACATACAGGTAACCTGCTCAGCTCCACTTCCTATAGGTGACCTTGCACCCCATCCCCCTCCTAGTGCCTACAGCACCTAATTCACCTTCATCCCCTTAAAGTCACTGCTGCCAAAGGACAAGCGTGGACGTATAAACCCTTGGTAGGGCAGGTGTGGTTCAGCTTTGCAGGAAATTAGAGAGTCGCAGGCAGCAGTGCACACACATACATTCTGCCTTCCATATCGCTCTTCTCTCAAAGCTGACTAAGGAAGGTAAATAAAGATGATGCCAAGGTATTTCACCAGTGCAGAAGTCAATGCATGCTACCGACCTCTACTTCACTTACTGCCACCTGTTAGGGTTCTTGATGTGTTTATTTATATTATACGGTCATTTTATGTGGATTTAGGCTCAATGGCGAACCAAAGGCCAAAAGCTCAGACGGGTGCCCCATCTGTAGGGCAACTCTTGGTGATACCAGTCACTAGGCTGCTGCACTAGCTATTGTCCTGTGTTTTAGAGCCACTATCTTGTTTTCTGTCCCTTTGGAACAGTGCATGGACAATACACATACTGCACAAAACGCAAATAAATTATTTGTTCTAGTCCCTTACTAAAAGACAGTTGCCCTCACAACCACAATCAAGCGTGCACTAGTGATGCACCGAAAATAATAGGATTCAGCCGAATCCCAAATCCTTTGGGAAAGATTTGGTTGAATACCGAACCCTAATTTGCATATGTAAATTAGGGAAATGAAGGGGGGGGGGAGAAAAAATTTTTGGATTTTTTGGATTCAGTTAGGCCAAGCACTTGGATTTGGCTGAATCCGAATCCTGCTGAAAAAAGGTTGAATCCTGAACTGAATCCTGTATTCGGTATATTGCTAGATTTACAATGTAGCTCCTAAAGCAAGTCTCCAACGCATTAAAAGTGTTTTGTTATCCCTAAGTGTGCACTTATTGTAGGCAGAATATCTTCCTTCCATGTAACACCCATTACTGCTGACAGGCATTTACTATCACATACTACTAATGGTCTCAACTACTAAGAAAGCTAATATATGCCAGGCACTCCACAGCCTTACAGCAAAGTACAGAGGCTCCCAGACAACTGTGCAGTCAAATATTCTGGAAGGTCTCCCCAGAGCAGCTTTCTATTGTTACATCGCTAAATGGTCATCACTAGGCCTTGTAGGCCAATCGTATTCCCCATGAATGTTTAGGATAAGCCCTCTATAAATCTGGAACACCAGTACAAACATGGAAACACCAGTCAAAGTTCAGTTACAGTCGAGACTATATAAAATGTTATCTGCAAAGTCCGGCATGAGACAGACACAGGTCCGGCTCGACCATTTGCAGCTCAAGAGCAACTGTCATATTACACCTAATTAAAACTCCATTCCGGAGGCTGTAAAGTGATTATCTACCACATGGAACCTACAGACACCTGGAAGCTAGGATCATATGGGGGCTATATGCAGAAACACCTTAAAAGTGAAGCAGTAATGGCAATGGTAAACAGAGCATATTCTCATCCAACATTTTTGAGGTGGAAATAAAATGCCGGAATGTTGCAATATTTGCATGAAAGGAATCCTAGGGTTTTATCAATGCTCAGTTGCCATCCCATCCATTTGCTTTGGCCGGCGATTAGAATATGCACAGTAAGTGTTGTATCCATACTTGAATGGCGCTGGGTGTATTCTGCACTACAATTCTGTACTAGTGGTGGATCAGGAGGGGTTGTCTATACTTCCCCTTTAAAAAGTGTACTAGTGGTGGATCAGGTGGGGTTGTCTATATTTCCCCTTTAAAAAGTGTTTAAGGAAAACTATACCCCCTGCATGAATACTTGAACAACAGATAGTTTACACCATATTAAGTGGCCTATTAAAGGAAAAGGAAAGCTCCAAGAGAGTTTATTGCCAACAGATTAGCCACAATAGTGCAAGCTAGAACGTTATATTTATTCTGCAGAATGCTTTACCATACCTGAGTAAACCGCTCTAGATACTGTCTCTGTTTGTTTAGGATTGAAGCTGCCATAAGAGCTTGGTGTGACATCACTTCCTGCCTGAGTCTCTCCCTGCTCAGATTACAGCAAGGATGGGATGAGGGAGGGGGAGGGAGAGGAGCAAACTGAGCATGCTCAAGCCCTGCCCTGGAGGTTTATGCTGAAAACAGGAAGTCTGATACAGAAGCCCATGAGTACACAATAAAAGGAAAGAAATGCTGCATTTCTTTTGACAGAGGACTCAGAGCAGCATTACTTTGAGGGTTTACAGGTGTATTTATATAGACCTTTCTGGTAAAGTTTACTTCATTTTAGCCTTTCCTTCTCCTTTAAAGAATTACCAAACATTGTGCTTTTACATCTTTTCCCTTAAGTCACCATTTTGGGATGGTCTGTGTGCTGCCTCAGAAACCACCTGACCAGAAATACTGCAGCTCTAACTGTAACAGGATGTAGCTTAGGAGCAAAATACAGAACTTGGTCTCACGTGACTTAACATGTATGTGTGCCCTTGGTTTGTGTGTGTGCATTGATGAATCATATGATCCCAGCGGGAGGCCCTTAGCACTTAAAATGTAAATTTTCTATTTAGGATTACTAAACGGCACATATTACTTAAAAAGTCTATTATGAAAATGGTTTATTTACATGACGCAGGGTTTTACACAAGATGTTTCATGCAATATATTTTAGAGAGACCTACATTATCAGTGGGTAAAGTTTTTCTTTAAAAAATGGCTCAGTCGCTGTCTGTGTACCACAGGGACACAAATATGCTTGGCCAAGTTTCACAAGTTTCTGTTAACACACAGCACACATATCTATGGCTGCTTGGTAGCTACGTTTCCTATCATAAGGCAAATAATTCTCTTTGTAACTAGGGTTGCCACCTTTTGGCCGGTTGAATCCAGGCAGGGAGTTTTGACCCTGGCAGCCCTTTAAAAAAACCAGGATGTCTGGGTCAAAAATGGACAGTTGGCAATGCTACTTGTAAATCTCGATGTCCAGCCCAAAGGAACATGGACCTGTCACAAGGATCGGAACACAAGTGTGAGATCAGTAACAGATAAAGTGGTGATGGCCATCACTGGTTCAGCTATACTATGAGACACATTCAACGGAGGAGAAGAAGAAGGTGGGGCCTATAACAATGACTTCCTGAGATAAACTTTGGTGTCATTGAGTTGGCTACACCGTATGACAAGCATGGCAAAAAGAGTGGAGTTAAATAACCACATACTAAAAGGCCATATAGAAACAGACATTTAAGCAAAGTATATGGGACACAGGTGGAAATGACACCACGTACATGTCCAGACCTTTTCCTGAAGCCAAAGTCGTGGAAAATTAACAGAAATTGGAGAAATGCTTACGAGTGACAGGAGACTGGGGGATCAAGCCCAAATTCTGTCAACTAGGAGGGTTAAAAGCTCTCTAAGTATTTGTACATATTCAATTCCTCCACTCAGTCGACAGCTACCTCTACCAGAACCAAATTTCCCCCCTCAACCATAATGTGCCCAATAAGCATATCTGGTACACATGGCACCACATGCCCCCTTTTTAGTTTAGTTCTTGTATGCACGAAGCACCCCTGAAAATTCTTCTCAAATGTTGTTCACTTTACTGCTGGAACAAGTAGCCTGTACACAGTTGCTGGGAGACCACGCGTTTCATGCGATATTTGATTGTATCACTATGCATTAATAATTTAGCCCTTAACAGAGCCTTCCACATGATTTGGTTACATACTCCGAGCACCATTGTCCTGCAGTCTAATAGCACCGTCACATGAGCCATTAACCCCTTACATACCAGACTGATGCTAAATCAACTTATAAATACAAGGGAATAGCTTGGGGGCTGCCGAGCAGGACTTGGCATAATATAAATATTGTAATAAAATAAACTAAATTTTATCAGCCAAAATAGAGATTTGGCGGCCCAGACAAAGAACGCAGATCATTTTAATGTTGGCACCGGCGTATAGACCTGCAGAGAAGGGCCTGAAGAATGCACAATGCTCCTTATATAGTAGGGCCACAAGTACGGACATGCTCCTACATTCATATCACACGTGTGCATCTGAAAACAATTTCCCTCTGTAGTAATATAACCCTTTGCCAGCCGGCAGCTCCAATCTACTAATGGCAATTATGCAGTGATGTTGCTGAACTACAAGGAGTTTTAAATTAAAGCTGTGTACAAGAACAAGATGTACTTGTATGTAGACAAAGGACACCACAGCCAATCCCCAGCTAGATGTGCCCCAAACAGAGCCTGGAATAATTGTCTGCGACTGCTGCTCTCTCTAAAAGGCAAAGAACAGGGTTTTTACTGCTGGATCCCAGAGTCCGTCGGCTCATCCAACCTCTTTTTCCATGTTTATTGGCTTGTGGATTCCATTGCTGCTGGGCTGTAAAACATTCATAAATTCCACTTTCCGTCATTTGCACTTAATGGGTTCGGCTGGTGGTTTTTACTGTAACTACTCGCTGGTTGCTTAAGTGCTCGCAGATCTGTGGCTCTTGCACAAACTGTGTACATGGAAGGGTGGTTGTTTCATCTTGGAATGATTGATGGCTACTTGCTACAGTCTCTCAATGATTCTAAGGCACATAAGTTCCAAAGAGAGAATATAATAACCTGCCAGAACATATTTCTTACCCTCTATTTATATAGCACAGACATGTTTGTACAGCACTTTACAGAGATTATATATATATATATATATCAGTCCCTGAAGCTTACAATCTAAGGTCCCTATTACAGCAGCCAATGAACCTGCCTGCTATTTTTTTGGATTGTGGAAACCACTTGCAGTAGTGCGCAGGTCACAATTGACCCCAGACAAAATTAAGAAAGACAATACAAACCCCTTCAAATAAGAGAAACACAGTATTGCAGCAGTGACTTCCCCTGGTGAATCCCTTTAAAGGAGAATTAAACTCTAAAAATGAATGTGGCTAAAAATGCCATATTTTATAAACTGAATTTATTGCAGCAGCCTAAAGTTTCAGCCTCGTCAATAGCAGCAATGATCCAGGAATTCAAACTTGTCACAGGGGGTCACCATCTTGGAAAGTGTCTGTGACACTCACATGCTCAGTGGGCTCTGATTGGCTGTTGAGAAGCTAAGCTTAGGGCTCGTCACTAATTATCCAGCAGAAAATGAGCTTCCCTGGCTGTAATATAAGCTGATGCTACAGGTTTGCCGATTATTAAATTCTGATGCTAATTGCACTGGTTTCTGTGCTGCCATGTAGTAATTATGTGTATTAATTACTAATCAGCCTTATATTGTGACATTTCTATTCTATATGTACTGTATATTGTGAGTGGGTCCCTAAGCTCAGTAAGTGACAGCAGCACAGAGCATGTGCAGTGAATCAGCAGAAAAGAAGATGGGGAGCTACTGGGGCATCTTTGGAGACAGATTTTTTTTACTGTTAAAGAGCTGTGGTTGCCTTGGGCTAGTACAGAAGCACAAATAAAAATGTACAACATTTCTAGTCTACTTCTTTAGTTAGGCTTTAGTTCTCCTTTAATTCCCTCCAAGGACTATTCGAGCTCAGCTTTACATGGGTCTTCCCTAAGTTCCAGGCGACAGAAAGGGGAGGGGATGCACTGCCACTTGTACAGACAGACATTTGTACAGCGGCCCAGTTATGTGAGAAATGCACTCTCTGTGCCATGGAGCACTGGCAGACAGAAGCACTTAAGAGACATTTCTTTCCTGTGCAACTGTGCCTTTAATAACAAGCTCACACTCCGCCAAACACTCGGCAGAAAGTTTTGACAAGCGCCCAGCCTTTGGAACACGTTACTGTGTGCAGCTGTTGGAGGGGAAGGATCATACAGAGCATTAGCTGTTTGACTGCTGACTCAAACTACAACTCCCAGCATTGCCTTTGCTCACACGGTGTGCCTTGAAATACACTAAGCTATTGTTCTGCAGCCGTGCCAAGGTTTTCCAATGTCAGGTGCCAAGGATAATGAGTTATATTTTATCAGAAGCTGATGAGCCGCAGGCTTGTTACCTTGGTAAGTAGGTATAATTAAGGCAGCCAACACAAAACTACAAAGCCGTGATGCTTACTGTTAAACCAAAACCCAGGACACTTGTGTAGATAGCCCTATGGCCAGTCACTCAGCAACCAATCAGCACTTCGCTTTCACAAGTCTACTGCAGTTAGAAGGCTGAAAGTATAAATCTCATTGGTGGACATAGCCTTCTAGCAAAACAGGCAAGAAAAGTAACCAAAACACAGGCCATAAGAGTAAGTGCAAAATAATCTAGAAAACATATTGACATTGAAAATTATGGCTTACCATCTCATCCAGTGCATATCTCAGCAGCCCATGTTCGTACAGGATGAAGAACCTTCGCTGCCATTTCTGCATGGGGAGGAAAAAAAAACATAAAAACAGCATAAGTCTTGCTGACCCAGCATCCTCTCACCCCAGCGGGTACTCGCAGCATCCCCCCTCCCCAACGGTTTCACGACATTCTCCCTCCCCAGAGGAACTCACATCCTCCCTCCCCAACGGGAACACGACATCCTCCCTCCACAGCGGAACTCGCATGCTCCCTCGCATGCTCCCTCCCCAACAGATACACGTGACCCTCCCTCCCCAAAGGAACTCGCAGCATGCTCCCTCCCCAGTGGGTACACACAGCATCCAAGATTCATTGATGATGAATCAAATGTATTTAAACAAAAAATTTTAGCTCCTGTGTGCATTAACTTGATGTATGTATTAAGGATGTACCGAATCCAGGATTCGGTTCGGGATTCAGGCTTTTTCAGCAGGATTCAGATTTGGCCAAATCCTTGTGCCCAGCCGAACTGAATCCTAATTTGCATACGCAAATTAGGGGTGGGGAGGGAAATCACGTAACTTTGTCAGAAAACAAGGAAGTAACAAATGTTTCCCCTTCCCAGCCCTAATTTGCATATGCAAATTAGGATCTGGTTAGGTATTCGGCCGAATCTTTAGCAAAGGATTTGGAGCTTCGGCTGTATCCAAAATTGTGGATTCGGTGCATCCCTAATATGTATATTAAAATACCTGGATGTCACCCACATGTAACATGCATTAAATAAAAAAAAGACTTGTTACATGTACATTTTTCTTAAACTACATTGCAATAAAAGCGGGAGTTCAGGGACGAGTTGTGCAGTCCCCCCTCTCTTTCTGAATCAGTGACATTGCGGGAAGGTTAACACTCTCCACCAATGCTATACTTCGAGCTATCATGTGTTATTTATTAACCTGCCGACATTTCCCTATCAGTTAAGCTGTCTCACGTAATGACTAAAGAGCCAAGGGAATTCTGGTCATGCTGCCTGTACGGTTTTCAATCAAGCGCTGCTCTCTTGAGCCTGAACAGAACAGCTGATCCAAGTAATAGATACTATGCGTGTTTATAACAACGAGAACCCCCCTTGGCAGACAACATACATCACCTAAATATTACCTATTTGTCAAGAACAAAGCCTCTATGATGAGCATTATAGGCCTGAGCCAGATGTTGAGGAGAAGGCTCGGTAGAGGAGTTCAAAAGGGAGCCGACTACAGCTGTAATTCCAAGGGGATACTGGCAGGTGGGTGGGGTGTCCCAGCTATTAAAGAGATCCTACCATCCCTAAATGTAGCTTTGCATAAATGCAGTACAGGAGACCACTCCGTTACACAAAGACTCACCACTCTGGACATGCTCTACATTTAAAGGGATTCGGCTAAATCCAAAAAATCCAGTTAGAATTGAGAGTGCACTGGAAAGGTGCAATTGGTGCATCTCTGGTGCATTTAGGGCTTAGAGGTGGAACATACCTCATTTAAAAATGTTGAGCACTCCATGTGACAGAGGAACTGGCGTCATCCTCCCTCCCCAGAAAAACTCACAGCATCCTCCCTCGCCGGAGGAACTCACAGCATCCTCCCTCCCCGGAGAAACTCACAGCATCCTCCCTCCCCGGAGAAACTCACAGCATCCTCCCCCCCGGAGGAACTCACAGCATCCTCCCTCCCCGGAGGAACTCACAGCATCCTCCCTCCCCGGAGAAACTCACAGCATCCTCCTTCCCCAGAGAAACTCACAGCATCCGCTAAATGCATGCTATACGTTGCGCTATCTTGTAATTTATTAACCTGCAAATATTACCCTATCAGTTATAGAAGCCAATGGTGTAAATAAAGAAAAGGGGTTTGTGTGAATTGACCTAGATTGGTGCCTACTAGGGCCTGGGCCCCATGTGACATACACTGCAAGCTTTCAAGACTACCGGTCACAGTTCAGATTAGAAATGCCCAAATGCAGTCCTTTACAGTCCCCCTGACTATACAGATGATCGCCCATGAAGGTTTGTCACATAGTGAAGACAATCGGTGACCTGGCTCCTGAACTGCTCCCGGGAAGTCATCTCGATACTGTGCAGTGACAACTCTTCACAACTGGTCACAGCTCACGGCTCCCATTCGTTTGAAGGCTATTTAAGGCAGCGCTCTTCTTGAGAAGGGAGACTAACAAAGAGAAGCTTCATGTTTCACATATTGGATTAAAAGGATAAAAGAACCCCCTGATCGTGGCCTAAAACTTGCTTTTTTTTCCCCTCAGGTGGCTCTTTGCATGCAAACAGGTCAGACAACGGGAGAAGAGAACGTTACTGGAGCTGTCAGTGGAAATACAAAAGTTCATTGTTGTGCAGAAGAGCAAAGGCTCTGGCCACCCAAGGTCAAACAGAACAAGGGCACTATGTAATAAAACACAGTACAGGGACTTTATTTACAATGATGCCTGGCTACAGAGGATCGAGTGAAGCTGTCAAGCAACATTGGCTTTTTGTGGCATATTCTCCTCACAGCCTTGGGTCAGAGAAGCCTGGGTATTTGTACAGTTCTGTGCCGAATTCTGATTGTACATGAGCCAATAAGAACTGCCAACTTTGCCCTCCCAGACTGAATTGGCAGTTTATCAACCCGTGTATAGGACTTTCCCAACAGCCAATCAATAGGGCAGGTGGAAAATGCTGTCAGATATCAGCATGGTGATGCGGTACTATCCCTACGGTATCTATAGGTCGCAGTATTCTCCGATCATTGAACAATCAAGTGACACCGATTTGGCCCAGCAAGTTGATGGTCCCAGTGCCCAATTGAGGTACAGGTAAGGGAACGGTTATCCAGAATGCTCGGGAAACGGGGTTTTCCAGATAACAGATCTTTCCATAATTTGGATCGTCATACCTTAAGTCTACTAGAAAATCATAAAAACATTAAATAAACCCAACAGACTGGTTCTGCTTCCAATAAGGATTAATTATATCTTAGTTGTAATGAAGTAAAAGCTACTGTTTTATCATTACAGCGAAAAAGGAAATATGTTTTTTAATATTTTGATTATTTGATTATAATGGAGTCTATGGGAAACTGCCTTCCTGGATATTAGGTTTCCGGATAACGGACCCCATACCTTATTCCAGCAGCATGCGACCAACATAGGATAATTCTCATTTATAGACTTAAAGGGGTGGTTCACCTTTAATTTCACTTTCAGTATGTTAGAAAATGGCTAATTCTAAGCAACTTTTTTCGATTGGCCTTTTTTTTTTATTGTTTTTTGGATTATTTGCATTCTTTTGACTCTTTACAGCTTTCAAATGGGGTTCACTGACCCCATCTAAAAACAATGCTCCATAAGGCTACAGATATATAGTTGATACTTTTATTTACTCAGTTTTCTGTTCAGGCCTCTCCTATTCATATTCCGGGCTCTTATTCAAATCAGAAGAAGAAATCCAATTGAACCAAAGCAGGCGATGGTCTTGCAGTATTAGCACCTACACAGGTGTATTTAAAGAGGACTGAGCTCTCCAAACTACAAATATATGTCTTATTCAAATCAGTGCATGGTTGCTGGGTTAAATTAAACCCTAGCAGCCAGATTGCTGATATGGCTGCCAAATAAAAAGCTAAAATAAAAAACCAAAGGCAAACTGTCATATTTCAGAAGATCAATTTTTACATCATACTAAAAGTTAACTCAAAGGGATACTTAAAGGGATAGTTCACCTTTAAGTATCCCAGCAGCATGTGATTGACACAGGAAAAATAGTTCAGGGATTTTGGGGCACCGGTGAGATTAAGGTGAGGCAACCATCAGAAATCACTGGGGGTTTCTAACAATTTGCCAACCCCAGTAATTTGGTTTCCTAGTCCTTGAAATAAAATGGACAGAGTTTATGGCAATCCAGAGGAAATGCAGCAACCAATCAGAAGTCAGCTTTTACTGGTCTAGCCTGGCAGAACGATGAATGAAAAAATCTGATTGGTTGCCATGGATAACCAAGTTTAGGACACACTTTGCCCCTGGTACTGCTCTGCATAATAATCCAGATCTTTAAAAATTATTTCCTTTTTCTGTGTAATAATAAAACAGTAGCCTGTACTTGATCCCAACTAAGATATAATTAATCCTTATTGGAAGAAAAACCAGCCTATTGGGTTTATTTAATGTTCATACGATTTTCTAGTAGACTTAAGGTATGAAGATCCAAATTACGGAAAGATCCGTTATCCGGAAAACCCCAGGTCCGGAGAATTCTGGATGCCAGGTCACGTGCCTGTACAGAGTTATTTTAATTAAAATCTCTAACTGGGTATCAGTAAAACTATCAATAGCCATTAGGAGGAGGCGGCTGTCCATGTCAGCGTGGGAGGGGCTTATGCCATGTATGAATAATTGGTGGAAACAATGTGTCTATTGCCGAGTTATGAGGGGTTGGCGCTCTCCCTGTTTGATGCTGCGTAATCCCCGAAAACTGGCTTTTTATATTGGCGAGTCTTATAAATCGAATCTGTTATTAGCCGGTGAAGTCAGAGGCAGGAAAAAACAAAAGCCGAACTGCATTGCAACTGCCAGCTCTGATGGGAACTGCGAGGGGGCTTAAAGGAGAAACAAACCCTAAAGTTAAAAAAAACCCTACCCTCCTACCCCACTTGCTCCTCCCCCCAAGCATTGCTGCTACCCCGGACAAATGCCCCTAAGTCTTTACTTACCCCTCGGTGTCCAGCGGAGTTCACGGGCGCCATCTTCGGCAATTTCTGTGAGTTTCGTCGCATGCGCAGTTGTCGAGATACAGAAAATTGCTCCAACTGCGTATGCGCCAATACGGCACTTACTTCCCGAAAATTACCGAAGAGAAGAAAATGGAGCTTGTGAACCGCACTGGACAGAATCGGCACTGAGGGGTAAGTAAAGACTTAGGGTCATTTGTCCGGTGTAGCAGCTAGGCTGGGAGGGAGTATATGTAGGGTAGGGGCTTTTTTAAACTTTAGGGTCTCCTTTAAGGAACAGGAGCGGGGTTTAAAGGTGAACTAAAGCATAAAAAAATGAATGCTGCTAAAAATGGCATATTTTATATAGTGAACTTATTGCACGAGCCTAAAGTTTGAGCTTGTCAATAGCAGCAATGATCCAGGACTTCAAAATTGTCACAGAGGGTCACCATCTTGGAAAGTGTCTGTGACACTCACATGCTCAGTGGGCTCTGATTGGCTGTTGAGAAGCTAAGCTTAGGGCTCGTCACTAATTATCCAGCAAAAAATGAGCTTCCCTGGCTGTAATATAAGCTGATGCTACAGGTTTGCTGATTATTAAATTCTGATGCTAATTGCACTGGTTTCTGTGCTGCCATGTAGTAATTATGTGTATTAATTACTAATCAGCCTTATATTGTGACATTTCTATTCTATGTGTACTGTATATTGTGAGTGGGTCCCTAAGCTCAGTAAGTGACAGCAGCACAGAGCATGTGCAGTGAATCAGCAGAAAAGAAGATGGGGAGCTACTGGGGCATCTTTGGAGACACAGATCTTTACTGCTAAGGGCAGAGAAACATGCCAGTTCAGGAGATGTCGCAGAGAGACAAATCGCTTCTTCTTCGGGCAATTAATCAATTAAACTGCCTTCCTGGCAGCTAGAATGTAAATCTTGGGTGGCATAGCACTCGAAACGATTCATTTTCCGAAGTCAGAAAAAAGTTGCCTCAAGAGGAAACTTAGGGCAACTTTAGAAAACCCGAAGCGATCAGAGTGCCATCATGCTGGCGATTTACATTCTAACCGACGGGAAGGCAGTTCAGGGTGATTAGTCGCCTGAAGAAGAATCGATTTGTTACTGGACGACTAATCTACCGAAATAGCAGAGTGTCTCTGTCCTAAAAGGCTGTGATTGCCTTGGGCAAAGTTAAGCTTTAGTTCTCTTTTAACCCATTTTGTCAGAACTTGGCTGTGCTATGCAATGAGCGGGTGCAGGCCTCTGAGGAGTTACTCTGTGGATTCTACTGTATGAGACCACACACAGATGATAGGTTCATCAATACAACAGGTCTGTAGTTTTGGGCTCCTTACCCGGGATCTATGCATTGGATTGTCAAAGTCTGTCCCCTCTGGAGCCAGCAGCAGCCATCCTCCATAAATGGGCTTCGCCTGCAAGATAAGAGCAAATACAAAGCGTGTGAGATAGACAGTAATGCTGAACGTTTACGTTTGCTTACGTTTGCAGGCAGCGCTAAAAGGCTGCTGATATCACCTGTATACAGAGATGGGTATTGCCTGCATACAGAGATGGGTATTGCCTGCATACAGAGATGGGTATTGGCTGCATACAGAGATGGGTATTGCCTGCATACAGAGATGGGTATTGCCTGCATACAGAGATGGGTATTGCCTGCATACAGAGATGGGTATTGCCTGCATACAGAGATGGGTATTGCCTGCATACAGAGATGGGCAGCACCAAGCTCTGTCCTGCATCAGATGGGACAGGAACACCTGAATTGAATCTAACCAGAGACAAGCAGAGAGGGACCAGCAGGAAGAAATTGGCGTGATTTATACGACAAACAAAGATCTGATACTAAGCAGCAACTTGTAGCTCAGACAGGCGGATTAGTCAGCAACAGACATGGAGTACATTGCACAGCCCACACAGTCTGCCTGTGTAGTAAAGATGCGCATCTGTCTAACATACGTGTGTCTGTAACATACAAGATGCATGGCTTGTCATGTGCTAAGGACCTCTCAGGCTACGGGAAGATGTATTGACTATATAAGGTCTATGTGACGGGAGAAGCTCTTATAAACAGTTTACTTTGTGGCCAGGCTGTGCAGCGAGGAAGCACAAAAAATGTTTACACGGCACATAAACCCCTATGGCTTGAATAACCAACAAGCCAGGGGTTTGGGCTACTAGGTCTACTGAAATAGATGGCTGTGAACAGTGAGGAACTAAAACATAAGGTTGGACAACCTACAATACCACTTGGCTGCAAGTTCTGAAGAACCAATGGTTAGGCAAATAGATAGATGGGAGCATTGCAAAGTCAGGGGTTAGGACCACTTGATTAAGAAAAATTGAGGACTGGTGGTACTGAGAAGGCAACATGTTGGGCCATGGAAACTAATGCAGACTTAGTAGAGTTGGTTTGAAAAGGCAGGGATTTAGGATATAGGGATTAATGAGTATATTAATACATGGTATGGAGTAATAAGAAGCGAGAGGACAAAAACACAAAACATACAGTAATGGATGACTACTGTGAAAAGAGTGTTCATGGATTGATACCTCCATGAATAGATGAAAAGGAGCGAGGGCCATGGGATTTTACAGAATCTGCACAAAGGAGCCAGGGATTAACCAACAGGGGGAAGAGGCATGGAAACGATCTGACAGTCAAGGGGCCTACAACAACTGATGACATACAGAATACATAGTACACCATTGCATCCATAAATGGTACCTTCCCGGGGTTGGAAAGTTCAAAAGCGTTGCAGAACCTGACTTATTATCTTAACATTGAATTATAACCAAAAACAATTTCCTTGAACCTCTTCATCACAACAACAAGACAGAATGCAAATGCCATAAACATCGCCATGTAAAATGATAAGAAACAGAAGAACAAAATTTGTTCAACTAAATTGCTAAATCACCACATTCTGGGAAATCTTTGTATTTCTCCAACAACCATTAACATTTCCAAATATTCAAGAGAATGAATCATTGTCTGATGAATTAGAAGTTATAGAACATTAATAACAAGTCCTAAGGATATTGTACCGCTGCCAACAGCCACCACTTACATACCCTCATGAAACCCACTAAAGGCATGGGGTTCTAAGATACTTTGTGGACACTTTTTTTTTGTGGGGTTGGCAGCCGCCATGTTTGTCCGTGTCACATTCAACCTCACCTTGCTCATGCTAGGGACTGTGAAGAAGCATGCACACTGAAAACCAACATGGTTCTGGTTTCTAGTGTGCCAATGTTGCTCCTGGTTCCAAACTCCTGGCTGTTGACCAGTGGCAGTTTACTTGTGATCCACCACCATTAAGATATAAATACCTAGACAACTGGTAGCTTGCAAGGCATGAGCCCAAGCTAAGAAGTAAAACAGGAGATGGGGATCTCCACAAAGCTGAAGGAAAGCAAAATTCACCAGATAGACCTTATAGCTGAAACAGTCAGGCAAAGTCTATCCTAACAATTATGCAAATCTGGAACAAACCCTTATCAGGGACACATTCTGGAAAACATCATAAAAGTGCATTTTGCAGCATTAAGACGTCACCCCATGATCTGCACCGGGAGAAGGACACCACAGATGGCACTCGGATCGCTTCGGTTTTCCGAAATCACCCGAAGTTTTCTCGTGAGGCATTCACATTCTTGCCGGCGGGCAGGCATTTTGGGGAGACATAGAGCGACTTATCTCCCTGCGTACACTACGTGTGCCACCACCCTAAAGCCCTGTACTGTTAACACCTCAGACCCTGTGTGTGCACCATACTCTTGCCTGCCCAGCCGTATCGATGGTTGGTTTTATGCAACTATCTAAAACGAACAATTCAAATTTAAATCTTAGGATTCAATTAAGAAAGATAAAGCAGACAATGTTCTGCCCATTCATTTACAGAAATGTATGTTCTGGAAATAGTGGTGACAGTCACCCCTGGATATCGTTAGACAGGCAATACAGGTATGGGAACTGTTATTCAGATTGGTCAGGACCCGAGGTTTTCCAGTTAATGGATCTTCGAAAATTTCGGCATGAAAATATTGGTCAGGATTGTCCACTTAACATAAGTGTACTAAAAATCATACAAAACTTTGTGTACACATAAAGCCAACTTGACAAGAACATCTAAATGTTCTGTCATGATTTTTATGGTGTAGTTTTTAATTCTAAATGACACTTTTTACACTGCAAATAATTCACTCTACAATATAAAATTTCATTCCTGAACCAGCAAGTGTATTTAGTTGTAATATTGGTGTGTAGGTGCATCTCAGGACATTTTGCCTGGTCATGTGCTTTCAGAAAGAGAACTGCTTTCTGACAGGCTGTTGTTTCTCCTACTCAATGTAACTGAATGTGTCTCAGTGGGACCTGGATTTTACTATTGAGTGCTGTTCTTAGATCTACCAGGGAGGTGTTATCTGGGTACCTTCCCATTGTTCTGTTAGGCTGCTGGGGGGGGGGGTTATACCACTCCAACTTGCAGTACAGCAGTAAAGAGTGACTGAAGTTTATCAGAGCACAAGTCATACGACTGGGGGCACCTGGGAAACTGGCAATATGTCCAGCCCCATGTTAGAATTCAAAATTATATATTAATCAGTTTGCCTTTAGAAAATTGGATTTCAGTGCAGAAGTCTGCTGGAGCAACATTATTAACTGATAAAAAAAACAAACATAAAAAATATGTTTTCTCATGACAGTATCCCTTTAAGTGCATTAAAACAAAATGTCTGGTTGCTAAAGGTTGCCATGTTGGGACAAACATTGCCGTGGTTTCTATGTTACTGGAAGCGGCCTGTTGAGGCTGTTGGCTCAGAGCCATGCTTCCAATATCCAGATATCTATGAGGTTTAATTAGTTAAAAGCAGAGGGAAGACTCACTTCCAGCACTCTCGTTGTGCAAAGCTGCACTCTACTCATTACACCAAATGGAAGGCCCTGGAGGCTTTTCCTCCTATCTACTGAAGCCAGAAGAGTGCAGCTTTGCAGAACGAGGCGTTGGAGGAAAGCCTTCTCGTTACTTTCAGGGAATTAAATATAATTTATGAGAATATTTCTTCCCTTTAAGGGAAAAACAAAGACACGAGCAAGCAGAGAAATGGTACTTTAGACTTGTCCATAGAAAGAGTACAGTATATATGATGCAGGCCGGTACATCAAACAGGAAAACCTCCGGCTGCCACACCATTTAAAAAAAAAAAAAAAAAAGGCTTGTAAATGGTAAAACCTGGGGATAATCTAAACGACTTTTTCTTTGTGACTGTGTTTGCAGAAGGATCAAGCGAATCATTTGAAGAACAGAGAAGGGCTTGCGTTGGGCAGTGCCAAGCCACATAATGACATTTACAGGGACCGCATAATCACACGCTGAAGCCTCGACTGGCACTTTGGGAAGCAGCATGAACCCTTCTCGAGGCGGAGGTCCAACAAACTGATGCAGGAGTTCAGGATGAAAAACCAAAGAATCTTTCAAGTTCAACCATTTTTGACGGGTAAATGTGCATTATGGCATGTGGCAACCATAGCACAGGACTATACCACGAGTGGGTGGTGGGGGGCATACAGATATCTTGGAGCGCCACATTTTCCTTGCTGGGGACTTGAGACCCTGCTCTGGCTCCTCTTTATAAAAGATTAAATCAAACATTGCTCTGCATCCCTTTATCATCTCTCCATTGTATGGAATGCTCTCTGCACTTAGGAGCACT
>CM076689.1:11549496-11771996 GCA_038501925.1 Xenopus petersii | reverse complement strand
CTTTACGACGGCTGGAGACTGTTCTGACCACATCTTACAGGGTAGCCATTTGTTTTTACTGTGCGGTTTATGAATCACGGCAAGAGGGTACTAATATGTTACTATTTAATAACTCTGCCGAGTGCAACTGTCATCACAAGGGCGGCCTCCATACAGCAACAATTACAGGGATGTCGGCTGCTCTTACCCTCAGCCCTGCAACTACGTAACTCACATCCATGGCCAGAGGATCAAGAAACTAATTAATAGGAGCTAAACGTATCACGGCTATCTGCTCGTTGCCGGCTACACACCATGCGGTCAGATACACTTATTGTGCGGGTGAGCAACACAAGCACCCTAAGCGCATTGTGAATGCTGGGTAATTCCCAGGATCCCTAGAAGGGCTGCGTCAGGGGTATTCAGAGGGTGCAAAATGCAGCCCCAGGAAAACCATTTGGACAACAGAAAGCTGGGCTTAAAGGGGGTGATTCACCTTTGCGTTATCTTTTAGTATAACATCGGGAGTGATATTCCGAGACAATTTGCAATTCTTTTTCATGTTTCATTATTTGTGGTTTTTGAGTTATTTAGATTTTATTCAGCAGCTCTCCAGTTTGCGCTTTCAGCCGCCTGGTTGCTAGGGTCCAAATTCCCCTAGCAACCATGCACTGATTTGAATAAGAGACTGGAATATGAATAGGAGAGGCCTGAGCAGAAAGAGGAGTCATAAAAAGTAGCAATAACAATACATGTGTAGCTTTACAGAGATTTGTTTTCAGAAGGGTCAGTGACCCCCATTTGAAAGCCGGAAATAGTCAGAGAAGGCAAATAATTAAAAAAATGGTCTTTTTTCTGAAGACCAGTTGATAAGTTGGTTAGAATTAGCCATTATAACATATTAGAAGTTAACTTAAAGGTGAACCAACCCTTTCAGTAAACATTTTGTAGGTTACAGAATGGCTAATTTTATAGGGGTAGTAGTTCACCTTCATACAATTAGTTTTCAAATAGTTCACCAGAAATAAAGATTTTTTTTCCCAATTACTTTCTTTTTTCTATGTGTCACCATTTTTGTAATATTTAAGTGTAACGTGTCATTTTTCACCTTCTAAAGCAGCTCTGAGAGGGGGTCGCTGACCCTGTAAACTAGATTGATACATTTAGTTGATCCATTTCTTATCTTTGTCCCTGCTGAGCAGAATCTCTGGGTTTCATTACAAGCAGCTGTTAGAATTGATACAATAGTGACTAATACTCCACAGACACTGTTGAGAAATGGATCAACTAAATGTTGCAAAATTGTAATAGTTTGCATCTGGCAGTTACTGTAAGTCTCTAAACACCAGAGACAAGGACTTTAAACTTTGGAAAAACAGTAGAAAATAAATAATGGAAAGTAATTGAAAAACGTCTTTATTTCTTGGGAACAATCTGAAACCAACTGAACTGAAAAAAAATAGGAACACCTTTAAGCAACTTTTCAATTGGTCTTAATTTTTTATTTCTTCATTTGTTTTTTATAGTTTAGTTATTTGCCTTCTTCTTTGGAATATTGCTACTTTTCATTATTGATCTTTCTATTCAGGCCTCTCCTATTCATTTTCCAGTCTCTTATTCAAATCAATGCATGGTTGCTAGGGTAATTTAAACCCTAGCAATCAGATTGCTGACATTGCAAGAGCTGCTGAAAAAAAAAAAGCTAAATAATGCAAAAACCACAAATAATTAAGAATGAAAACCAATTGTATTGGAATATCACTCTACATCATACTAAAAGTTAGTTTAAGTAAGTTAATTATTATTATTTAGTAATCATTATTAATGAATTATTATTAAATAATAATGATGAAATGGTCCAGTCTCCAGCCTTCTGTTTCTATGTGGGTACGGTTCTGCAGGGTCTCTGACCTTCAAGGAAATGGCAGCCTTCGTTTGCACATACTTTTAATTCTCTGCCTATTAAAAGTAATAGGCAGAGAATGAAGGCTGAGACATTTCTGCAGTGGAGCTGACCCAGGATTGCCAATATATCAGCAGTAGAATGAGCAGCAGCGCAGCAGAATGCACGTACATTTACACAGCAGATATTAATTAGCACAGGACAGTTGTCGGAAGCTGCCGGATGGAACTTGGCAGGAATGAGAAAGCCGTGCCAGAGAATGTATTCCCTTGGGGCTTATTAACTGTAATGTGTTGGTGCGGGAGGGGTGACACTCGATTACATGCAGACGTAGATTAAGATACTTCGTTGGTTCTAGAGATGCACCGAATCTAGGATTCCGTTCGGGATTCGGCCAGGATTCGGCCTTTTTCAGCAAGATTCGGATTCGGCCGAATCCTTCTGCCTGGCCAAACCAAATGCGAATCCTAATTTGCATATGCAAATTAGGGGTGGGGAGGGAAATCACGCGACTTTTTGCCCGAAAACAAGGAAGTAAAAAATGTTTTCCCCTTCCCACCCCTTATTTGCATATGCAAATTAGGGTTCGGATTCGGTTCGGTATTCGGCCGAACCTTTCACGAAGGATTCGGGGGTACGGCCGAATCCAAAATAGTGGATTCAGTGCATCCCTAGTTGGTTCGCAGGGAGGCAACTCAGAATATCTGATTTATAGCCACTTTTCAGTTGTTCTTCATATTATATTTTGAATCTTTTTTGAAATATTTGCCTTCTTCTAAATCTTTATAGCTTTCTAATGGGGGTCGCTGACCCCAGCAGCCAAAAACTATTGCTAAAATTTTATTGCCCTCTTTTCCTATATTTTTTTTATTTTTATTCAGGCCAATTCTTATCATACGCTTTTGTTCAGATAAATTCCTTGTTGCTATGGTCCAGTATAACCTAGCAACCAGATACATGCTTAAACTCCATACTGGAGAACAAAAGCTAAATTATTTTAAAAAAATGAAAATAGTCTTAGATTATGAATGTCTACATTGTGCTTAAAGTTAAGTTAACGGGGTGGTTCACCTTCGAGTTAACTTTTAGTATGATGCCGAGTGTGAGAGTCTGAGACAATTAGCAAATGGTTTTCATTTTATATTATTTGTGTTTTGAGTTATTTTGCTTTTTATTCAGCAGCTCTCCAGTTTGCAATTTTAGCCATCTGGTTGCTAGGGTGCAAACGAGAGTCCTGCAGCGGGTCGGGTACCCGCAAAAAACTGCGGTACCCTGCGGGTTGCAGGTAGAAGTCGGGAGCGGGTTGTCTGTTCTCTGGGTTTGCGGGTCTTCTCAATAGCGAGTTTTACTCCTTTTTTTCTGATCACGCCTACTTCTAATGATGTCACTTCCAGTATAGTCAGCGGGTCGTGGATAAGGTACTTGCGGGTCGGGTAGCAGATCCAAGCGGTTAAGTATCCGGGTTGGGTTCGGGTTTAACAAATTAGTTCCGCACAGGACTCTAATGCAAACAACTCTAGTAACCATGTATTGATTTGAATAAGAGACAGGAATATGAATAGAAGAGGCCTGAATAGAAAGAGGAGCAATAAAAAGTAGCAATAACAATACATTTGTAGCCTTACAGAGCATTTGTTTTTAGATGGGGTCAGTGACCCCCCCATTTGAAAGCTGAAAAGAGTCAGAAGAAGAAGGCAAACTATAAAAAATAAATAATGAAGACCAATTGAAAAGTTACTTAGAATTGGCCATTCTGTAAAAGTTAACTTAAAGGTGAACCACCCGGTTAAGATGCTGGGACTTGTAGTTCAGCAAAAGTTAGAGATATGATTTACAGGGCCGGGCTGGAGACAATGGCAGCCCCAATGGCGTCTCCTGCATCTGTTGAAATGTTTACACCCAGGCCAATTTATCCATCTGTTTAGACAAGATTCCCAGGATTATCAGGGCTGTACTTATGTACTTATGGAAAGTCATATCCTGTCTGGCTGCTCAGTGTCACCTGGGGTCAAGTTAGTCATGTGACACGGCGTATGCAGAACAGACACTTTAGTTAAAAGCCATAGAACTTCTCCCTCTCAGGCTCTTCTTATTTACAGCTCGGGGTGTTGTAACGTCATTTATCCACTGACTCAACTGATACCATATAAGGTCATGTGACCCCACACCTAACGGCTACCAGACTTATTATCCCCAGCCCACTGGATATACAGCTCTTCAAATCAGCAATGCGGCTTTTAAGGGGTGGTTCGCATTTAACTTAACTTTTAGTAGGTTACAGAATGGTCTATTCCAAGCAACTTTACAATTAGTCTTCGTTTTTTCTTTTTTGTAGTTTTTGAATTATTTGCCTTCTTCGTCTAACTCTTTCCAGCTTTCAAATAGGGGTCACTGACCCCCATTTAAAAACAAATGCTCTGTAAGGCTACCAATTATTATATTATTACTCATCTTTCTATTCAGGCCTCTCCTATTCATATTCCAGTCTCTTATTCAAATCAATGCATGGTTGCTAGAGGAATTAGCAACCAGATGGCTGAAATTACATACAGGAGAGCTGCAGAATAAAAAGCTAAATGACTCAAAAACGACAAATAATAAAAACCAATTGCAAATTGTCTCAGAATATCCCTCTCTACATCATACTAAAAGCTAAAGGGGTTGTTCACCTTTATGTTAACCTTTTAGTATGATGTGAAGAGTGAGATTCTTGAGACAATCTGCAATTGGTTTTCATTTATTATTATTTGTTTTTGAGTCATTTAGCTTTTTATTCAGCAGTTCTCCAGTTTGCAACTTCAGCAATCTGTTCGCTAGGGTCTAAATTACCCTAGCAACCATTCAGTGACTTGAACAATAGACTGGAATATGAATAGGAGAGGCCTTGCACAGAAAGATGAGTAATAAAAAGCAATTTTATGCCAACTATAGGCTAAAAAACTAACTGAACATCTCCCAACTGAGTCAAACCAATGGTACATCCATGCACAGTAGAGTAACCACAGGGACAACACACTTCATAGCTGTAGGGGGGCATAGTGAGAATCCTTCATACAGGTCTAGATGGTGGGTGTGAGGAGACCTACCCTTCTATGTAGTTACACCCCGGTCACTGTCGAAGAGACGCTCTATTCAAATGTTATTCCTTAGCACTGGTTTATCAGTCAACTAATTGTAAAGTAATCCAGTTCAGAAGAATGACACAATGTCAGTGGGAGAGCAACCAGCCTAACTAGGTCATAAATAGCACTCACTGCATCAGGGACCACACCTTAGGTTTTCACCAGAGATACCATACAACTATGGCAGGTATTCCCCTGTACCAAGCACAATTCAGCAGGAACAGTCCCCCTAAGTTTGCTCAAAGTCTGTACAGAGAGATGCCATAAAACTATGGCAGCATAGGTATTCCCCTGTACTAAGCACAATTCTGCAGGAACAGCCCCTAAGTTTGCTCATAGTCTGTACAGAGATCCCATAAAACTATGGCAGTATATGTATTCCCTGTACTAAGCACAATTCAGCAGGAACAGTCCCCTAAGTTTGCTCATAGTCTGTACAGAGAGATCCCATAAAACTATGGCAGCATATGTATTCCCTGTACTAAGCACAATTCAGCAGGAACAGTCCCCCTAAGTTTGCTCATAGTCTGTACAGAGAGATCCCATAAAACTATGACAGCATATGTATTCCCTGTACTAAGCACAATTCAGCAGGAACAGTCCCCTAAGTTTGCTCATAGTCTGTACAGAGAGATTCCATAAAACTATGGCAGCACAGGTATTCCCCTGTACTAAGCACAATTCAGCAGGAGCAGCCCCTAAGTTTGCTCATAGTCTGTACAGAGAGATAACATAAAACTATGGCAGCATATGTATTCCCTGTACTAAGCACAATTCAGCAGGAACAGTCCCCTAAGTTTGCTCATAGTCTGTACAGAGATCCCATAAAACTATCGCAGCATAGGTATTCCCTGTACTAAGCACAATTTAAATATATAGGGCACGGTGGCCTTTTAAAACGTCAAACAGGAATATTCTGCAGCCGAGCAAAGGAAACGTTACCATCTGTTATCACTAGTTTCTGCTGATCCAATTTCACTAGATACAGCCCTGTAACAGATACCATGGCAATGAAGGGGTTAACCATGAAATGCGTATAACACAAGAGGACACCATAGAAGGGACAGCCAAAAATTCCCTGACTTATTGACTTGGCCGGGTCCCATCAAGGCACTGGGATTACTGGTTACATCACTCTGGCTCACTGGAGAAATGGTCACAGGTCCTGGGCCCCAATTGGATCCCCAACATAGACCGAAGAAAAGGGGAGATACAAATCTGAGCAACCCTGTAATCTCTCATATTCTGTATATGTATATAGATATATTCCAGGCTCCCCCCGCCCCCACCCCCATACTTTTCCCTTAAGGTAAAAAAGCGGCACCGGGTCCTGCACATCAGCAGCTTTGTTAACAACTCCTAAAAAGGGAAAAAGGGAAAGTGGGACGTTTGCATCTTGTGAAGTGGAAGGGGCAACAGATTTAGAACTGATGTGTTTTATACATGTCTGTAACCTTTCCCCCAACTCCGTCATCAAACGTCAGGAACCAGAACCACTCATATCTCCCACCCGCTGCCCCATGGACTGGTTCTCTATAGCAGGGTCCTACATAATATTCCCATCCGACAATTATTTTTAAACACATTTTCCTCAGGTTTTTCGTCCTTTTTCTACTACCCCTACTCCAACCTATGAAAACCCAAAATATAGCTTTATCCATTGCCTCCTATCCCCACAGCCACTACATAGGGGCAGATGTCAAAATGTAAATTTCTAAAATAAAAGCGACCAATATAAGAGGGAGCAAGCAGAAACAGACCAGGCTACTAACCTACTCAAGTCATTGTTGGTCCAAGCTCCCCCTGGAAGGTCTAACCTTGTGTCAGGCCCCATACTTAGCTCAGGCTTTCCTGCAAAATCCAGCCTTTGGCCAATGGCTTCCCCAGGCAAGGTCTAGCCTTTGGCCAAGGGCTTCCCAAAACTTCCCCAAACAAGGTCCGGCCTTTGGCCAGGGCTTCCCGGGGCAAGGTCCATGCAATTGAGTAGATTCCATCTTGATCAGCTAATCCTGCAGGAAAATACCATCTACTTGAATACAAAAATGTGAAAAGGTGAGTTTATATATAAACCGGGATTCACCAGAGAGGCAAAGGCAGAAACCCCCCCTAACTGAGCCTTCATGTAACAGCCTCACCTCCTTCTGAGAGTCACTGGTGCGGAGTAACAATACACACAGCCTTAACGAGTATCCTCCGAAACAATGAAAAAGCTTTACATGGGCCCTACACTTCCAAATAATCAAAAAGACATGCGCCCAGACTCCACAAGGGAGAGTGAAACAAAGAATACTGTGTGTGTGTATATAACATTTTACATATGATGCCATTGCCTCCTACCCCTAAAGTGATACTCAGAGTTCCCTGTATAACTCAGCCTGCAGCCTTGTGTCTTTATATGGTCACATAACCCCTCAGTGACTTCTAATATCCTTATCATTTACAGTAGGGGGTACATTATCCCTTATATTACATGAGTGATACTCCGAGTTCCTGGTATAACCCAACTTGCAAAGCTAAAAAGGTAACATCTTCCTCTTAAGATAAATCAGATCAGAAGAGCCAATTTGCTCCACAGATAAGAAATGACTTTTCCTTTGGAAGAGGCTAATAAAATACCGGGTGGATTGTGCAGCAGATCAATAGACGACATTATACTGCTCCTAGGACACTATTGAACGCAATGGCAATTCAGTTTACCTGCTGGATTGTGGGTGATAGTGTAACCGTAAAGGGCAAATTAACCTCTGAATGTAACAAGTGCTTATTTACAATGTGTGCATGTACAGCAGCCAATCAACACCCGGCTGGAAGGTGTCTTACCGTTGATTGGACCATTATTTGTGCACACCGTCACTGATAAGATAAAGGCCCTTCTGAATAGGGAAAAGGGTGGGAACTAATTACAATCAATTAACTGCTTTAGATCTTGTCTTGCATTATAAGCTTCCCTTAAAAACAGGAGTGATCCCGTGCCGGATTATAACTGCTGCATCCAGCTGCAATCTCAGTGTCCAATTTCAAAGGGCCAGCATCAAAACAAATATTATAGGGATTAGCTCTAAGCCTTTTAATCGTTAAAGGTTAGTTGCCCTTTAAATAAAATGGATACTGGTTTGGTTGAAGAAAGGGATAAGCAAAGTCTAAATGTATATCGTGAAGCTGCTAGGAATTCAGTTTTCTTTAATTAGCCAAAAACCTTTTTTGGGGGTCAAGTTCCCCTACAAGGACACTGCTGTTTATGGGTAAAGAACCTTCTCGTTCTGCCTTGTACAATGGGGGCTGAACACAGTTACAATCAACACAGTAGAAAACAAAGATCACCAGCTGACCTTTAGTGACTGGCAGTTGTAACGGGAAGTCTGAAACAGCGGCGAACTATTGGGGGTGCGATCGCACTAGGGCTCGCTGGATGCTTGCGCTGACGGGAATCTGGCGCCTCGTTCAGAGGGGGGTGAGGGGAGTCTGCAGTCCAGCCTGCACCCTGGGTGCTCCTGTTACGTTACTGGTCTCAAAGGCACCCTTGAAGAGGGCGATCATAACGGCCAAAATAAAAGGTCGGTGGGGGATGGAGTTTGGTACTTCCTGCCACAATGCTGTCTGCAAATACAACTCAATGGCCGGGCTTATGGGCGTAAGCAAAGTCTTACTGGCTTCTCATGACTCCTCCCACTGCAGCTCTCAAAAAGGAACATGGCTGCCCCCGCTGCTCTGCTTTTGAAAGGAAACACAAGCCAGCACAGTGGAAAAGAGCCACAACCAAGGGCAGATTTAGAAAACATTATTGAAACATATATAGGAGAAGCCAGTGCAGCAACCACGTGGAAATGTGTGCTAAGGTAGAGACTGTACTAATGGGGGTGGCAAAAACTTATGAGTGATACTGACACTAAAAATAGTCTTTTCAAAATATGAATCTACATTAAAAATTTCCTAGAGGTCATGTTGATTGGTTTTCCCTGATAGTTCTGCTTTTGTAAGTCATTGTTACTTGAAGTTCCTAAACCCGACTGCCAACCTGACTGTCACTTCTTAACCGGTCAGTTTCCGGCTGCACAAAAATGGCAGCCCCCTCATACAGGAACATAGGGTTAAGGAAGGTGATGTAAAAGGATACAAATACTTATATGGCAAAATTATAAATAGCATTCAAAGACAATGTTAGATAATAAAAAAGGTTATTTTCTGATGTCAGTATCTCTTTAAATTTAGGCTGCACAGGGCACAAGGAAAATGGTTGAGTTCATTCAAGTCACTGAGGGCTTCTATCTTCCCTTGTGCTCCTGCTGTTTATCCATCTGACACCTGGGCCAATGGTATTAAAACATAATGTTCTGCTCCTATACATGTGGAATAATGAGGAGCTCCGTGCCCATATAAAGGCACAAAGGCATAGGCATTTTCACAAACACAATTAACTATGAAGTGACTTCTAATATCCTTATCATTTACAGTAGGGGGTACATTATCCCTTATAATACATGAGTGATATTCAGAGTTCCCTGTATAACTCAGCCTGCAGCCTTGTGCCTTTATATGGTCACATAACCCTCAGTGACTTCTAATATCCTTATAATTTACAGTAGGGGGTACATTATCCCTTATAATACATGAGTGATACTCAGAGTTCCCTGTATAACTCAGCCTGCAACCTTGTGCCTTTATATGGTCACAGAACAACCCCTCAGTGACTTCTAATATCCTTATCATTTACAGTAGGGGGTACATTATCCCTTATAATACATGAGTGATACTCAGAGTTCCCTGTATAACTCAGCCTGCAGCCTTGTGCCTTTATATGGTCACAGAACATCCCCTCAGTGACTTCTAATATCCTTATCATTTACAGTAGGGGGTACATTATCCCTTATAATACATGAGTGATACTCAGAGTTCCCTGTATAACTCAGCCTGCAGCCTTGTGCCTTTATATGGTCACAGAACAACCCCTCAGTGACTTCTAAATTCCTTTATACTAGGCAAGAGGGGGCACATTCTCTGTATACAGTACTTATCCATATATATATATTTACAAGCCATAGGTGTTTGTGGGATTTATAGTTATAGGTTGATATTCAGGACTTGTAGGATAACTAGAGGTGTGGAGTGCAACACATTACAGCCTCTCTCAAGCATTTGCTACAGGTGTGAGAACGCAGAATATACTTGTAGAGACCTGAAATTTCACGCAGAAACTGCCTGGGGGTTCAGCTGTCAGTCTGGATGAGGTGATAACGTACAAGAGAGAAATATCTATTTACATCCTTCAAGGAAAAAACAAAACCAGGGTGGGGAAGATTCTGCTTGTACAGAGAGTAACTGCCCTGATGAGGGCAAGATCAAGTGACCACATTGGGACTATTAATTGCCTCGTGCCACAAGAAAGAGCACAGAATAACATTAAAGGCAAACTATACCTAAAACACTGCATGCTCCCGTATGAAATACTTATTTATGCATCCACCAAGCATATGAGCAATGAACATGGCAGCTCCCAGGCACTGGACTTCTGCTGCTTCCAACCCAACACAGGAAGAAGTTGGAGCCATAAAGAGGTTGGTAGGTATGTGCCATCCCTCATTCACCCCTGGCCCACTGTGTGCAAAAGGGCATGAAACAATAAAACAATGCCCACAGGATCTCTACTTTTCATGGCTTTAATGACGCAAGACTGGCAGTGGCAGTGAGTCGAAACATTACCCCAGAATCATAAAAGCAGGTAAGTGTCAAACACCCTGCTCTTCTCTCCATAGGACTGGCAGCCTTTATACTCCATGTTGTCCCAGGCAAGACTTGCATCTGGCAAGGAAAGTGAAACAGGGCCATTATATGGAGGGCATTCTATTTTTTTACTGCAAATAGACAGGTACATATTGCCCATGCCTCATCTTCCTATAAAAAGGCTTTCAAACGCAAGTTAACCCCAAAATAAAAATTTGCCTAATAAAAGAAAATAATATTCTAAGCAACTTTGCATTATACATTCATGACACATTTTCTATGGTTTTGTTAATTTGTATATGTATTGCTATTGAAAGCAGTGTTTGTCCCTTTGTTCTCTGCCCTGATGTCGAAGATTCAATGTAAGACAAGGCGGCTGATGAAAAGATCTGACTTTGCTGGGGAACCAAGACTTTTGCAACATTGTTTAAAAAGTAACAAGCAGGAGTTAAAATGCTGTTTTCAATAGCAAACATTTTTACAAATAACTTTAAATCGTTAATAAATGTATACTGGAAAGCTGCTTAGAATTAGGTTTTCTTAGGCACATTTTTATTTTGGGGTTGACTTTCCCTATAATACAGACTGTGGATATCACTATTGTGGGAAATGACTATACACAGACCAGGCTTTCTGCCCATGGACCTAACGCTCCACATCCAGGGCACAATATTTGCCAAGGGAGGGTTTGCAGCAGGCACATGTATCTGTACAACACCGTGGCTATATAAGCACTACATGGGCAACACAAGGCCAGTAAAGCCAAAAAGGAAATGGAGAGGCATTAGTCACCCTCTGGGAAGCCGCACACAGGCAATAAACACCAGTACCCTCCCCTGTACTGTCTGCTCAGGGCCAGGCCCGGCCGGCCAGGCTCTTGGCTGTTTATTGGGCAGTAGGAAGGAACACAAACAAACATGACAGCTGCTCTGGGAAGCCTCGGGTAGAGAGGCACAATGAGGGGGGTTAGGCAGGAGTAGCAACTACACAGGTTAGGGAGGAGGTGTAAAGGGGTAGGTGGTGGGTCAATACCAAGTGATCAGTGAGTGACAGCGCATTTTACAGCAAAGGGGAAAAAACTAAAACAAATCAGGGCGAGGAGGGAGACTACTGACAGGCTGCAATTATCTGCCAGCGGAGAACGACATGGACACACACAGTCCAGCAGGAACAGCAAAACACTGATGCGATAAAGGCTCTTTAGGGTGCACAGGGGGAATAGCTGGGGTTTGGTTCTTTAGGGTGCACAGGGGGAATAGCTGGGGTTTGGTTCTTTAGGGTGCACAGGGGGAATAGCTGGGGTATTGCTCTTTAGGGTGCACAGTGGGAATAGCTGGGGTATGGCTCTTTAGGGTGCACAGTGGGAATAGCTGGGGTATGGCTCTTTAGGGTGCACAGGGGGAACAGCTGGGGTATTGCTCTTTAGGGTGCACAGTGGGAATAGCTGGGGTATGGCTCTTTAGGGTGCACAGTGGGAATAGCTGGGGTATGGCTCTTTAGGGTGCACAGTGGGAATAGCTGGGGTATGGTTCTTTAGGGTGCACAGAGGGAACAGCTGGGGTATTGCTCTTTAGGGTGCACAAGGGGAATAGCTGGGGTATGGCTCTTTAGGGTGCACAGGGGGAATAGCTGGGGTATGGCTCTTTAGGGTGCACAGTGGGAATAGCTGGGGTATGGCTCTTTAGGGTGCACAGTGGGAATAGCTGGGGTATGGCTCTTTAGGGTGCACAGGGGGGATAGCTGGGGTATGGTTCTTTAGGGTGCACAGAGGGAATAGCTGGGGTATGGTTCTTTAGGGTGCACAGGGGGAATAGCTGGGGTATGGCTCTTAAGGGTGCACAGGGGGAATAGCTGGGGTATGGCTCTTTAGGGTTTGGCTGTTAGGGGAGCAGTCAGCAGAACTGGGGTGCAGAGATGGTATAGGAGAACAGTGGTATGGCTAGAGGAATTCCGTTACAGTAGGTGACAAATGAAGCAGGAGGCTGGGAAACAAAGGAAAATGGGGTCAATGAGTGCCTGGATATAAAACAATGTTAAACAGAATATGTGGAGGTGCTGAAAATGAGAGTTCTCAGGAGAGAGAAACCAAGGCATCAGTCAAAAGAGGGTTAATGGGGGGAGCACTGAGACAGACAGCCTGGAGGGGGGGCACAGGGCTAAGGGTCCCAAGAACTGTTATACTGAAGCAGCATCTTGTGTAATCACATGTAACAGTGGTACCCCAACATAGAGGGGAGAGTGGCACCAAGGCATTTCCATATCAAGGTCTGGGGGCAAACAGCTGGGGGGCCACTGGCAGAGGGATGAATAGTGTTACACTCACTGTCCTGCAGCTGCTGTGGGGAACGAGATCAATACTGGGGTACATCACAGGTGCAATGGGGAACAGTGGGTTATGAGCACTGGAGAACAGAACCAGGGGACCACTAACACAGACCTGAGCCCCACAATTAGAGGATGGAAAGTATCAATTCCAATTATTACTGGGGTCTCAGCAGAGCGGGGTGTGCTGCTAACGACCCCAAAGAATGAGCAATAACGGGGTGCACAGGGCAGGGGCCCATGGACAGTACAGAACAAATGCTGGAGTTTCTCATAAATAATGGGGGACAAACAGTGAAGGGGACAGAAGAGGCTCAGTGGATGAGCAATAATGGGGTGCAGGGAATAGTGGGACATGTAAATATAAATATATACACACATGATATACACACACACACGATATATACACAGACATGATATACACACACACACACACACACACAGGTGTGCAGGAGGAGCAGCAGTGAATGGGTGGGGGCGGGGGGAGTCGGTCGTTACCTGGTTGAGATCCTCGTCGGACAGGAGGTGGGACTCGCGGGGTTTGAAGCAGTTCTGACATTTGCTCTTATTGAAGATATTCGCCTGGAACTTCTTACACGGGTTCTCCTTGGCGGACATGGTTCCTGCAGGCGGTGGGGGCGTCAGCCGGAGAGAAGATTAAGGTTCCCGGGGGAGCAGCTCAGCTTCCCCCATCACTCGGGGCCACATCCCCAGAGAAGGGAGGGTTTCAGCTTCCGATATCGCTGCGCCTCGGCTCTCGCTACAATTTCCCGTGTCCGTTTCCGCCGCTGGCAGCGCATCTACTGAGACATTGTAACGAGCCCGGCTAGAGGCGCTGGGCGGGGCCAGTGTAGGAGTGACTGACACTCGGCGCAACCAATGGCGGAACAGCGCTCCATCCCCCAAGCTATCATCAAGCAGCAAAACAAAAGAAAGCCAAGAACCTGGGAATGAGCAAGTTTGGTTGTCGGCTGAAGGGCGGGATTAGAACGCACAGATGGGTTGGCCTGTAGCATTCCCAAGGGATCCTGTGACAGCTGCTGGGGAGGAGCTTATATTGTGATATGAGTTTCCACAGTAATTATGTACAGTAATGTCCCTATTCTCTACAGTAATGTCCCTATTCTCTACAGTAATGTATCTATTCTCTATAGTAATGTCCCTATTCGCTGTAACTGTACAGTAATGTGCTACTTCTCTCTCTCTCTACAGTAAATAGGGCCGCCATGAGGGGGGAGCAGTGGTTACAAATGTATTGGCCCCCAGGACCCCTTCACAGTGCCGAAGCCATGCTGCCCTTCCGAAGTCCTGAACCACCGAATAGCCAAAAAGCCAAAGTCCTGAAATGGCGAATGACCCAATGTCATGAAAACAGACGAAATTGAAGTAGTGAAGCGTCGAAATGACCCAAAGTCACGAAAACAGGCGAAATTGAAGTAGTGAAGCGTCGAAATGACCCAAAGTCACGAAAACAGCCGAAATTTAAGTCCTGAAGTGGCGAAAAAACCACAAGTCACAAAAACAGCCTAAGTTGAATTCCCAAAGCGGCAAAAGGACTGAAGTCATGAAAGCAGCCTAAATTGAAGTCCTGAAGCAGCAAAAAGACCTGAAGTCACGAAAACAGCCTAAATTGAAGTCCTGAAGCAGCGAAAAGACCCGAAGTAAAGAAAACAGCCTAAATTGAAGTCCTGAAGCAGCGAAAAGACCCGAAGTAAAGAAAACAGCCTAAATTGAAGTCCTGAAGCGGCGAAAAGACCTGAAGTCACGAAAACAGCCTAAATTGAAGTCCTGAAGCGGCGAAAAGACCCGAAGTAAAGAAAACAGCCGAAATTTAAGTCATGAAGCGGCGAAAAGACCCGAAGTCACGAAAACAGACTAAATTGAAGTCCTGAAGTAATATAAGCGGCATGATAATATAGTAATGTTCTTATTTATCTCTACAGTAACTGTACAGTAATGTGCTACTTCTCTCCTGCAAATATGTAGATTAATGTTCTTATTCTCTATCTTTGCTGTAACTGTACAATAATGTGCCACTTATTCTCTGTCTCCTGCTAATATGTACAGTAATGTGCTTTCTCTCTTTATCTCTCTTCTCATATATAAATATGTTCAATAACATTTATTCTATCCATGTTTCTCTCCTGTAAATCTGTACAGTAATGTGCTAATTCTCTCTCTCTCCTGTAAATATGTGTAGCAATTCTCTTTCTCTTCTGTTAATATGTACAGTAATGTGCTAATTGCCTTGTTCCTTTAAATGCATAGGTTAATGTACTTATTCTGTATCGCCTGTAAATATGTACAATACTATTCTTTCTCTCGCTATCTCTCTTCTCACACATATATATGTATAGTAAATATGTGTGGCAATACTCTTTCTCTTCTGTAAATCTGTACAAGAATGTGCTTATTGTCTGCCGTCATATCTCTCCTGCACAGGTGATCATTCTCTCTTTATTTGTCTTTTATGTACGGTAAATATTTAAAATACTCCTGTATTTACACTAATGTGCTAATTTTCTCTCTCTATATATAAACAATAATAATAATAGCAATATTATTTAATATTAACACATATTTATAAACCATTGACACATTCCACAGCGTTATAAATTAAATTGATGTATACATTTAACATTTTACATACAACCAATCACCGATACAATAAACTTAAAATCTAAACATCCCCTTGAAAAACGGTTCCCTCTCCTTATTGCCTGCCTTTAATACATTTGGTAAGTGTACCTTACTATCTACCCCAAGAAAATACTGGATATTCACACTTTCCTAACTCCCCTTTTCCTTCCTTCCCATGAATAGATCATTGCACTAAATCCATTACCCCAGGCAGAAGTGACCCTTCTGCATCAGGTCAGGTACCCGCAGAATACCATCTAGGTACACGGCTCAGTTGCAGAAACATTTTTCTCTCTTCCCTTCATAATAGACTCTACTGTGACGTCACTTCCTGCTCACAGTGACATCACTACCAGGGAGGTAAGTGAACTATTTGTGGGCCGTGTCAGGTATCTGGTATAGGTAGGTCAGGATACAGAGTGGCAAGTGTGGTCGGACATGGGTCTGACCATCTGGACCTGCACAGGACTCTAGCCCTTACTTCACTTGCATTTCTGCCCATAGGGAATAGTAAACATCTGTAAGGCCAAAGGCCACAGGAGTAGTGAGGACCAAGGGAGGAAAATAACAAAGTCCAAGTTCGCAGTACAGTAGAGGATGAGACAGGAGAATGGTCAAAAACAGGCAACAAGATCAGTCCAGGCAGAAGAGGTTCAAGGTCGAGAATTCCAGGCAAGGGTCGGTACACAATAGACAAGAAGTTCGCAATGAATCACACCCAGGAGTAGAAAACTAAACCTATAATTGGGCACTGTTTACTGTCCGGAGTTCTCTTATAAAGGCCCAGGTTTGGCGCAAATTTTGGACGCATCGGCGTCATGACGTATGCGCGGACGCTGGCGCCCATTATTGACGCAGACGTCCATTCCGTCGCCGGCGACCAATCAGGGTGTGGGAAGAAGTCGACATCATCCGTCTGCGTCCGTGAAGAGCCAGGGAGCCACCATCTTGGACGCCATCTTGGTTATCGTGCCAGATTCCATTACAGTACCCCCCCCTAGGGGGGCCTCCGGACCACCTGGGTTGGAAGGAAATTGCCGGTGGAATTTTTGAACCAGGAGAGGGGCGTGGACGTCAGAATTTCTAACCCATGAGCACTCCTCAGGGCCGAACCCCTTCCACTCAATGAGGTATTGTAGGGTGCCCCTCGAAATCCGGGAATCCAGGATTCTTTTAACCTCGAATTCCAGATGTCCATCCACCAAGACAGGAGCTGAAGAAGAAGAAGAAGTACCTGCAGGTTTGAGCAAGGAGACATGAAAAGCGTTAGGAATCCGCATCTCTGAGGGAAGTTGTAGACGAACAGCCACCGGGTTGATGATTTCAGAGATGGAGAAGGGACCAATAAACTTGGGACCAAGCTTTGGAGAGGGGACTTTAAGACGGATGTTTTGGGTGGATAGCCAAACCTTATCGCCAGGTGCGTACAAAGGGGAAGGGATTCTTCTTTGATCCGCGAACCTTTTCTGGACCAGGGAACTTTTCTCCAGATTGATGACCGTGGCGTGCCAAATGGCTGACATGTGAGCAGCTTGGTCGTTGGCGGCAGGGACATTGGTAAGTAATAAGTCCTGAGGAAAAGCCAAAGGGTTAAGACCGTACATACAGAAAAAAGGGGACTTTTCGGAAGAAATGTGTAATGCATTGTTATGTGCAAATTCTGCCCATGGAAGCAGATCCGCCCAGTCATCTTGGCACAGAGATACATGGCATCGAAGAAATTGTTCAAGGGCCTGGTTAACCCTTTCTGCAGCTCCATTAGACTGAGGATGGTATGAAGACGAAAATTGAAGAGAGACACCAAGAGCTTTATACAGGGATCTCCAGAACTTAGAAACAAATTGGGAACCACGGTCAGAGACAATTTCGGCAGGGAAACCATGGAGGCGAAAAATGTGTTTAATGAATAATGAAGAAAGTTCAGGAGCAGAGGGAAGTTTTCGAAGGGGAGTAAAGTGTGCAACTTTAGTGAATCTGTCAATCACCACCCAAATAACAGTGTAACCAGAGGAGTTAGGGAGGTCCACAATGAAGTCCATAGATAAATGAGTCCATGGGCGGGAGGGAATGGGTAGTGGTAAGAGTAACCCTTTGGGAGGGGAACGCCCAGATTTGGATACAGCACACACAGAGCAAGAAGAAACAAAGTCTTTAACATCCTTTCTTAGGGAAGGCCACCATACAAGACGAGACAGAAGTTCAGTGGTTTTCTTGACTCCAGGATGCCCGGCCTGCTTGGAGCTGTGGGACTGGACCAAAATGGAATGACGGAGTTCAGGAGGAACAAAGGCAACACCAGGAGGAGTTCCTTCAGGAGCAGAAGGTTGAACAGACAATAACTGGGAGGCCAAGGATGGAAAAAGAGCAGCGATGATTTTTGTAGGAGGCACAATGGATTCTGGGTCTTCGGAGATGGGATCTTCAGGAATAAAACTTCTGGAAAGGGCATCCGCTTTCTTGTTTCTTGAACCAGGACGAAAAGTTAAGATGAAGTTAAAACGTGAGAAGAACAATGCCCACCTGGCTTGTCGGGGATTGAGGCGCTTAAGGGTCTGGATATATTCAAGGTTTTTGTGGTCAGTGAAGATGGTCACAGGGATCAATGATCCTTCGAGAAAGTGTCTCCACTCGTCAAGAGCAAGTTTGACGGCCAGTAACTCACGGTTCCCAACATCATAATTCCTTTCGGAAGAGGAAAACTTTTTGGAAAAGAAGGCACACGGATGCAGTTTACCATCGGCAGAGGATCTTTGGGATAAAATTGCTCCTGCTCCGATATCCGAGGCATCTACTTCAATGAAGAAAGGTTGGAGAGGTTCAGGGTGCCTGAGGATTGGGGCAGATGAAAAGGATTCTTTAAGAGACTTGAAGGCTTCCAAGGCTAGAGGAGGCCAATGTTGTGGTTTACCCCCTTTTTGAATAAGAGCAAGAATAGGAGCAATTTTAGAAGAAAAACCTTTAATAAACTGTCTGTAATAATTAGCAAAGCCGATGAATCTTTGAACAGCATTGACACTGGTGGGGAGAGGCCAATCTTGAATTGCTGAAACCTTGGCTGGATCCATCCTGAAACCTTGTTGGGAAATGATGTAACCTAGAAAGGAAATGGAAGAAATTTCAAAGGAACATTTCTCCAACTTAGCAAACAGGTTGTTCTTTCGAGGACGAGAAAGTACTTCTTGAACTTGAAGACGATGTTGAGCAAGATTTTTGGAGAAAATAAGAATATTGTCCAGGTACACTACCACATACTGGCCCAGAAAATCTCTGAAAATGTCATTTACAAATTCTTGGAAGACCGCGGGGGCGTTACAGAGACCGAAAGGCATGACAAGATATTCGTAATGCCCGTCCCTGGTGTTAAACGCGGTCTTCCATTCATCTCCCTCTCTGACACGAATTAAATTATAAGCCCCACGAAGATCCAACTTGGTGAAAAGACAAGCCCCTTTTAGTTGACCAAACAGTTCAGAGATGAGAGGAAGGGGATAACGGTTTTTGATTGTGATTTTATTCAGACCTCTATAATCAATGCAGGGCCGCAAACCTCCATCTTTTTTCTCTATAAAGAAGAAGCCGGCTCCAGCCGGGGAAGAAGAAGGACGAATAAAGCCTCTTTGCAGATTTTCTTGAATGTACTCCTTCATGGCGCCGGTTTCAGATGGAGACAGTGGATAGATGCGACCCCTGGGAGGCATGGTTCCGGGAAGAAGTTCGATGGGGCAATCATAAGGACGATGGGGAGGCAGGGTTTCGGCAGACTTTTTACTGAAGACATCGGAGAAGGCTTGATAAACAGGGGGCAAAGAAGAATTGGAAGAAACGGATGAAACTTTAATAATAGACTTGGTAGGTAAACAGTTCTGTTGGCAAAAAGAACTCCAGCGGGAGATCTGAGAAGAAGCCCAATCGATTACAGGGTTGTGAATATTCAACCAGGGCAGACCAAGAACAATGGGAGTAGAAGGACAATCGATGAGGAGGAAAGACAATCTTTCAAGGTGCATGGACCCCACAATAACGGAAAGTTCATCGGTGGAGTGGGAAATTGTAGCGGAGGATAGTGGACGATCGTCAATCGCCAAAGCTCGAAGAGGAACAGCCAGAGATCGCAGCGGAATGGAATGGCTTTCTGCGAAGACCTTATCGATGAAATTCCCAGCTGCACCGGAGTCAAGGAAAGCCTTAGAAGAGATCGACTGGGTTCCAAAACGAATCTGCACAGGAAGGAGGGAGCGTTGAGCAGAAGAATGGGGAGAGGGACCAATTCCACCCAGGTAAGTCTCCCCAGTCTTACCTAGGTGTTGGCGTTTCCCGGCTTCACTGGACACTCATAGGCGAAGTGGGATTTTCCACCACAGTAAAGGCAAAGTCCAGCAGCCCTTCTCCGAAGCTTTTCCTGTTCGGTCAGACGAGCCCGTCCAATCTGCATTGGTTCTTCCGAAGGCAGGGAAGAGGAGGCAGGAACCGCAGGATTTGGAGAAGACAGGATGGGAGCCGGGTTGGGAAGGAAGGGTCTTTGGAAACAAGGAGCCAGAGTAGGTTGGAACCTGTGGAATCTTTTGGTTGGGGAGCGCTCTCTGTCGAGTTCAGCTTGAAACCCCCTCTGCCGAGTATCTACCTTTATGGCCAGGGCGACTAGATCTTCCCAACGGGATGGAATTTCCCTGGACACCAGATCAGACTTAATACGTATCGCCAGGCCGGTGTAAAAGGCAGCGTGATACCCGTCGTTGTTCCACGAAGTTTCTGCAACCAGGGTGCGGAACTCAATGGCACACTCCGAGACTGAGCGAGTTCCCTGTTGAAGGTGGAACAGGCGTGCGGAGGCAGCAGTGGCTCAACCCGGAGCATCAAAGACCACTCGAAGTTCCCGGATGAAAGCTCGGGCATTATCGATAATGGGATCCTCCTTTTCCCATAGAGGCGACGCCCACTCTAATGCCTTTCCTTGCAGACGGGAGAATATGAAGCCCACCTTAGCTCGTTCCGACAGAAATTGGCTGGGTGCGAGTGCAAAGTGGACCTCGCACTGGTTAACAAACCCACGGCAGGCTGTAGGATCACCACTATAGAGTGGGGGAGCCGGAATGCGGGGTTCGGTGGCGTGAAGCGGAGCTACAGGTGTAGGTGCAGGAGTAGGATCGGCAGGTGTTAACGCCGACAACTTGGCAAGAATGGTTTCCAAGGCCTGACCAAAGTGAGACTGCTGTACCTCATAGGACTGCATACGGGATGCCAGACCACGAAGTGCCCCACCAACATCAGGCGGCGCAGGATTCTCCTCCAACGGGTCCATGGCCCAATTATAATGTAAGGCCAAAGGCCACAGGAGTAGTGAGGACCAAGGGAGGAAAATAACAAAGTCCAAGTTCGCAGTACAGTAGAGTATGAGACAGGAGAATGGTCAAAAACAGGCAACAAGATCAGTCCAGGCAGAAGAGGTTCAAGGTCGAGAATTCCAGGCAAGGGTCGGTACACAATAGACAAGAAGTTCGCAATGAATCACACCCAGGAGTAGAAAACTAAACCTATAATTCGGCACTGTTTACTGTCCGGAGTCCCCTTATAAAGGCCCAGGTTTGGCACCAATTTTGGACGCATCGGCGTCATGACGTATGCGCGGACGCGCTGACGTCGGCGACTGACGCACTGACGTGTGCGACGGACACCGGCGCCCATTATTGACGCCGACGTCCATTCCGTCGCCGGCGACCAATCAGGGTGTGGGAAGAAGTCGACATCATCCATCTGCGTCCGTGAAGAGCCAGGGAGCCACCATCTTGGACGCCATCTTGGTTATCCGTGCCAGATTCCATTACAACATCCCCCAAAATGTGTCCAAAAGAGGCCTGCCTGTTCTTACCATTAGACTATAGGTACATGTATTTTACTGCATTTAACATGTGCATTCGGTGTGCACCTGTTCCATATTAAACATGGAGGTCGGATGCAAAGTAAAATTTGGATCAATTGTGCAAAATCCAAATATTTGGGTAAATGTTAGAACTTTGCTTCAGCTGGCACATTACCCACTGGTACCCTGATAATTTACTGAGCTGATAGATTTTTCTCTGTCACTTGTCAGTTGCTTATGCTAGGAAAATGTTAGGAGCCAGGACAGGAGAAGCATTAGCCCATCACTGTTCAACACTAAACATATATTTCTTATTCGCTGGATTATATTTTCTAGTCACGGCCTGGTGGAGGTTCCTGGCTGTTTGTGTGCAGCAGCGCAGCACATTACTCTCTGAACATTCACAACCTTCCATGTCAACTGACCTTGAGATTTTGAAAGTATTAACCCTGGGAGCACAATCGCACACCACTGGATCCTAGCTGCAGTTCAGCTCAGTGACCAAGCAAATCTGCTATCAGAACTCACTGACCCTTCAGTGCGGGGTAGAGTGTGAGTAGAGGTCATGAGCTCAAGCAGGCTGGGGAACGGGGGGCTGGCTTGCCTTGGGCACCCTCCCCCGTAGGCCTGGCACTGCTGATCCTCTTGGGTACCTGTACATAGTGATGAGTGAAAATGATGGCCACAGACACTAATGTGTGAAAAAATTTGTTGTGTTGTAAAAAATGTTGTCGCCCATAGACTTCAATGCATTTCAGCACATTTTCGCTGTTTCGCGAATTTTCAGTGGAGCGAAATGGGTCAGACTCGTCCATCACTACCTGTACAGTACCACATTGGGGAATGCTTTGGATGTAATAAATATGGGCAAATAATGATTGCCTGGTAATATCAGAACTTTCAACCCTCTTGGAATTATCAATCGTCACCCCTATTTTTACCCCTGGCCTGGGCATTCAAGAGGCATGAATGGGGAAAACCTGTTGGACTATAGTGGGGATGGTTTGGAGAATAACTGGGAGGAGTTAGTGAGTGTCATGGCTGTACCCAAAAACCTCCCATATTGTGGCCAAAGAAATGTATCTGCCGTACCTGGGCCATCAACAGTTGTATATCTATAGACTTGTGCGGTCTCCACGGCTGCAGGAGGGCTGAGAAGGATCCCGGCAAGAAATGAAAAAAAGGACGTCTATATTAATTAGGGATGCACCGAATCCACTATTTGAGATTCAGCCGAATTCTTGGTGAAAGATTCAGCCGAATACCGAACCGAATCCTAATTTGCATATCAGGAAAGGAAAAACTAGAAAAAAAAACCTTCTTTTGTGACGAACTGTCACGTGATTTCCCTACCCGCCCCTAATTTATATAGGCAAATTAGGTTCGGCCAGGCTCAAAGATTCGTCCGAATCCAAACCCTGCTGAAAAAGTCAGAATCCCAAAACGAATCCTGGATTCAATGCATCCCTAATATTAATATTGGAGTTTATTTCCAGAGCATGATGAGGTCTGGGGGTGCTTATAGTTAATGCCTGTGCCCACAAATACACAGAAAGAGAGAAATATTCTCTATACCCCCATACTGAACTGTATGTTTAAACAGTTGATAGCTGACACTTCTTGCTGTTCCCTCCTACTCATGGATCTGTCAGGGTTCTGCTGCAGAAACGCTTAATGTAACCCCCTAATTATGTCAGAAATCAGCATTAATAGGAAGCTGTTTAATGGTTTAAGCGGATTGTATTTCAGGTTGAGACTCTTGCTCATATCATCCCCCAGCTCCTGATGTGGCAGTTTTATATTCATCAGCGCACCCCCGCACTACGTCGGTGAGATGGGCTCTTTGGATGCAATCTTCTGCTTCTTTTTGGTATGAATGGGTTCATTTGTATCAGCCGTCAGATTGGCAGTCATGAGGTTACCAGCCTTTAGTAATATACTTGTTTATATGAGCAGATATAGCTTTAGTTATATACAGTGAAACCTCAATTTTAAGTGCCTTGATTTTAAGTTGTCCTTCATTGTACATTCTTTATTTGTGGTTCCACCAATTTATAATGCATTTTAATGGGTGCATTTCCCTGATTTTATGTAATGTTTTCCCAGATTTTACATCTAGTCCTGATGTTCCCAATACTGCTTTTTTTCTTCTATGAATGGTATTATTTGTGAAATAAAGAGGGTTAAAATAGTAACCAGATGTATATTTTGGCATGATTCTGCCTGTATATGGTCAATCCCAATGAGTCTGCCCCTTATACAGTCCTGTACCAATCACTTGTTGCTTTAGTTTGTGTATGTGACTGACAGAGAGTCTTGCACTTGCCCCCCATAGTGTAACATTAACCCTGCAATGTTTAACCCTTGTTATTAACACAGTAAATAGTGTATCTCAAAGTAAAATGTGCTTGTATCCTTTCAGTATTGAAGAAAAAGTTACTTTAGCACATGTCCCTGATTTTACATTTTCCCAGATTTTACATCATTTTTTCCTTGTCCCCTGAAAAATGCAAAAATGGGGGTTCTACTGTACTTCATTATAGGGCTCATTTCTGGTGGACGGGACCCCATGCTACTTAGAAGGACCCCCTCCACTAGTAACAGGGCCCAATTATTAGCCAACAGGTCCTCAAATTCAATAAAAAAAGGACTAATATAAAAGAGGCGTTTCCATCTGATATAAAACATGAATTATAGAACCCCATTTTGAAAGTCAGTCCATCGGCAGCCTCAGTCAGGGCCACAGCCCCCAGGAGATTCAATGGTGACTGTTGCTAACACAAACTCTGCTTCCCATGACTACAGCACAGTTGCAGGTTGTCTTCTGACAATAACAACAGCACAACTTGCCTTCCGACTTGGCCTTGGTAAAACAAGGGCACAGCCTGCCTGAAACTGTTATATTTTTACTCTTTCCAGTAGCTGAACATAAAAAGAAAAGCTTACGTAGAGACTACTGTAGTGAGATTCACCCATCCACCCCCAAAGTCCTTCTCATAAACAGAAAACAATGGCAAATATATTATGATTTCCCCCAGCTTCTCCCTCCTTGTCTACTGTAATCAATACTGTAATCACCCAGGGTAATGTTTGTGTTTGAGGAAGCTAAGTAATGCATTCACTACACCGATTCCTTCATAGTATTCCAGGTCTAATTCCATGTATAATACCCCAGAACACATGGCAGATAAATACAGTACCAATCCCATGTATAATACCCCAGAACACATGGCAGATAAATACAGTGCCAATTCCATGTATAATACCCAGAACACATGGCAGATAAATACAGTGCCAATTCCATGTATAATACCCCAGAACACATGGCAGATAAATACAGTGCCAGTTCCATGAATAATACCCCAGAACACATGGCAGATAAATACAGTGCCAGTTCCATGAATAATACCCCAGAACACATGGCAGATAAAACAGTGCCAATTCCATGTATAATACCCCAGAACACATGGCAGATAAATACAGTGCCAATTCCATGTATAATACCCCAGAACACATGGCAGACAAATACAGTGCCAATTCCATGTATAATACCCCAAAACACATGGCAGATAAATACAGTGTCAATTCCATGAATAATACCCCAGAACACATGGCAGATAAATACAGTGCCAATTCCATGTATAATAATGTATTGTAGTGCACCTCAGTAACTGTTCCATTCTGCCTGTACAGTGTCAATTCCATGTATAATACCCCAGAACACATTCCAGATAAATACAGTGCCAATTCCATGTATAATACCCCAGAACACATGACAGATAAATACAGTGCCAATTCCATGTATAATACCCCAGAACACATGGCAGATAAATACAGTGCCAATTCCATGTATAATACCCCAGAACACATGGCAGATAAATACAGTGCCAATTCCATGTATAATACCCCAGAACACATGACAGATAAATACAGTGCCAATTCCATGTATAATACCCCAGAACACATGACAGATAAATACAGTGCCAATTCCATGTATAATACCCCAGAACACATGGCAGATAAATACAGTGCCAATTCCATGTATAATACCCCAGAACACATGGCAGATAAATACAGTGTCAATTCCATGTATAATACCCCAGAACACATGGCAGATAAATACAGTGCCAATTCCATGTATTATATCCCAGAAAACACGGCACAATGGACCCCCCCATTCCAATGCTGTTGGCTTGTGATTATTTTGGTACAAATTTGCTGCATCTATTGATATCACTGAGGAAACCTGGAGCCACCCTTGAGGTGGTGGTTAGCCGAAGGATTCCCCAGTATCAATAGGCACACTTGTGCACAATTTGCAGCAGGAGCACCAATCACAGTGATGTGGATGTGCAAGGAGGGGCTTTCAATGCAAATACCATTAATGAATATTGTTTAATGGCTGCCACACTTTCGACAGCAATTGACTCTGGCGAACCTTTGAGCCATCCCCATCTTGTAAATAAGCCCTTATGTATAATACCTCCATTCACTGGTGTTAGTTTGGCAAAGCTTAGTGTCCCCAAGCCTTTGTGCCAGCCACTCTCACACAGCTCACCTTGGTATTTACTATTCTGGTATTTACTACTCATTCGTTTAGAAGGCTGGTTATAATTCACATTGTCACAGGCTAATCTTCTAAGCATGTCCAACCTGCAACACTTGCCTATATAAGAATGTGCTCTGAAATGGCCATGCACCACTGACCCCACAGCGGCATATTTACATGGACAACTGACTGCGTTGCACCTTCATTACGGAATTCTTTCCCACATTTCGAACTGGCTACAACAAATGACTCAGTTCAGGGAGCGTTTAACATAATGTTTTATACACTATATCAGTTTAATAACAAGGGTCTTACCGGGAGAGACAAATTCAATGAATTATTATAGTGTGCCGCTTCAACCTAACCTTTTTCCATGCTGCAGCTGTTTAATAGTTGGGCATTTGTGGAAACTGAGTCAAATCTGTCACCATAATCTGCTTGGGTGGCCTGAGTGAGCCGGGTGTACTCTGACTTTCCATTTAAAGTCTTTTTTTGTATTGCGGGGAGGAACTTAGTTCATGGAGAACATGTCACTTTTACCCATGACAAATGCTCCTATTGCTGCTGGGGCACCCTCAGTTTCAGACTAGGAGTCCAGGGTCTGTCAGGGCTGCCACCTCAGTGTGCCCAACACAATCCTCCCCCTCCTCATACCTTTAACTTCTGTCCTTTATGGCTGCGATCGAGGGGAGATCAGGGGGAGCACAGCGAGTGCACACAGTTTTCAGTGGGGTGCGGGTCTGGGGTGTTGGGGCCCATTAGGTTTTTTCCAGTGTCCCACTGTTCCAGTCCAACCCTGGGTACCCTGTGTGACCACCATGATAAAAAAAAGAGTGTTGCTTCCAAAATTTGCACTGTGCATACTGCACTGTGATGTAAATTAACCTTCTGACATTTGCATGTGCTAATAGCGCTACCAAACAAGGGGAGGGACGTAGTAGGCTTTGGGTGCCATTTCAGGGGCAGGGTTGTGCCATTTTGGGGATGGAGTCATAAAGTTTCAAAGCCGGTTTGGCCAGGAAGGGACTGCAGTGCTTGGATTACGTGAGTAAGGGAGCTGAGAGGGGCGGATTTGAGTCGGACCACAGGGACAGATCTGAAGTGGGCTTGGCCAGAACAATAGGGATTCAAATTTACTGGCGAATGCATTGCCTTGGCTGGTATCAGGGGTGCTTCGCCAATGAGGCGAGTTGAGGCTGTCGCCTCAGATGGCAGCGCCCCACTAGATACCAGGGGCAGCAAAAATGCTGCTCCTGGTACTTTAAGAGCGAATTTCCGGGGGAGGGGGGAGCAGTTGCTGCTGCCTCAGGCGGCGGAGGGGCCAGGATCGCCCTGGCTGGTATTTTACCGGCTATGACAGTGAAATACGGCCAGGTGGCAAACCTAATTATAACCCACACATACAAAATGCTAGTTCCATATATGTGTATTAGGGATGCACTGAATCCCCGAATTCTTCATGAAAGATTTGGCCGAATACTGAACTGAATCCAGAAAAAAAATGTTTTACTTCCTTGTTTTGTGACAAAAAGTTACGTGATTTCCCTTCCTGCCCCTAATTTGCATCGGTTTCAGCTTGGCCAGGCACAACTATACGGCTGAATCCGAATCCTTCTGAAAAAGGCCAAGTCCCGAGTCGAATAATGGATTCGGTGCATCCCAAATATTTGTATATAAATCTATAGATTGGAGTTGTGAGTCTCAGAACACGTCGGGACTGGTTATTCTGTAGAGGGAAACATAGTTATTTGAATATATAAATTATCAAATGTTGTTCATCTGCCAGATCTCCTCTCTGCTGAGAAGGCACTAGCCTAGGATATACAACTGCAAGGCATCACCATCTTTGACTTTGGTCAATCGTTCCTTTTGGCTGTCAAAATTATAGTCAGAATTGAAAATGTTATTATACTGCACACGGTCCTGAAGATATGAAGGAGCCATTGGGAAGCAGCAGATGATGGTAGAACTGTGCAATTAGGAGTAAACTCCAAGCAGATACATTTTTCAATGAAGAGGAAAACTGGCCAATGAACAAGATTAGCCATTCTAATGACCGTGGGAGCCTGGGAAATAGGCACCTCCAGGTGATTTCATTGTACACCATTGTTCCTATTCAGAGGTGAAATATGGAGGAAGCAGAACCTGCAGCTTCTACCAATACTTATGGAAAATATCTTGTTTTAAAGTTAAGGGGCCCTAAATAATGTGGGGCCCAGGGAACAAAGCCAAGCATTGTAATTACTTCCCTTGTTTTTAAAAGACTGGAACCAAAAAAAAAAACATTGGCTTGGTCCAAAATTTGTAGTGTATGTTCCAGATCGCTCCATGTTCATGTATGTTCTGGCCTGTGGTCCTACTTATCCGATGCAAGACAATACAAGAGGATCTTTGGACGATTTTGGCAACCACATTGTGCTCAAATTGGGCAGAGCTGATTGTTTGGCCCCCAGCCCAAAAATCAGATCGTAATGCAAGCCTTTGCAGACCCGTAGGGAGAAGACCCCATAAACATTCAGTTTGACTAATCTTCTGTATCGTGACAACTGCGCATGCGCCCAAAAGTCACAGAAATTGCCAAAGCGCCTGGAAGAAGACCCGAAATATTACCAAAGAGAAGAAGATGCCCGGGAACTCTGATGCCCTGAATCTGCACCGAGGGGTGAGTAAAGAGTTAGGGGCATTTACCAAAGGTACTACCTAGACTGGGGGGAGCAGGGAGGGGGGTCTATATAGGGTAGGGGGGTTGGGGTTTTTGTTACCAAGGGTTTGGTTCTCCTTTAAGCTTTTTAAAAAGTAAACATAATTTCAAGCAACTTTGCAACATACATCAGTTAAAAAATATGCAGACTTTTCATGATTTTAATGGTTTGGAACAGTTCCCTAAGCCTAGCCCCCTGCTCTCCTGCTGATCTGTCTGACTACTTTGCTGAGCTGACTGACTACTGTTACTTAGTCCTGTTTTCAATGGGACAGTCCCGATTTTGACCGCTCAACCCGCAGTTCTGCGTTTGTACTGAAAAGTCCCGACTTTCTCTGCACTAAACACCAGAAAAAGATACAACGTTTCTAACTTAATTGGCTTTTGGCAAAGAGCCCAGAACAGCCACAAGGAGCAGTTGAGATACAATTTTGAGATAAGCAAATAATTAATTGTAACAACTTCACTCACTTCACTTAAATAGAAAGTCACCTTCATTAGCAAAACTGTAATAACTGAAAAAAAAACACAGAAATATGTTCAAACTTTCAACACCTGGCAAATTTTGTAAATGGAACATGGTAATTAGGGGTGTGGCCACAAAATGGGCGTGGTAAAAATTTCCTCGCTTTGCAAGCGCCTAATTTTTTGGTCCCTCTTTTTTTTTTGAAAATGTTGTGAGGTATGTATGTGGGCCTCTTTGTCAAGGAGTTACCCTTTAATAAATACATTTTTTTCTAATCAGGGCCCATTTAAGGCATTGGTAGGCCCTGGGCAAGTACACAGGTAGGCAGTATGTGGAGATTGGGATTGGAGCTGAGGAGAGTAGGGGCTGGAATGGAGCAGGTCATGGGTTGTTGGTGGCAAATGCCTCTTCTACCCTTTTATTTACTGTAGAGCGTGAATGGAGTAAGATCACTAGTAGAGGAATCTGACTGCTGAGGAACCCAAGTACATATAGGGCAGAGGTTATCCTGATGGTGAAGTGCCCTGTAATGACTTTTGGCAGACCCCAAGTGTGAGTGGTGCAACCAAAGAGCTAAAAATATTGATTTTACTTGATTTCAAATAGAACTTATAGTAGACTGTTCAAAGGGAATTGCTGATGGGTTGCTGCTGGCAACATTTGAACTGCAACTTTGCATGTGCCAAAATGGGATTAATAACTTTACTTTCCCTTTACGGCTGAGGAGAGATGTTCACCGTAGCACAGTTTTTTTAGAATCTCTTCATAGCCTGCTTCTTGCTAAATTCATTCCGAAATTAATTCTGCCTTGACTCCCTATTAGCTGCCTGCTTTGTGCTTTCTCCTGCCCAAGTGCCCATTCTAGTGCCACAGCACAGCTGACAGTTTCAAACAAACGTTTACGGGATGTACCGTATCCTGAAATCGATTTGAGCTGTGCCGAATCCCAGAGTTTATTTTACAGTTCTCATTTGGGCCTACCCTTATGATTAATATGGAGAGAATCCGTATCTTAATCTTCCATAAAGTATAAATCTGATTAAATCTTTAGTGGAGTATTTGGCAGTTGGGCAAATTAAAGAATATGAAGCATTAGGTGCCTCCCTGGTTTATAGGGCTCAGTTAAACTGCTTACTGGAATGACTGATTCAGTCCGACAAGTTGTTTATTACATACAGTAATTATTGGTATTTTAGATTATTCTATATATTTTGTCTCCTCTCACTGTGAGTTGTCTTTTTATATATCACCTAGGTGACAAATAGTACTGTAAAAAATGTTGCTGACTAGTTGTAGCTAAGTAGAGATACTGTATATTATGCCTTAATAATACATAAATAACACAATGTCCTAACCTGTATAACAGCCTGCAGCCTTGTGCCTTTATATGGTCACAGAACAACCCCTCAGTGACTTCTAATATCCTTATCATTTACAGTAGGGGGTACATTATCCCTTATAATACATGAGTGATACTCAGAGTTCCCTGTATAACTCAGCCTGCAGCCTTGTGCCTTTATATGGTCACAGAACAACCCCTCAGTGACTTCTAATATCCTTATCATTTACAGTAGGGGGTACATTATCCTTTATAATACATGAGTGACTTGAAATAAATAGAAATTAATCACAGAGGTGCCATTCACACCCCTCATATGTCGGTGCCATGCCTCACATAAAACTACCATAACTTTGACTGTAAAAGCCTCAGAAGTGGCACTTGTGCATCTCCACGTGGGATGGTGTCGCTATGATCTTGTTAGTCCCTCGCTGACATCACCATCTAAAATAGACGTTTATTCTCAGCTATTGGTAGAAACAGTATAAACAAAGAGTTCATGTGTTACAGGGAACATCACACCAGCCAAGAAGATTATGTGCAAGAACAACTGGAATGCAGGATTTTATCCCATTAACAACAATCTTTTGGGCTCACAAATCCTGAATATAATCAGGAGCCATTTTCAAAAACACATGGTGGACTGGACCATTTTTTTGCACTTTTCCCCCTGCCCTGCATGTAAATGAGCCCCAGTTCCTTCAGGTCAGAAATACTTTGCCATTGTTATTTGTGCTTCTTGCCTTTGCTAAACCTCATGAAACGGTTCAGCTCCATGTACAGAACTAGACGCCTGTGAATCAACTTTAGACTAGAAGAAAAGAACTTTCATTTGAAGCAACGTAGGGGGTTCTTCACAGTCAGGACAGTGAGGTTGGGGAATGCACTGCCGGGTGATGTTGTGATGCTGATTCAGTTAATGACTATAAGAGGGACTTGGATGATTTCTTGGAAAGACATAATATCAAAGGCTATTGTGATACTAAGCTCTATCGTTAGTATAGGTATGGATATATAGAATTTAATTAAAAGTAGGGAGGGGTGTGTGTATGGATGCTGGATTTCTCAAGGATCCTTGAGAAAGGTCCCCATGTGGGACCGAAACGTCGGATAAAATGTGATTTTTGATTAATAAATCAACACAATTTCACCAAAACTACAGAGAGTGCTGATCTTCTTTCTATATATGAATTACATTTGGATCGTGCACCTCTGGCTTCATCCTTTGGATTGAGTGCAGGCACTGTGGGACTTAAACTGTTTTAGACTTGAGCTACAGGGTCGCCTAGAGTTTTGGCAGGGGCAGGAGCCCTTGTGCCGGTGCAGCATGGCAGATACCGGAGGATGTCACTAGGAGAGCCATGTGCTCACACAGCCATTACTGTTACTGTCTTATTGATGGATACTATTACACTGAGGAGAGAGTGATTTCAGCAGCCAAGATGTAGAAGCAGGAGGCCTCTGAGGCTGGGGTGTGGCAGCCCCATGCCTGGGAGCTAGACCATGAAGGCCTGAAGCTCCATGATTCCCAAATCTGGATTCAGAATGCTATAGACAGTGCTGGGAGCTACAGTTCAGCTACGGATTTAGCAACAGTGTTCTAGCGCTATGGACAGTGTTAGGAGTTATGTTTTGAGTTGTGTTTGGAGGATAAAGCAAGCTGCATGTGCTTCATGGAATGGATTTCATCGCTGTGGATGCCTGCTCCAGCTCTGGATGAGCCTACCCATCTGAGTGAATCCCCAGGTGGAGTGGTGCCCAGGGGAGGGTAGAAAAAGAGAGGATCCAACATGTTTTCAGTTTGTGACACAGGCTTTGTCGATGCCTGCTACGTGGGAGTAAGTATCTGGTCCCGTGAGGGGACGTATTTGGGAACTAGCGCTACCTGGGACCAATTGTATTAATTGGGAATAAGGGACTGAGACTCTGTATCTGCCAATGGAGTAGTGCGGGACTTTGCCTGGTATGGAGGGCCAGGACTAGACTGTTACAGGGTTCCCAGGGTAGTGGGTCATGCTATTTGAATGCATAATTGTACTATGATAGTTATACTTACCCTGTAATCTGCACTTTCGTTATTATAAAGTTGATATTTTTATAAAGCAAAGTATCTGTTGAATGTTTTTCCTAATGGGGCCAGCCGCAGGTGTATTCCCGGGTCCCATTAGGTGGAGACACCGCCAGAGAAGAATTTCCCAGTACCCTTTCACATTGCAAAGGGACTCAGGATCTGCACTGGTGTTTGGTAAGAATGTACAACCGTGGGGGGTCGCCAAGAGGGTGTTACAATAATATTAATTTTTAGCGCAATGTGACACCAACACCATATATTATTTATATTTGCCTAAAAATTTGGGTTTTTTCATCTATCCTATATGTCTCCTTTAAGCTACTAAAAAATGTCTTACCCTTTAAAGAAAACAGGGATTGTTTGTATATATATTGCAATATATTTAAGCTGGCCAACTATGTCAAATTCATCCCATATCTGGCCAGTCCTACGCTCAATTTTCATCTGATTCATTAAGAATTCTATTGCTTCATTATACATTTTACACAGGGACTACGTTTTACCTGGAACTTACTCGTTGCTTTCAATGTTAAAACGCAAAAATTGTTGCCCTTTTATTGGCCACCAGTGGGATCACCTGACTATAGCTTAAGGCACAAAATGTCCCAATGTCTTAAATATATTGATAATGGGTTGAGTGCTGAGGACTCTTGTATTTGCCTATATGTATTTTGTGGTCACAGCCTCATTGCACCCCCGCCTAATGGTTTAAAAATTAGTGATGAGCACAACTTTCCCTTGTTATAGTTTATATATATATATATATCTATATTGGCCAAAAATCAGCCAGATATTTATTGGACAGGTTTGATTTTCCCCACGATCAAGGACCTCATGGCTAGTTGATGTCCAGTTAGTGTCCAATTCCATCATTAAAATCCGATCGTTTAGCCCTGATATAGCCCTGGGCATTTTGGGAGCCAAACGAGTGGATCTTATAGTGTATGGCCACCTTTAGATTGTAAGCTTCATGGGGCAGGACCCTCTCCACCTCCTGCATCCATCAGCATTTGTATATAATCAGTTCACATATGTTTCATGTATACACCACCTTTTGTACACCCACTTGGAATATGTCAACGATGTAATGATAAAAATATTTCCGTGACTGAAAGATCCACTAAAAATTCAGTGCAGAATCCTGGGAAGTGAATGGTTATACTATGGAGCCACCTACTGGCTGTTACTGTGAATACACTTGTTGTTTTACTATATTATCATGCATTTATTGTATTACATATCGTATTTATTTAAATAGCAGCGCATGTATGCAATGCTTTAAAAGACTTAAATACAAACAGTGTTACAGTTATTATGAACTACAATACCCATCAACCCTCTTCAGCCTTTGCCGCAATCCCCTTTAGCTGAGTTAACAGCTGCAGAGCTGAAGGTTGGTCGTTGCTGTATGCTTCGCAACACAAAACTGTTCAGCGGTAATGGCGGCGAGTGTTTCACAATGGAGAATAAACCCCCTGCGTGTTCAGTGGATCTGCCTACATGTGACATCAGACTGACACCCCAATGTAGCTGTTTGGGGGATGGGCGAATTTCTCCTGTTTCGCTTCGCCAAGGAATTTGCGAAATGGGCAATAAAATTTGCGAAACCACGTATTTTGACGCCAGCACCCATTAAAGTCAATGGGCATCCGTTAATCGCCGCCAGCGTCTAAATTGATGCCAGAGAATTTTTGTGGCAAATTTTGCAAAACGCGGAAATTCACTGCAAATTCACTCCTGGTGAATAAATTTGCCCATCACTACTCCCTAAACATATAGAGGCCCCTGATGGCGGCCCTGCACTGAGCCACTCCTGTTACAGCAACACATATCCATAGGATTGGGTGAAAGGAAATGCTGATAGTTTTGTTATATGTGAAATGTCAACAAGAGAATTATTATTTATTATTTTACCGCCGCCTGAAGATCCGTGGAGTGCGTGCCATTCATTGGTGTCGATGTATTAATGTCTCCCCTTGCTGAGGGTTCGGGGAGCTGCACCTGGGCCATCGACAAGGAGCGGTGAGTGACTCTTATACCTGTGCTATTTGGATAAATAATGTTAAGGGAAAGGGTTCGGGGCATGAGCAAGTGAACCAAGTCTATGCCTATTTGGTGAGCCATTAAGGAATTGTATTTAAATAATTTTACCCACTTGTAATTAACCTGCAGGTGCATTGAAGTCTTCATTTCACAAATCGGCAGGGGGGTTGGAGCGCTCCGTTTTATGTTTGTGTTCTCAAAGAGAATTATTATAACTCTTTATTTTTATAGAAACAACAGGACTTGGCCCGGCACTGTTCCCCCATGGTATATTCTGGACAGTCTCTGCAGGGTCAAGTAGATTCTATCAGTCGTGTAACTCGACTCACCAGGCCCTCCTGCAAAAAAATCTTCAGAAGGGCCCGGCGTACTCTGATCTCTATCCTCCTGCCCACTTCCTGTCCCATCTCTGTCCTGCCCATGTCCCGCCTCTGCCCTGCCCATGCCCCGCCTCTGCCCTGCCCGTGTCCCACCTCCGCTCTACTCATGTCCTACCAGTGGCGGAACTACTGGGGGTGCCAGGGCCCGCACCCCCTCAGGGCCCCCCAGCAGCTAGCACACCACTGAAATGTGGGCCGAAAATCATGTACGGAGGGGGGCTGGAGTCCGGCTGCGCGTCACCAGGGCCTCTAGTTACGTTACTGTGTCCTACCTCCGCTCTACTCATGTCCTACCTCCACCCCACCCGACTCCGCCCACTTCTGCCTGACTTGCTTCCTCACCGGTAAGAGAGAGCAGCTGGGGAGGAGGGTTTCTTATTAGCTATAGAGGAAGCCCCCTTGTTTCCCGGGCCCCCCTGCGACTACAGGGTCTGTTTCCTCTATAGTTATGTCACTGGACTCTATGGATAAACTTAATCTGAATATAACTATCCCTGGCACATAATCGAGTGCCTCCTCCCACATCTCTTCATTTTTCCTTAGTCTATAGGAGAGTATTGTTGCAGATGAATCAGAATGGTGTATAAATATGCCAATAGTTTGGATAAGTCCAGCTTATGGAGGAACAGTTCTAAAGTTGTATCGGTTACAGTGGGCTCTGGGGGGGAATTGGGACCTGAGTGGGTGTCTCTCCAGTGCTGGTGCAAGAGCATGCGTGGGCCCAGGGACAGATTTAGGGCATACCTCTCAACATTTTGGAAATAAAAAGAGGGACAAAAAAAAAAAGTTTTTTTGACCACACCCATTTTTGTGGCCACACCCCATAATTACCATATTCATGTTACAAAATTTGGCAGGTTATGAAAGTTTGAACATATTTCTGTGTTTTTTTTCAGTTATTACAGTTTTGCTAATGAAGGTGAATTGCCCTTTAAGCTGTGAGTCTAACTTCTCCCAAGGGACCTGTTATCTTACATTGTTACAATTACTTATTTGCTTATCTCAAAAATGTTACCAAAGTATCTTATCTCCAGCTGTGGCTGTTCTGGGCTCTCTGCCAAAAGCCAATGAAGTTAGAGACATTGTTTCTTTTTCTGGCTGTTCAGTGCAGAGAAAAACGGGACTTTCCAGTACAGGCGGATGAAAAGATGCGGCGGCGATTAAGAGACGCATTTGCTTCATTTGTTTCACTACACACACACACATACAATTAGTGGATCAGCACACACACACCAGGACACACAGCAGATTACTCAGCCCAAACTCACAGTTTAAGAGGAAAATAACCAACAATTATTTGGAAATGTCGGCGCCTAGCAGGCTAATTACTAACATTCTGGCTCAAACCATTTAGCGGCAGAAGGGTGATGCCAAGAGCCTGGGCTGCTGCTGTTTATTATAGACAGGAGTGGAGAAAAAGAAACATATTGAGGTTAAAGAGAATGAGACTGTTGCTGCTACAGACTGTGTCTCTAAAGACTTTTCTGGGGTCTCCACCTCTAAAGACTCTGTAAATCAGGAGGAAATTGTTAAAGCTTTAAAGACTATGGAGTTTTTGCAGCAGAGGAAAAAAGAACTGAATAATGTGATTGCAAAAGAACTTAGTTTGGCTGCCAAAGCGACTGGAGAGTTAAGAGGGCAGAGAATAAGAAAGACTGCTATGTACAATAAAGAGTTGGAGGAACTGGAGGAAGAAATTAAAAAGACTTTCCTTATAATTAAACCATGGGAAGAGATTTATAAGAACCGGGAAAGGTTTGAGCAGATGGAAAAAGGGAAATGTTTTTATTCTAATGTTTCCTCTAATATCCCTTCTAATGTTGTTGTGTAGCCAGAGTGTTTGAGTGTGAGTGCAGGTGTGAGTGCAGGTGTGAGTGGGGCAAGTGGTGAGAGAGAGGCTGTGAGTAAGGGGGTACATGGGGGTGAGAATGCTGGTGTGGGGGGGATGGGAGAGGGGACTGTGGGGGGCAGTAAGGCTGCTCCAGAGGTTGGGCAGAAGAAGAGTCAAGTACCTGTGAATGTGTGGGAAAGGAGGAGGCTGTTTGCTAACTCATCTGGGCTAAATAGATCCTTTGATGGGCCGGTGTTTAAGAGGCGCAATGTGGTGAGAATTAAATGGGAGGGGGAGCGAGACAAATTCCCAGGTTGGAGATATGTGGCACGTTACCTGGTGAAAGAGTCTATGGGTTTCACTACCAATGATGTCAATGCTTTTCTAGATATTTCTGTTACTGAAAATGATCTCAGCTTTAAACTGTCCCAGGGGTGGAGAGGTTTTGGGCTCTTTATGACCAAAAGAAAAGCACAAAAGAGTGGGAAAATTTTAAGGCAATCCCAATCTCACGTCCTGAAACCAAAAATGTAACCATAATTTTCAAACATGAATCAGTCCCCCCTGAGGATATCCTTGTTTGGTTAAAGAGACAGTGCAGTGTACTAACCCCTCTCACCAAGATCTATAATAAGGAAGGTTTTTGGGCGGGAGGATGGAAAGCCCAAGTGAAACTAGAGGTTCAACACAATGTCCCCAGGCACCTCCCTAACTCATTTTTCATAGGAAGAGAACGGGGGGTTTGTTTTACCCAGGCCAACCTCGCCAATGCTTTAAGTGTGGGTCAAACAGACACTTGGCCATTAACTGTGAAACCAAGGTGTGTGCTCTGTGTGGTGCTAAAGGCCATACCAGCAAGGAATGTAATGAGGTCAGGTGCAACTTATGTAATGCTCTGGGTCATACACACAGGGACTGCCCCAATGCTTGGCATAACATTGCCAGAGATTGCCCTAATTTGGAGCGGGAATTTCAGGAGGAGGTGGAGCGGGAGGAGGGGAGGGGGCATGAGGAAGAAATGGAGTTGGAGACCAGGGTGGAAGGAGTTGTGGAGCCTGCAGTCCTTAAGGAAACTAGGGGGAAGGTAAGGAAGGAGAAAGGGACAGAGAAGGAGGGCTGGACTGTGGTAGGAGCAAAGGGGAATAAACAACAGGGAAAGATGGTTGCTAAGGCAGGTGTGAGCACATCAAACTGATTTACCCTCCCAGGTGGGAAGAGTTGGAGGGAGATGGCGGAGGAGGAGGAGGAGGAAGAAGAAGTAAGGCAGATAGAGAAGGAAGAAAGGGACAGAGAGGAGAAGAAAAAGAAAAGGCGAAAAACAAAAGAAGGAAGAATTTCCCCACAACCCGATGCAGGCCAGACTTTAATCCCAGAAGTTCTAGAAGTTACTGGGGAAGAGCAGGGGAAAAAGAGGAAGGAGAGAGACTCTGGGGAGGGAGTTTCCTTTGAGGAGGAGTTTCTGTTTTTTGTAGAAGGGGATGAATCTCAGGGGGTGCAAGTTAAGAGATGTGGGGAAGGAGGGGAAGAGTCTTCAGCAACACTCCCTAAAACATGATGGGTTCCCCAATTTCTTTTTGTACCCTTAATGTGAGAAGCATTAGGTCTCCCAAGGCTTGATTGGTAGCATTTGAGTTTTTATTTTCCTTGGTGGTAGATATCATTTTTGTTCAGGAGACTCGCCTAACTAATAGATACGATATCTACAATGCAAAAAAGAGACTGGCAGAAAGGGCCCTCATTTTGGTCCATAGCAGAGGAACAGGCGGGAGGAGTGGGGATTCTGTTTAATGGTGACAGGCACATTGAAGTTAAGAGGTTGGTGGAGGTTAAAATGGGCAGGTGTTTATTACTTGATATTAAGATAGAAGGGGAAGATCTAAGATTAATTAATATGTATGGGCCCCAATCAGTGGTGGAGAGGAAGGAACTCATAAGAAAAATGAGACAATATTTGCACACCTCAATGCCAGTCATCCTAGCCGGGGATTTCAACCAAGTGACAGGGCCAGGGGATGGATCTGGTATGTATAGGAAATATGAGGGAGCATTTCTCAATGAGGTGGTTCAAACAGCAGGGTTGGTGGATGTGGCTACTGAAGGGGGTAGGAAGGCCAAGCACACGTATTTTTGTGGCTCCCGCAGTAGTAGAATTGACCAGATTTATATTAAAGCTGGTGCTCCTTTTTCAGGGGTTAAGGAGATTGAAGTGGGGTTTTCTGACCACTTGGTCCTTTTTTTTGAATATGGGGTATCAGATAGTCTGGGGGTTGGTAAAAGTCTGTGGAGGTTAGGTTCAGAAATACTAAAGGATGAGGAACAAAAACCCTTTTGTGAGTTTGCTGTACAAAATATTCTGTCGAAAATGATTTTTTATGATTCACCAACACAGTGGTGGGAAGAGGCCAAGAGGTCATTTCGGGCTTTCTTCAAGTCCCTATCTATTAAAAGGGACGGAAATAGACAATGGCAGTACCAGTCCTTGAGAAAGAAGCTGGAGTCCTATATTTCGGATGGGGTGGTGGGGGAAAAAGTGACCCAGTTAAAGAACCAAATGAAGCAGTATCAGTACAGCCGCCAGAGGTCTCAGGTTCTTGAGAGGGATTCTGGGATGAAAATTTCCCCAGATCCTTTTAGGAACTGTAAAAAGTCAGTTAAAAGGAAACTGGTGAGGGGTCTCATTGACTTCCAGGGTAAAGAGCAAAAGACAAGGGAGGGAATACTGGAGGTTGTGAGATCCTACTATGCTGCTTTGTTTGGGGAGAGAACTTTGGAGAGGGAAAGGATGACAACTTTCTTAGAGACGACCCCAGGACCTGACACAAATAATTTGTATTTTTCCCCCTTGACAGCTAAAATCACGGAGGAGGAGGTAAAGTTGGCGATAGAGAGTCTGCAGAATAGAAAGATTCTCGCAAAGGTTATTTTCTTTCGTTTAAGTTTATTATCAAGCACTTTATTGTCTGACTGTCAGTTCTGCACGGTGATGGGGCGGAGCATTTTTGGAACTGTCTTTACTATTAGAGAGGCTCTGGAATTATGCAAAACTCATAGGTGGGGGAAATACTTTCTGTGTTTAGATCAGTCAAAAGCCTTTGATAGGGTGAATCACCAGTACCTATGGGCTGTTTTGTCTAAATACGGTATCCCGGGTCAGTTCATTAGTTGGATAAAAGTTTTGTACAAAGGGGCGAGAAGCTTCCCACTAATTAACGGTTGGCAGGGTGAAGACTTCCAGGTTGGGGCAGGTTGTCCTGTGACCTTCTTTGGTGTCATGTTCCTAAAGTTTAACTTTGGGGGTCTGACTCAAGGAACAAGCTCCCTGTGGGAAAGTTGTATCAGGTCTTGGGCATCGTCTTTTATCATGGACTGGCTGCAGGGCGGTAGGGCGAAAGAGGTCCGTGTAAGACAGAGCTATTTCCCACCACACATTGCCCATGCCCTTAAACTGATAAAGAGGTGGGACATTGGGGCAGCAGAAATAACATCAACCCCAAGGAAGGCTATAAGAGACTGTACCAGCAAAACTCTGGAGGAGATACTAAAGTATTTAAACAGTGTGAGACTCCCCCCAAAACTGTTTGATAACTCCTGGCTGACACTGCAGGGCAAGTTGTATGTGAGGGGCAACATGAAATATCTGAGTCATGTAAGAAAAGAGTGTCCCTGGGGGTGTGGGGTGGCGGAGAGTCAAGAGCACTTTTTGGTGGATTGTTCGGTGTCAAACAGTTTATATGAGGGTGTACTGAAGGTGTTGGGTATTTATAATATATGTGCTAATGACTATGCAGAAAGAGCCTATGGGATCATTCATAGGAAGCACCGCTATAACCAAGAGACTGTATTTATTATACTGTCAGTCATTCGATATCATCTGTGGTCTATCCGATGTATGAAAACCTTTGGGAAAGACAATCAATCAATAGACCAAACAATAAGTAAAATATTAAGGGAAATTGTGTTTATTAAAGTCAATGAGATTCAGAAAAAAAGCTTGAATGAAAAAAATTGGTTGAACTTTGATTTCTCTTGGTCAAATTCTTTGTAAATAATGTACATATTGTAATATAATGTCATTTTGATATACTTTGATTTTGTTATGCTTTGTATTGTTTTTTATTTTAAATAAAAATCCCTATCTGATCCCCATTGTAATCAGCAGTCCTGCCCTGCTTTATGGCTGAGATTCTAGTTATCTGTATAACAGCATTCTGTCCCAGTGATTGCACAGATCCTATCTGATCCCCATTGTAAGCAGCAGTCCTGTCCTGCTTTATGGCAGCTGAGATTCTAGTTATATGTATAACAGAGCATTCTGTCCTAGTGGCTGCACAGATTCTATCTAATCCCCATTGTAAGCAGCAGTCCTGTCCTGCTTTATGGCAGCTGAGATTCTAGCTATCTGTATAACAGAACATTCAGTCCCAGTGGCTGCACAGATCCTATCTGATCCCCATTGTAAGCAGCAGTCCTATCCTGCTTTATGGCAGCTGAGATTCTAGCTATCTGTATAACAGAGCATTCAGTCCCAGTGGCTGCACAGATCCTATCTGATCCTCATTGTAAGCAGAAGTCCTGCCCTGCTTTATGGCTGAGATTCTAGTTATCTGTATAACAGCATTCTGTCCCAGTGACTGCACAGATCCTATCTGATCCCCATTTAAGCAGCAGTCCTGTCCTGCTTTATGGCAGCTGAGATTCTAGCTATCTGTATAACAGAGCATTCTGTCCCAGTGACTGCACAGACCCTATCTAATCCCCGTTGTAAGCAGCAGTCCTACCCTGCTTTATGGCAGCTGAGATTCTAGCTATCTGTATAACAGCATTCTGTCCCAGTGACTGCACAGATCCTATCTGATCCCCATTTAAGCAGCAGTCCTGTCCTGCTTTATGGCAGCTGAGATTCTAGCTATCTGTATAACAGAGCATTCTGTCCCAGTGACTGCACAGACCCTATCTAATCCCCGTTGTAAGCAGCAGTCCTACCCTGCTTTATGGCAGCTGAGATTCTAGCTATCTGTATAACAGAGCATTCTGTCCCTGTGGCTGCACAGATCCTATCTGATCCCCATTGTAAGCAGCAGTCCTGTCCTGCTTTATGGCAGCTGAGATTCTAGTTATCTGTATAACAGAACATTCTGTCCCAGTGGCTGCACAGATCCTATCTGATCCCCATTGTAAGCAGCAGTCCTGTCCTGCTTTATGGCAGCTGAGATTCTAGCTATCTGTATAACAGAGCATTCTGTCCCAGTGGCTGCACAGATCCTATCTGATCCCCATTGTAAGCAGCAGTCCTACCCTGCTTTATGGCAGCTGAGATTCTAGCTATCTGTATAACAGAACATTCTGTCCCAGTGGCTGCACAGATCCTATCTGATCCCCATTTAAGCAGCAGTCCTGTCCTGCTTTATGGCAGCTGAGATTCTAGCTATCTGTATAACAGAACATTCTGTCCCAGTGGCTGCACAGATCCTATCTGATCCCCATTTAAGCAGCAGTCCTGTCCTGCTTTATGGCAGCTGAGATTCTATCTATATAATGGAGTATCCTGAATCACATTGTCATTTTCATATGCTTTGCTGTATAAAGTGCAAGTTATAGGGTGCACAGATGTATGGGTGCCCTGGAATAAACAGCTGCCTTGAGCAAGTGAGTCTTCCACATTACCCTTTGCATGTTGTGCTTACATAAAAAATTAGCTTGAATTTCTGGTGTTACAATTGCCCCTTCTATCTAAAACCTGATGTTTCCAGTACTGTAATATTTTGAGTCCTGACATAAAAATGGCAACTATTAAAATAGAATTAGACCGTTGGGATGATGATATTCCTTTTAAGGATGGAACATCTCCCTTTTAAAGGGGACCTGTCACCCTAAGAAATTATTCAAAATTCTTATCTATTGTGTTTGTTAAGCACAATAGACTTTTCTTATCATTATATAAATTATTTAAAGCTTTGTTGCCACCTGCCCTGCATATCACAACCACGGCAAACCTAAGCCATAGAGGAGGGGCAGGCAATTTATTATTATTATTTATAATCTTTCAATGCATTTATAACAGGTATGGATGTTTTCATGAAAAAAGGAATTTGGGTTTCATGGTTCATTTGAAAATAACCTTTATAATACAGCTTTTTAGGGCTGGGTGACAGGTCTACTTTAAAACCATTTTACTTGCAGGGCAGAAAAAGAGCACAAGGTGGCAGTGCAACATAAATAATATTGTACTCATGCTCAATAAGCTCTCCCCAGCCGTACTATTTTATGCTGTATTCAGGGCGTAAGGTACTGGCAATAGCACAGAGCGAAAATCCAGCTTCCAAAATTATTTAAAGGATAAGTAAACCTTTAAAATAAGTGAATTTAAAATTGATGAGAGGGCTATTCTAAGCACTTTTGTAATTTACATTCATTATTTATTTTGTTTTTATTCCAAGATATTAAGGGATACATGTACTGTTAATATGAAACAATTAGGGAAACAATTAGAAACCTTTCTCAAATTTTTCCTAATCAGAAGAACATCAGAGCAGCCTCTTTCTTTCTCCTGACAACTTCCTTGACTACTTGGTGGTCAGACTGGTGGGAAACTGACCAGCAGGTGGCGCTGTTGTAACAAAATTCATTCATATTAACAGCACATGTATCCCTTAATATCTTGGAATAAAAAGAAAACTATGAAAATAATGAATGTAAATGATAAAAGTGCTTAGAATAGACCCCTCACCATACATTCTCTCTCTCTCTCTATTTGTCATATGGTTCTGGAATGTCAGAAAATGTTTGTGGGAGGTGCTAGCCACTAGGCTGGGCTTTTCCATGATGGAACTGTGGTGTGTTGGTTACCGCAGATTTAAACGGCCCTCCAGGACAGAGGTAGTAACTAACTGGCAAAGTCAGACCAAGTAGTGTTGCTGTATATAGAAGCATAAATGTTGGTGCAGGGCACACTGGTAAACTCACGTATTGATCAGACCATAAGTAGTAGATAAAAAATGAAAGCTTTATTTACATAGTCATCTCTCGCAAGTAGTGTTGCTGCCCAAAGTAATACCACTTGGCTTAGCTCCCAGCCTACATTGCACATACAGACCTGGATTTGTGGCAAGACCACAAAGGCCCGGTCCTAGGGCAGCAGAATTTTATGACTGACATGCGATCTAACCACTTCCTGGAGAGCACAGATCCCCAGCGCTCTGGCAGCGATCCGGTGCATGCACACTCACACGGGAGGGATTAAGCGGGCAGACACTAGGACCACATGGCCAGGCCTCGGGATGCCTGCCCACTAAATTCGGTGCTGTGCATATAGCCATAGCTGGGTCCAACCTATCCCACCCAGGTCCAGATTCCAAACCCTCCTGCCTCCGCTTGTACTCATTTGTCTCACATTTGTGAGACTATGTCGCGATCTTGTTCCTTGTCTCGATTCCACATATTAGTGGTGTAACTAGAGTGCGCTGGGTCCCCCTGCAAAAAAAAATCTTCAGAGGGGCCCAGCACACTCTGATCCCCATCCTCCTGCCCAGGGCCGCCATTAGAAATCACGGGGCCCCGTACAACAAAATTTTTGGGGCCCTCTGGGCCCCGCCCACACTGACGACCAAGCTCCACCCCATTTCCCGCCCACTCCACATCGCAGTTATTTTTTTGGAAAAAAAAAAAAACATTGGCGGCAGGGGCCCCCTTATAAGTTAAAAACAAATTGGGGCCCCAAAAAAGAAATTTGAAAAAAAAATAATTTTTTTTTGAAAAAAAAAAAAAAAAAACTGGTGGCAGGGTTAAAAATTTAGGGCCACCAAAAAGAAAATTATTATTATTTTTTTTTTTTAAAAAAACAATGGTGGCAAGGGGCCCCTTACGAGTTAAAAAAAAAATTGGGGCCCCAAAAAAACATGTTTTAAAAAAAAAGATTGGTTGCAGGGGCCTATAGAATATTAAAATAATACATTGGTGGCTAGGGGATTAAAAAAAAAAAAAAATACACAAACTGGTGTTCAGTAGGATTGAACTCACGGCTTCAGTACTTCAACTTCACCTCCTTTCGTGACTTCGGGTCTTTTCACTGCTTCAGGACTTCGGCTTCGGCTGTTTTCGTGACTTCGGGTCTTTTCGGCGCATCGGCTTCGGCTTTTCGGCACTTCTGCATTCGGCAACACAGAGGCAAGACGTACAGCTCGGGCGCTCGTAAGGGGGGCCCGGATCTTCAAAAAATGCAGCGCTGCCGGGCCCCCCTTCATGCCCGGGCCCGGTACGCTTGTCCCCCCTGTCCCCCCCTGATGGCGGCCCTGCTCCTGCCCACTACCCACCTCCGCCAACATCCCACCTCTGTCCCGCCCACATCCCACCTCTGTCCCGCACACTCCTGCTTGACTTTTGTCCCCCCTTCCTTGCCGCAGGTAAGAGAGAGCATCTGGGGAGGAGGGTTTTTTTATTAGCTATGGAGGAAGCAGACCCCACAGTCTGTCCCCTGTGTAACGCCACTTCCACTTATGTAATATGTCAGTATGTCAATATTCCCATCTCACTGGTTAATTTTTCTGCATGTCTATACTTTGCAAGTGGGATAAACCCTGGATCAACTTGTACTATGAACTATGTAGCTTGTTAAAATTTCCCATCGGGATCCCCTCTTTTATCAGCAAAAATCTGGGAGCCCCAACCAGGCTGGGTTTTCTTCCAATAAGGATTAATTATATCTTAGTTGGGATCAAGGACAAGCTACTGTTTTATTATTACAGTGAAAAAAGAAATTGTTTTTAAAAATTTGGATTATTTGGATAAAATGGAGTCTGTGGGAGACGGCCTTTCTGTATTTCGGAACTTTCTGGATAACTGGTTTCCAGATGAGGTAACGGATCCCACATCTGTATTTGTATTTATTAAAATGCAGATGAGCTGGATATGTTATGTAATCAATGTTAGATTTATTACCGAGGCCAAACAAAATGGATTAATCAGACTCTAAATGGAACTGAATGGGACGTGCTGGTGGCAAATAGATAGAAATTCACCTTGAGGCTCTGAGCCCAGGGAATGTGACGTGAGATATGTCAGAACAGACTTTGCCCATTTTCACCCTGTAGGTTTCTCATTTGTAAACAGGCATCACGCCGAGCCTAATTACTGGAATTAATTACAGTGGAAATGGGAGAAGAGAGCAGGTTAAGGTCACATTTGCCTAATTGCTGAGTTATTTTGCAGGCAGCTCGTGACATTTTCCCACTCCTTTCCTTGCGTAGATTCCAGCGCTGCAACCACCTTGGTTCTTGGCTTCATCCCTTGTCCCCTTGTTCCCTTATTACGTGAGCAAGAGTCGCGGCAAAGAGTCCATACATTTTAATGCAGAGGCACTAAGGGGAAGATGCCATTCTCCTTAAAGGAGAAGGAAACCCCCTGGGTGCAAAACCCCTCCCCCCTCCCCTGTGTTGTTCCCCCTCCCTCCTGGCTTACCTGTCCCCCTGGGCAAATGCCCCTAACTTGTTACTCACCCCTCTGCGCAGGTCCTGTCCACGGAGTTCACAGTCGCCATCTTCTCCCACGCGCGTCTTCTACCTGCTTTGACCGGCGTCTTCTGGCGCATGCGCAGTAGGAACAGTTCCCGGTACGGATCTACTGGGAGGAGATGGCGACTGTGAACTCCATGGACTGGACCTGCGCAGAGGGGTGAGTAACAAATTAGGGGCATTTGCCCAGGGGGACAGGTAGGCCAGGGGGGAGGAGGGAGGGTGGGCAACACAGGAGAGGGGGAGGGGTTTTGCTCCCAGGGGGTTTCCTTTTTCTTTAAAGGGACTGTAATGCCAATCTGGGCTATCCACACTACAGTGAGCAGAGTTAGCAGAGCCAGTGAGCAGAACATGGTTACATTTGGACTCGCACTTCAGGATCCGGGCCTTCGCTAAGTGGAAGCATTCCCTCTAAGGTGTAGTGCAACTACAACACTCAAGCTACCGTGCATACAAAGCATATAAAATGATTGTTGTCATTACACCTCTTGGCCAATAACACTGAGCTTAAACTCAAATGGATACATAGGCTTTTGCCTAGTAACTAAGGAAAAGGGTAGGGCCTTAAAGCCATAGGGGCAGATTAACCCCTATAGGACACTAACCATAACTCCTTTCTTTTTTTAAAGGAACAGTTCAGTGTAAAAACTGGGTAAATAGGCTGTGCAAAATAGAAATTTTTTCTAATATAGTTAGTTAGACAATAATGTAATGTATAAAGACTGGAGTGACTGGATGTCTAACATAATAGCCAGAACACTACTTCCTGCTTTTCAGCTGAAGGGGGGCCACATGGGACATTTCTGTTCAGGGAGTTTGCAATTGATCCACAGCATTCAGCTCCGATTCAAAAGCAGCAGTTATGTTCCATGTGGCCCCCCTCAAGTCACTGATTGGTTACTGCCTGGTAACCAATCCGTGGAAACCAAGAGAGCTGAAAAGCAGGAAGTAGTGTTCTGGCTATTAACTAACTATATTAGATACATTTTTTATTTTGCACAGCCTATCTATTTACCCATGTTTTATTTTTGTACTGAACTGTTCCTTTAATGCCTCAGATTGTACAGGGTCTGGATAGTGCCAGGCAGATTGCCATGATATAATGCTACCTATTTGTCTCATGAAATTGACATACTGTATACTGATATTACTTAGATACTGTTACTCTATGAAGAGCTCAGACAGCAGTGCTTTAAATAACATGAACCTTGGGTTAGTCCATGACCCTACTGGGACCCCTGCTCATTTCCACACTGTAATCAGTCCCATTCACTCTGCATGGCCAGACAGTATTTTTATAGAATAAACAACACCCCCCCCCTTACATTTACTGGACTTGATGATTCCACTGCTTCTAACAAGGGAGGACCAGAATGGAAGACCCCCGTTGATTAATTATCAGGTCAGCAACTGCTTTTAATTAGTCTCCCGGGGCAGTTTCCCCTATAAGACAACAGAAGGCAAATACTAAATCCAGCAATAAATGTGGCCAGTGCTATACCCCACGTTCTCATAGAGATAATTGTTCCATAGATCCAGCACAGGCTGAACTATTACAACAGTCTATGCTCCTACTAGACTGCCGCACTGTACCTGTAGCAATCGAGCCAATCACCAGCTAGACCGTGCAAGTTAAAGGAACAGTTCAGCGTGAAAATAAAAACTGGGTAAATAGATAGTCTGTGCAAAATAAAAAATGTTTCTAATATAGTTAGTTAGCCAAAAATGTAATGTATAAAGGCTGGCGTGACTGGATGTGTAACATAATAGCCAGAACACTACTTCCTGCTTTTCAGCTCTCTAACTCTGAGTTAGTCAGTGACTATAAGGGGGGCCACATGGGACATATCTGTTCATTGAGTTTACAATTGATCCTCAACATTCAGTTCAGATTCAAAAGCAAAAGTTATGACCAATATGACCCCCCTCAAGTCACTGATTGGTTACTGCCTGGTAACCAATCAGTGGAAACCAAGAGAGCTGAGGGGAGAGCGTACCATCATGCTTAGTAGTCTGCTCTGATGTTCTTCTACTTAGGAAAGATTTGAGAAAGGTTTCTAATTGTTTTCCTAAGCAGAAGAACATCAGAGCAGCCTCTTTCTTTCTCCTGACAACTTCCTTGACTACTTGGTGGTCAGACTGGTGGGAAACTGACCAGCAGGTGGCGCTGTTGTAACAAAATTCAATCATATTAACAGTACATGTATCCCTTAATATCTTGGAATAAAAAGAAAATAAATAATGAATGTACATTACAAAAGTGCTTAGAATAGCCTCCTCATCAGTTTTACATTCACTTATTTTAAAGGTTCACTTATCCTTTAAACACACTAAGAAACTCATGCAATTGGGAAGTAAGGGATACTGTCATGGGAAAACATGTTTTTTCCCAAAACACATCAGTTAATGCTGCTCCAGCAGAATTCTGCACTGAAATGTGTTTCTCAAAACAGCAAACAGATTTTTTATATTTAATTTTGAAATCTGACATGGGGCTAGACATATTGTCAATTTCCCAGCTGCTCTAGTCACATGACTTGTGCTCTGATAAACTTCAGTCCCTCTTTACTGCTGTACTGCAAATTAGAGTGATATCACCCCCTCCCTTTCCCCCCAGCAGCCTAACAAAAGAACAATGGGAAGGTAACCAGATATCAGCTCCCTAACACAAGATAACAGCTGCCTGGTAGTTCTAAGAACACCACTCAATAGTAAAATCCAGGTCTCACTGTGACACATTCAGTTACATTGAGTAGGAGAAACAACAGCCTGCCAGAAAGCAGTTCCATCCTAAAGTGCTGGCTCTTTCTGAAAGCACAAGACCAGGCAAAATGACCTGAGATGCAGCTACACACCAATATTACAACTAATAAATATACTTGTTGGTTCAGGAATGAAATTTTATATTGTAGAGTGAATTATTTGCAGTGTCATTTAGAAATAAAAACTACACCATAAAAATCATGACAGAATCCATTTAAAAGACAGGCCTGGGGTCACGTTACACCCAACACTTGAGCCTGAGTCTGTTTGATTGACTTGGACTCCTGCTGTATAGAAACGTGTTCAAACAACAGGTGGAGCCTCGAACAGAATCCTGGACATCCTTTAAATCCCTCAACATATTAATTATGGATGCCCCACGAGAGCGAGGCCCTAAAAGTCATTATCCCCAGTCAGTCTTTCACTATTAACATTATTCATGGGTTGCAAGGATGCTGCATTGCCTTCCCATTGTAAAGGGGATTATATAATAAAAAATACTAAGTTCCATTATTTTACGCACTCACACTTACACCGCTAATATATACAGTTTTCATAAATAAGATATATTTTAAAATGGCAGTGGAGTTGTTTGCTTTGCCTTGCTAACTTTTCTTATCTCAACCAGGATAAAAGTTCCTGTTAATGGTTTAGAATCCTGTGGACCATTGTGCTAGGAATGTTTAGTGGGGATCAGATAGGAATTTTTTTTTATTTAGTAAAAACTTATCAATATACAATAATCATCAGCTCAGCTAAACCAAAACTGATTTTAAACTATTTACCACCAATAAGCAAGAGTCCATGAATCTTTGGCTTGGCTCAGCAGTATCTCCCACCACCTCTCGGAGTCCTTCCTCTGTCCATAATTCCCAAACCAACCCTGGCAAAGTCTTTTCCTTTGTCCATGAAAAAGGGTTTCCTCCCTCTCCACCCACAACCTTCACCACCACAAACCCGGCCACAAAGTCCAAAGTCCGGCTTTCTATTAGTGGGCCATCGCACCACCCTTCCCTCATACACTCCCCCAACCCAGGAAACATATAACACTGAGCCAAAGCGCTTGCAGAACTTTTCTGCTGAAAAGCATGAGCTGGTGGCGTTTCATTGTCTGGATTTTCCTCCCTCTGGGCACTTTTGCCAGGACATATCTTAGAGGGTAAAAGGAAAAAAGGGTCAGACATCACAGGCTTTAGCAACATAAATACATCAGTATGAATCACAGTTTCACACCTCTCCATTTGGATGCATTCACACAGTTTTGCTTAACTTCTCTTTCCCTCAGGAAACCCAAATCAGCAACCACAGACTTCACTATTTGGTCTACAGCAACATCCTCATGGCTAATGGACCTTCTGCAGCGGAACTGCCATAGGTGGTACCTCATCACCGATATCATTATATACACTGTCCCTCTATCCAGGGGGTGTGGGACAGACAGAAAACCATAGGCCGCATTGGCATAGGACAGATGTTTGATCTGGGGCACTTTGAGAGCCGCTGCCAGCCGATATCGTACAACTTTTGTCACAGGACAATCCACAAGAAAATGTTCTAGGGTCTCATTAGTGGAACAGCCCCATGGACACTCTCTCTCTGTGATGTTCAAAAAGCTCACATTCCCTCGGACAAAAAGTCTTCCCTGAAGAGCAAGCCAGTTCAGATCAAAATACTTCGGGGGTACCCTTCTGTCATTGAGCCACCGGAGGCTCTGAGAAAGGACATCCCCCACACAGTCCTTCAAGGCCAAAGGGACAACAAAATAGCTCAATAGGATCCTCTGATAAATTTGTCTCCTTGTAACAGAATTCAGTTCCCCAATTCTGATGTCCCACTTTCTCAAAAGTTTTAGCCCAAGTCGAATATGCAGTGGGAGACAATTCCCGCGCACTCGGACCTGCTTCACACTACCGCCGAGCAGCCAATCTCCTACCAGAGGCAATGCCCAATTCCTGATGCAACATTCCCACAGGGAATCAGTTCTTTGTCCCAGGCTCCCAAAGTTAAACTTCAAGAAAATGGATCCAAAGAAGGCCACTGGACATAACATGCCCAACCCTCCCTCTTTCCTCTGCAGGTAAGTAATGCCCCTTTTTACTGGATTCAGCCTGTTCCCCCAGATTAACTGAAAGAACAGACTTTGGATCCGAGCATAGAAAGCTTCAGGCAGAGGATACACGTAGGAAACAAACAAAAAGATAGGGACCAGGTAAGTCTTCACAAGCTTCACCCTTTCTCTGTAAGACAGCTTCCATCCCTTCCATCGCTGTACCTTTGCATTTCCGGCATCCAACTTTTCCTCCCAGTTTTGCCTACCATCATCTCCCTTCCCAAATTTGATTCCCAAAATTCTAATCTGATCTTGGGCTGTTGAAAATTCCTGGAGTGGAAAAGCCGGCTCCTCGTCTAATGACCAAAAAGCTTGAGACTTATCCATGTTGACCAGAGACCCGGAGGCCTCTGAGTAACTTCTGACTGTCTCAGACAACACTCTCGCATCTTCAGGACAAGAGACTGCTACCGTGACATCATCCGCATAGGCTACCGACCTGAGGGGCTGGCAACGGGAAACAGAGAGACCCTCAATTCCACTCGCCTGCAAACGCCTTAGAAAAGGATCGATCGCAAAAACATACAGCAGAGGGCTTAAGGGACACCCCTGTCTCAACCCTGCCCCGACCTCAAAGTTTTCACCGCGCCATCCATTGATAAGTGGAAAGCTTACTGCCCCTTTGTACAAAGCTGAGAGCCAACTAATGAATGTTCCCGGGATGCCATACTTTGTCAAAACGGCCCACAGATACTCATGATCCACTCGATCAAAGGCCTTAGCCTGGTCCAGAGATAGAAAGTAACACCCAGTGTTTTGGACTTTGCATAGCTCCAAGGCTTCCCTAATAGTAAGGATCGCCCCAAAGATGCTCCGCCCTTTCACAGTGCAGAACTGGACAGGAGATAATAAAGTGCCTGAAAATGAACTCAGTCTAGTAAAAAGTATCCATGCAAGAAGCTTCCTATCAGTGTTGAGAAGGGCAATTGGCCTCCAATTCTCAACATGCTTTGGATCCTTACCCTTTGACAGCAGGATCAAGGAGGATTCTCTCATAGAGGGGGGCAAGATACCCCCTTCCAGGCAGTCTCTAAAGACCTCTACAAGAACCGGAGCCAGCTGATCTTTAAATTTCTTATAAAACTCGGCTGTAAGGCCGTCCGGTCCTGGAGCCTTCTTTTTAGCGAGGCAGTCGATGGCAGCTTTGACCTCGTCCTCTGTGATCTCAGCTGTCAAAGGCTCAAAGTCCAAATTAGTTACATCAGGCCCTGGGGTTGCCTCCAGGAAGGATGAAGTCCTCCCCTTATCCAAAGCCTTAGCCCCGAACAGAGAAGCGTAGAAGTCTTTCACTATCCCAAGGATGCCCTCCCTTGATGTTTGTAACTCACCCTTGGGATCGATCAGACTGGTGACAAGTTTTCTCCCAACATTCTCTTTGCAGTTCAAAAAGGGGTCCGGCGAGTGAAAACTCCCATAATCCCTTTCCTGCAAAAGAGATTTGTACCGGCTGTACTGACATTCTCTGATCTGGGTTTTCAGCTGGGCAATTTTTGACCCCTCCACCCCATCCGAAATAGAGGACTCCAACTTCTTTAAAAGAGTCAGATACTTCTTATACCTATTTCCCTCCCTACGTACAGATAGTTTATGGAAGAAGGTCCGGAATGAGAATTTGGCATCCTCCCACCATGATGACACAGAGTTGTAAAAATCGACTCTATCGAGCTGGTGACAAAGAAGAGCCTCAAAAGACTGTTGAACTGACTCACCCTCCAGGGAATCCACACTCAGCCGCCACAGACCCTTGCCCTTCACTGGAATAGATGAGGATCCCACTGTAAAAGAGAGTGTCAAGTGATCGGAGTACTCTACCCCAACTTCCTTCACATTAGTGAACTCCTCACCAGCCCTGACAAAAGCCATATCTAGACGGCTGCTTCTTTCTGCACATCTATAGGTATGTGATGCCTCCCGGCCACCCCAGGTTGCAACATCAACCAGACCAGCCTGCTGAATAAGCATGTTTAAATAATAACTTTCTGATGTTCTCATTTTACCAGAACGATCTCCTGGTCCAAGGACCTGGTTGAAATCACCAGCTAGGATGACCGGAAGGGAAGTGTGCAGAAAAGGTCTCACTTCAACTAGCAGGGCCCTCCTGGCTGCCATAGACTGCGGCCCATAGATGTTTATAAGACGGAAACGACTTCCACTTATCGTGACATCCAGTAGCAAACAACGGCCCACCTGGATCTCAAGCAAACGGTGTACTGTAATATTGAGGCCACCCCGAAACAGTATTGCTACTCCCCCACATGGTTCCTCTGCTATAGACCAGAAGGAAGGCCCATGTCGCCAATCAGCTCTTGCCTTTCTAAGATCTGCCTGGGTAGTGATTCGGGTTTCCTGAAGGAAAAACACCTCAGCATCTGAATTTGCCAAACTTTCGAATGCCATGAATCTTGTATGCGGCAATCTCACACTGCAAACATTAGAGGTCAAAAATCTTATTGTAGGCCGCCCCATCATGAATGCTTGTGTGGATGTTTTTTCTTACCCAAGCCTACAGCTTCTTCCCCATATCTCTTGACTTGAGGACCACAGTAAGATCTCATTCCATCCTCAAGACAAACACCCTCTCCGTCCTGATCACTGGAATGTTTTGCACCTATACCTTTCTTCCTGACAGTCTGGTCACTCCCTTCCCTTCCTCTTTTCTTTAAAGGGAGTTGGATTTCCATTTCTTCTGTATTTTCCTGTTCTAGTTCTTTCTCTACTCCTTTCTCTATTTTCTCTAGTTCTTCCTGCTCCTCTCTTTCAGCTCTGTCTCCCCAGGTCTCAGACTCCTCCAAAACCACAAATTTGTTTTTAGTGGTAATTAAGAAAGGTGTAGCAGAGCCTTCCCCTGGGTCTAACAAGTCAGCCTGCACTTTATTTTTATTTTTTGTGTTGGCTGTCTGCCAGCCATCCTCATCCTTCTTACCTTCCTTAGTTTTGCTCCTCACTGCTTTCTCCCTTACCTCTCTGACTGGTTTTGTATTCTCCTTTCTGCTTGTTCTCACTGCTTTTCCACTTATCTCTCTGACTGGTTTTGTGTTCTCCTTTCTGTTTGTTGTCACTGTTTTCTCCACAGGTTTCTTTGGAACAGTATTACTCTGTGAGTCCCTCACTTCTGTTTCGCTTTCCTCACTGGTCTCTCTTTCTGGTGTTACAAAAACCTTTCTCATCTCCTTGTCAATCTCTGGGAAAAGGGTGACTATGTTATGGTAGGCCTCAGGGCAACTCCTATGCACGTGTCCCAGTCGATTACAGAGATTGCACCTGACATTTACACATGCATCTGCAACATGACCAATTGCATTACATAGGGCGCACCTCAGGACTGCACATGCCTTGGCCAAATGGTTACTTGCTCCACATTTATAGCACCTCCGGGGCTGCCCAACATAAAAACAGGTACCTCGTTCTTTCCCAATGAAAAAAGAATTGGGCAGGTGCTGTGGAACATTACCTGAGATGTTTAACTTGACCTGTGTTTTCCAGACTCCTGCCCAAACCCCATCCTCATCAAAAACCTTAACTAGAGGTGTAAGGACTGTACATTGTCTGCGCAACCATATGAGAATGTCTTCCTGAGGAATGGCGTCATTCTTTGTTACAATCGTGATGTTTTTAGTCTCAGGCTTTGTCATAGGGATTACCACAAAATTTTCCCAATTTTGATTACCTGCCCTTTTTTGCATATTATAGATACGCCAAAAGTGTTCAAGACCTTCCTGAAGCTTAAAAGTGACATCAAAGTCAGTGTCAGTTTGTCCTATAACAGCAGATAAATCCCCAGGCCTGAAACCCATACTATCCAGTATGACTGTTCTTACAAGAAACCTTCTGGCTGGAACTTGTTCTTTCTCTCCATCCCATTTAATTTTTACCCAGTGCTTCCTCTTAAAGGGTTGATTATCATGGGACACATCTGGGGTTGCAAAGAGCCTTCGCTTTCCCCAAAAACTGTTTGCAGTTTCATCCACCCCTCCTACCTGAGTAGATTCTACCTCCACTCTCTGCTGTTCCTGATCTGGCTGACTCACTATATGACCAACTTGTGCCACCTCTACCCCTGCCTCCTGAGTCACAGACTCTTCCGCTGCATTCTCTTGTTCAGGCTGCACAACCACACTCTCACTCTCTCTCACTTCTGTTTGTTCAGCAGCACTCTCTCTCACTTCTGCCTCTTCAGCTTGACTCTTTCTCACTTCCATCTGCTCACACTCATTCACATCTGTGACTACACTCTCAGCCGAACTCTCAGCCACACTCATAACCACTTCATTCCGCACACACAAAGAAGATTTTTGAGCCGCCACTTCCATTTTGCCTTCAGATTCTGGGCCACTCTCAGCTGCTTTATGGGAGACCTTCTTGCCCTCTGTTTGGTTCTTGCGTTGAACACTTGGATCTTCTGATGGTCTCACTGCTGCTTTAGGCAACTCTGGGAAGTCCTGATCAGATGAGATCTCATATGCGGCTTGAGACGAATCCTCATACTGTAGCTTTGGTCTTGTGCTGGTTTGGGGCAGATTCACCTTAAAGCTTTTCTGTTCTTTTTTCTTCTTCTCTTGCTCCTGAATCTCCTTCTCATCAAAAGTCAAGTTCTGCCAATTGACTCTGTCATTTCGTCGTTGCTGCTGTCGCCGGGGAGGCAATGGTTTTGCAAACTCTGGTTCACTCTCAGAAGTGGCCGGACTGTTGGAGGTACTGGATCGGGTCTGGCGCCGCCCAGTAGCAGAATGCGGATATGCTGTTGTATAACCTGAGCGCATAGACTCAAACCTTTGCTTGTTCTGATAAATTTCTTTCCATGGCCCGACTTTGCCATACAGTTGGTTTATTCTTTGGTCTATGCTGCTCATTTCATCAAACAAACTGTTTTTCTTTTTCCTGTGCAGTTCTGTTTGCTTCTCATTAGAAAAGGATATGAGGTTGTTCAGACACTTTATTGATATCTGCAGCTTTTTCTTTTCATTTTGTAATGTCTGCAGCTCTTTTAAGGCTTCTGCAACCTCCTTTGCAGTGATTGGCTCGTCTTTGCCTTTAATCTTGCCTTTGCCTGGAATGGCTCCATTGCTTGGCTTTGCCACTGTTGCTTTAACTGCTGGCTCCTCCCCCTTCTTCCTCACAAGCTGTTCCTCCTGCACATTCTCTCCCCCTGGTGATTGAGCTGTAACATTGGCTGCACCTGCACAGGTGAGAGGCTCAGTTTGACTGACAGGAGCCTTTGTGATGTCACTGCCGACGCCCCCAACTCCTTGTGCAGTGTTTGCCAGCGCCATCTTGGATTCCCCATGCTGAGACTGCAGGTCTGCTGCAACTGTCAGTTCACTTGGCTTCCCAGACTCTCCCAGCTCCACAACACAGACACCTCCCTCCCCAGGGGCCACAGACTCCAACTCCATGTGCATCACAGGGTCTGACAGGGGGGGATCACTGTGTGTTTGGGGTGAAATAAACTTGTGCATTTTATCACCAGGTTTGGCAGATGGTTCTTTCTTGTGCAATGTTTTACATTTCTCAGTGTCAGTGCATTTACTTTCCTCACTCACTGCTGTAACCTGCAGCTGCTGCTGTTTATTCTCTGCCTCACACACAGGGTCACATTCAGGCTTTTGCTCTTTCTTCTTACCTTGCTGTTTCCCTGGGGGTAATGCAGGATTCAGCTTGGATTCTTCCTGGGGGGGTTTCTCAGTGGGAGCCCCACGCCGGCTTCCAACTTCCTGGGCCCGAGCCACTTGCACATTCCTTTGCTTTTGTTTTCTGATCTCAGCCAGACTTTTCTCCGTATCTTCATCACTCTCACTGCTGTTTCTCCTCCTTGATCTGGGGGTTCCCAAAGAAGAGGAGCGTAGCTTTGGCCTTGTTTGTTCAGCCCGAAGGCTAGGCCCCAAAGCCTGGGCCTCGCTTTGTCTGGTAGCCCGACCAGCCCTAGCAGGGCCTGGGCTTGTTCCGGACATTGCAGAGCTCTCTGACACACAACTGCTTGCAATGTGGATCAGATAGGATCTGTGCAGCTACTGGGACTGAATGTTCTGTTATACAGATAGCTAGAATCTCAACTGCCATAAAGCAGGACAGGACTGCTGCTTACAATGGGGATCAGATAGGATCTGTGCAGCTACTGGGACAGAATGCTCTGTTATACAGATAGCTAGAATCTCAGCTGCCATAAAGCAGGACAGGACTGCTGCTTACAATGGGGATCAGATAGGATCTGTGCAGCCACTGGGACAGAATGATCTGTTATACAGATAGCTAGAATCTCAGCTGCCATAAAGCAGGACAGGACTGCTGCTTACAATGGGGATCAGATAGGATCTGTGCAGTCACTGGGACAGAATGTTCTGTTATACAGATAGCTAGAATCTCAGCCATAAAGCAGGACAGGACTGCTGCTTACAATGGGGATCAGATAGGATCTGTGCAGCCACAGAATGCTCTGTTATACAGATAGCTAGAATCTCAGCCATAATGCAATTCAGGACTGATTCTTGTTTCCCGTTCCATTCCTTCACGTTTGGATCCCTTGCCCACTCAGAACTCTCTCCTTGGGCCACTCACGTTAAGACCTGGCGGCATCCAGTAGCGGAGGGCTAGTCCTGAAGCCAAAGACGGCTGTTATAGGACCGGGTCCTTGGAGTCTGTTCTGAGTTTGTGATAATCTGCGCTACAATCCAGAACTGGAAATGTCACCCGCTGATGCCTCTTCTTCATCCATGGGTGGGGCATTGGGTGATCCAGCAACTCGATGATTCCAGACACCATGTGAATGTCATAGGGCCACTAGCTACAGTGCTGGGTTCCATGTGTGGCCGTCTCATCTCAGATTTTTAATCAGCTTTGGTTCTGATGACTTCAAATCTGTTTTATATTTTAAATAAAAATATTATGTAACAATCTCATTGAATGGAATCCTGCAGCAAGGCCCCCTGCCATTGGAATACATGTTGTGCAAATGTTTAGCCCATTCCCCTAATATTAATGTATAATTAATACTAATGAGTGCAGCACAGTGAGCAGCCCTGACATTTCACTTACTGCTCTATTAGTGCTCTGGAAATCCCACAGCTCGTTATAACGCAAAGCAAAGGTGTATTAACATGTGGGCTGATTGTTACCCTTAATTGGGTTTTCATAATGTTTCAATGAATAAGTGTTATCCCACAAGAGCTTTCCCAACAACTATAAAGAAATCCTACATTAATATATATATATATATATATATACAGTCATTTGAACCCGTCCTTTGGAGTTTTGTTTATCATTGGCTGAGCTTTCAAAGTAGCAACTTCCTTTTAATATATAACATGCCTTATGGAAACAGTAGTATTTCAGCTGTGACATGACGCTTATTGGATTAGCAGAAAATATACAATATGCATCATAAAAAAATTAGACAGGTGCATAAATTTGGGCACCCAACAGGGATATTACATCAATACTTAGTTGAGCTCCTTTTGCAAATGTAACAGCCTCTAGACGCCTCCTATAGCCTTTGATGAGTGTCTGGATTCTGGATGGGGGTATTTTTGACCATTGGTCCATACAAAATCTCTCCAGTTCAGTTAAATTTGATGGCTGCCGAGCCTGGACAGTCTGTTTCAAATCATCCCATAGATTTTCCATGATATTCAAGTCGTGGGGCTGTGACGGCCAATCCAGAATATTGTACTTGTCCCTCTGCATAAATGTCTTTGTAGATTTCCAAGTGTGTTTAGGGTCATTGTCTTGTTGGAATATCCAACCCCTGCAGCGTAACTTCAACTTTGTGACTGATGCTTGAACATTATCCTGAAGAATTTGTTGATATTGGGTTGAATTTATCCGACCCTCGACTTTAACAAGGGCCCCAGTAGACCCTGAACTAGCCACACAGCCCCACAGCATGATGGGACCTCCACCAAATGTGACAGTCGGTAGCAGGTGTTTTTATTGGAATGTGGAGTTCTTCTTCCGCCATGCAAAGCGATGGTGCTATACACGTGTTCTTTGTGCAAATTGCTCTGAATTGTAGAACGATGTACAGATAAGATGTTATTGCAGGTCTTTGGAGGTGATCTTTGGGTTGCTTGTAACCATTCTCATAATCCTCCGCATATTTTTTACAGCAACTGTGCCTGTGGCCTTCCATGTTTTATAGATATGTTTTAAAAAAAAGTATTTATTGAATATTTGCTTACTCATAACACATATTAAGATGTTGATTACATCATTTGCACACAAAAAATGCTTTTATAGAAATAATTAAAAAACAATTTTTTTTACACATAAATTGACTGAGGATTGGGTATGGAACCAATTAAGGGTGGAGTGAGCACAAGGACACGGATTGGTCTGGTGTGAAGCACATGGTTATTTAATGTTTGGTTTTATCACATTTTTTGTATCATCCTTGAAAAAGGTCCCAAAAGGGACCGAAACGTTGGGTAAAGATGCAATAAAAGATTGTTCATCTTATATTAAAGGGAGTGCTGGTCTGTGAAATATTGGTGTATACAAGATTTACCGCGCACCCCTGCTCTTATCAAGATTGACCTTGGAGTGCGGATACTCATTTGGAAGATATATATATATATATTTATGGTACCAGCAATGATACAGTAGCTCCATATCTTTAATGTGTCAGTCACTGCACATACTGTACTCATACTGTACAAGGAAACATATTGTAACCCCCTATTTTTAAACAGGAGCATATTACATGTTCCAGGAACTCCCCAATGACTTGTCCTGCCCATAGAATGTCCAGTAAGTAGAAATAGGTTTATAATAAGTTTATATAAGTGGTTATAATATTATAAAGCAAGTTCTCCTTTCCCTCACTCTAGTTTCTGTTGGCTGATCAATAAATGGCAGCAAACGTTCATTTAACATCTCCCCCCCCCCCCCCATAGATTGAGCAATGTGCCTGCAGGGGCTTTTATTTAAAGGGATGAGCTGAATCCATTATCCCGTCCCGTTGAGAGCTGGAGCCCCCAGTAAACAGGCGAACTACAGAAAACACTAACACAAGGTGACATTTATTTATTTATTCCTGCAGCGGAATGTGAGCTATAACATTAGCTTTAAGGGGGGGAAAGGTGCAGAGATAAAAAAATATATATTCTGTACAGGAAAAAAATGTAATCTCTTTTACATCAATTCTATATTTGTTTTTTTTTTGGGGGTCAGTGAAAGATGAAATCTGTATTTGAGACGGTAACCAACCCATCAATAAAATACAGTGAATGATTCTGTTTAAGGAATAATATTATGGCAACCAATTACTGGTTCTCAGATTTGGGGATAAAAAATCTGTAGACATACCAGGAGCTCCTGCAGAGGACCCATTGTCCACATTTGTCCATCACACTACCAAATAAAGTTGTCATCCCTCGTACCTGATCATGAAATGCAGATTAAAGAAGTGGGGTCGGCAGTCGCTTGACTTCCCGTCCCTAGGTCTCTAGTGGTGATGGCCAGGATCATACACAGTTACAGTTGGCAGATACTGACTTTCCGTCACTAGGTCTCTGGTGGTGATGGACAGGATCATGTGTAGTTAGTGTTTGTGGACGCTTGACTTCCACTCCCTATGGCTAGCAGTGATGGCCAGGATCATGTACAGTTAATGTTAACAGATGATTGACTTCCCGTCCCTAGGTCTCTAGTGGTGATGTCCAGGATTATACACAGTTAGTGTTGACAGATGCTTGACTAATGTGATAAAATAGGATTTTGAATAATTTTTTTGGGTGACTGGTCCCCTTTAATAAATCTGACCCCAAGAGTTGGTGGACAATTGACTTTCCAGCTCTAGGTCTCTAGTGGTGATGGCCACGATCATGTGCGGTTAGTGTTGGCAGATCTTTGTCTTCCCGTCTCTAGGTCTCTGGTGGTGATGTCCAGGATCATACACAGTTAGTGTTGGTGGACTTTTGACTTCCCATCCCTAGGTCTCTGGCGGTAATAGCAAGAATCATGTGTAGTTAGTGTTGGCGGACGCTTGACTTTCTGTCCTTAGGTAACTGGTAGTGATGGCCAGGATCATCAGACGCTTGACTTCCCGTCCTTAGGTTTCTGGTGGTGAGCCCCAACCAGGATCATGCACAGTTGAAGTTGAAGACAAAGTTTATTACACATGTCAGAGGCTTAAAAAATCTGTCCCTAACATGTGCCTTAAAGTGCATACTAAAGATGGGGTGCAAGGCAGATCGGTGCTTTCCATGCTGATGTATTTACGGCCGCAGGGAAAACGATGAGTGTGATATTTTCTGAAATGGCTCATTTACAGTATTACCTGCAACCACATAAAAGATGATTTATTAAACTTATTGTGTCTAGTGCTGATCCTTGCACTTTCACATAGTTGTGCTTGGTGCTGATGAGACTGCCTGTGTGTCTGTACTGCCTCCTTTTGCGAGACACAAGTGTCCCTACTGACACTGGGAAAACTTTGAGGTGACAGTACCTTCAGTGTTCCCATAGCAACCTGCATCCATAGACAATTTGCCTAAATAGTCATGTGCCAATTTTCAGGGCTGGATTTACATAGCACTCCTCTTCCTATAATAAACGTACCTGGTGGTCTAGTGGGGGGACGGCAGGGACGCCCGCGTTGTTCTGGCTGATCCACTGTTAGGTCCCAGGCGCCGGTTCCTTAGGGCGCACTTCTGCAATATTTAAAGGCACGGGCGCACTGTTGTGATGACGCCAGCGCGCAATGGCGCGAAACTTGAACTGTATAAATAGCTCATTTGGGCTTCCAGTCTTTGCTCATTATAGGTTTAATCCTGTGGTGTTTGAGCTTGAGCTATCTTTATTCTGATCCTGTTTGATTCCTGTTGTGACTCCTGCCTGGCTATTTGACTATCCTGATTTCTGATACCTGACCCTTGCCTGTTATCTGGCTCCATTCCTGCTAAATCCCTTCTGATTGATCACTCGGTTTTGACCCTTGCCTGCCTGACTTCATTTGTACTCTGCCTGCCTCGACTCGGCCTGATCTGACTACGATTTTGTCTAACGCCTTGTACCGCAACCTTCTGCCCAAAGACTTTAGCTTTACAGTGGTGCCCCTCAGCCTGTTTAGAACTCCTCACCTTGCACCTCTCGTTTTAAGATCTGGCGGCATCTGAGTAGCTGAGGGCTCCTCCCGAGGCCAAAGGCGGCTGCTACAGGCAGAAGCACGAGCCGAGACCAGGGTGCTTGGCATTGGTTCTAGATTTAGGGTGCCAACAGTTACACTTCCTTTGTGTACATGCTCAAATTTCCAGCATCAGGTCCGAAGTATTGGGGACTGGTGCAGAGGAAATTTTAAAACCTATTGTATCCCCAGTGCTTCCCAACCAATACTGGTGTGGTTGAGCTTCATGCCGTCTCCCTAAAACTCTGCCACCCTTGGCCTGGGCCTTTCCAGAAATCCAGGCCTGACAATATCGTTTTGATATTGAGTACTGTAAGCAGGCCCGGGCCTCAAGGGGTGGGGACACAGGGGGTACAAGTGTAAAGGGCCCGGGCCTGAAGGGGGGCCCGGCAGTGCTGAACTCTTGAAAGAACCGGCCCCCCTTGACAGCACCGAAGCTGTGCCGCCTCCTTCCGAAGTCCTGAATGCGCAAGTGCCGTAAAGCCAAACGTCCCGAAGCGACGAAAAGATCCGAAAGCCATGAAAATAACCAAAGCCGAAGCGGCAAAAAGTTCCAAAGTCATAAAAACAGCCGAAATTGAAGTCCTGAAGCGGCGGAAAGACTCAAAGTCATGAAAGGAGGCAAAGTTGAAGTCTTGAAGCCATGAGTTCAATTCTACTGAACACCAATGTGTGTGTTTTTTTTAATCCCCTGGCCACCAATGTATGATTTTAATACTGCATAGGCCCCTGCCACCAATGTTTTTTTTAAAAAATATTCTTTTGGGGCCCCAATTTTTTTTAACTTGTAAGGGGGGCCCCTGGTGCCAATGTTTTTTTTTTTAACTTGTAGGGGGCCCTGGTCGCCAATAGCTTTTTATAACTTGTGTGTGTGTGGGGGTAAACTTTTTTAGCGCTGATGCCTGTGTGGTCTTTTAACTGTGATGTAAAGTGGGCGTATACATTAAATATAGCGGAAAACCCACTAATAACCAACATAAGATGTAAAGAGGGCACTGGCCAAAAGAGGTTACAATCCAAAAAGATCATCTCCCATCTAAACCCTCCCTCTTATCCAGGCTAAACTCAAATTTGTCCAGACCTGGTCACTGAAAAATGACAGTCCAGGTAAGGGATCTATTATCCAGAATTCTCAGGAGCAGAGATTTTCCGGATAAGGGATCTTTCCGTAATTTGGTTCTCCAAATTACCCGAAAAGACCTGAAAGCCATAATATTGAAATGCTAAAAAATAATTTCAATATTAAATAAACCCAATAGGATTGTTTTGACTTCAATAAGGATTTTTTAGTTGGGATCAAGTACAATTTACTGTGTTTTAGAGATGCACCCAATCCAGGATTCCGTTCGGGATTCGGCCATATGCAAATTAGGGGAGGGAAATCATGTGACTTTTTGTCACAAAACAAGGAAGTAAAAAATGTTTTCCCCTTCCCACCCCTAAATTAGGATTTGGTTTGGTATTCAGCCGAAACATTCGCGAAGTATTCCGGGTTTGGCCGAATCCAAAATAGTGGATTGGGTGCATCCCTACTGTTTTTATTTTGAATTATTTACTTACAATTGACTCTATAGCAGGTGACCTTTCCATAATTTTGAGCTTTCTGGATAACAGATTCCCATACCAGTTTTATGACAGAGTTTCAGACTTTCAGCTGCCGACTGGACCTACTCACCGTGGTTTAAAAGTTCCCAGTTTCTCTTAAATTCCCCAGCGGGTGGTAATTCTAGGGGTCCTTTTGCACATAATGGGCGCTACTATTGGTGCCCACTGAAACCTATGTATGCACCAATGCATTTGATCACTGCATTGTGGGTAAAAAATGTTGTTTATGCTTAATGCATAGCACCAGTATTGTAAATGATCCCCCCTAAAAATGATCACAATGCAGCTCATAAAGGGAAACAGATTAAGATTAGGGCCGTGCTACACCCCCGCAGCCTGGTGCTACTGCTGGTGAGATCCATGCGGGAATGCGAGGCACGCCAGCGCAATTTATGCAAGATTAAGAATAAAATGTGTTCCTGCAGAAAGTGTATCAGAAATGACTTTGGGATGGATTCTTGTGTCGGGCCAGGAATGCAGAAAGCCATCAGCCGGCCTCACAGTTGTTCATCCCTTTCAAATGGGAGATTAAGTCGAAACAGATGGTTGAAAGAGTCGCTCCAGGCCTACAGCTCCAAGTCATTGTGTCTAACCATCATCAAATTAAAAACACGTTGGTTTTTTTTTTTTGCATAATGAAAGTTAGGGGGTTATTTATTAAAGTCTGAATGCCAAAAACTCGAAAAATTCGTTTTTGTTATTTTTTTTACTATAGAATCTGAAGTTTCAGTGGGAATTTTTTGGGATTTATTATACCCCGAGGATGGAAAATGTCAGAATGCAAAAATCCGCCATCTGTTGTATATACAGTAAGGGGCCGATTCACGAAGGGTCGAATATCGAGGGTTAATTAACCCTCGATATTCGACTAGGAACTAAAATCGTTCGACTTCGAATATCGAAGTCGAACGATTTTGCGCAAATCCTGCGATCGATCGATCGAAGGATTTTTCATTCGATCGAACGATTAAATCCTTCGAATCGAACGATTCGAAGGATTTTAATGCAACGATTGAAGGAAAATCCTTCGATCAAAAAATCCCAGGCAAGCCTATGGGGACCTTCCCCATAGGCTAACATTGACTTCGGTAGCTTTTAGCTGCCGAAGTAGGGGGTCGAAGTTTTTCTTAAAGAGACAGTACTTCGACTATCGAATGGTCGAATAGTCGAACGATTTTTAGTTCGAATCGTTCGATTTTCGTAGTCGAATGTCGAAGTAGCCCATTCGATGGTCGAAGTAGCCCAAAAAAACTTCGAAATTCGAATTTTTTTTAATTCGAACCCTTCACTCGAATTTAGTGAATCGGCCCCTAAGTCAATGGGAAAAGTCCCGAAGATATCCTGGGTTCCATGCAATAATCTGAAGATTTAGTGGTTTTCGGGCAAAAATTCGCAAAAAAATCATACAATCTGATTTTTTCACTATTTTTTTGAGTTTTATCCTGCACAGGACATTTTCGGGAAAATGTATTGATAAAAAGGGGGAAAATTTGTGCAGATATGGTCTGCCTTTTTTACCGAAAATGATCAGACATTTTCGGATTTTGATAAATAAGGACTTTAGTGTCGTTCTAAGACAATTCCTACTGGACATTCATTAAGCATTTCTAATGATTTGAAAGTAAATGGAATGGCGGCTGAAAGCAGATTAACTCCCTCTCTGCTTCCAAGCAATGTAGCAGAAGATCTCGTCCAGGGCGACATTCAGATAATCAGGTTATAGGCCTCATGCAACTTTGTATGAACTGCAAATACCTATTGATCCATTTATTGCAGTAGAAAATGTAGCAGACGTTTTCGGGAAATACCCCCTTCCTCAGGCTCAATACAAAAGCTTTCTTACCATGTGACACAATCATGTGATCAATTAACCCCCTTACTGCTTCAACCCATAGGCGCAAATTCACTAAGCGCCGAACGCTAGCGTTAATTCGCTAGCGTTTGGCATTTTCCGTTACTGCGCAAATTCACTAACGAACGCTGGCGTAAATTCGCTAGTGTTACTTCGTACCCATACGCCAGGCAAATTTTCGCTAGCGACGTAACTATGCAAATTCACTAACTTGCGCAGTGTACTGAACGCTACCTTTTACGCCAGACTTCCTTCGCCACCTCAGACCTGGCGAAGCGCAATAGAGTAGATAGGGATTGTTTCAAAAAAAGTCAAAATTTTTTGTAAGTCCCAAAAAATGCTGGCGTGTTTTCTACATGATGGGTGATAGGCTGAAAAAGATCGAAATTTTTTTTGGGGCTCCCCTCCTTCCCCCCTACATCTCCTGACTCATGGCAACTTACCTAGACAGTGGGCACATGTGTAGGGCAAAATAAATTTTTTATTTGCTGATTTGAAGGTTTTCTAGGCATTTGTAGTGCTGATACGTGTTCCTCCATTGAAATTTGAATTTGGCGCCGTATGCAAATTAGCCTTCGCTAGCGTAACTTCGCTTCGCCTGGCGAATTAACGCTAGCGCAACTTCGAAAACTTACGCTACCCCTGTACGCAACTTTGGATTTTAGTGAATTTGCGGAGTGCTGGCAAAAATACGCCTGGGAAGTGTGGCGAAGTTGCGCCTGGCGCAACTACGATTCTTAGTGAATTTGGGCCATAGTCCATAATTCAGTCCACATCAAAATATCATAGGTTATCCAGTTTGTGGTGTTCATGCAAATGGCCTGTAGATGTCACTGTGCTCATACTTATACTGTGCATACTTCCTGGTAGCTTAAAAGTGAAAGTGAAAGTTACTGTTGTGTAGTGGCTGCATGAGAACCTGCTAATAAAGCACTGTTATATTCTACTCATCCTCGGCTACCAAAACATAACACAGTTGATAACACATTATAGTAGGGATGCACCGAATGCAGGATTCGGTTCGGGATTCGGCCAGGGTTAGGCATTTTTCAGCAAGATTCGGCTGAATCCTTTCGTCCGCCGAACGGGGCAGGGAGGGAAATCGCTTGACTTTTTGTCATATAACAAGGAAGTAAAAAATGTTTTCCCCTTCGGAGCCCTTTGCATATGCAAATTAGGATTTGGTTCGGTATTCGGCTGAATCTTTCACAAAGGATTCGGGGGTTCAGCCGAATCCAAAATAGTAGATTCAAGCATCCCTACATTATAGTCCACAACCTAGAAGAATACAATAAGGGGGTTATTTATCAAAATCCGAATTTATCTGACTTTTTAAAATAAAAAAGTCTGACCAAACTATAATGCACGATTTGACCTTACTTATTATTAAAAAAAAAAAAAATCACGATTTGATCGGATAAGGGAAAAACTCCGATTTTTTTACGAAAACGCTTGATTTTTTGGGCTTTTTCCCGAAAAGCTCAATTTTTTTTCCGAAATAGTCTGATTTTCGGGCTAATTCTAGTGCAGACCACAGAAACTTCCATGTAGGATAGGGACGTCTCCCATTGACTTATATACAACCTCGGCAGGTCTGAGATGGTGGCTTTTTGGATTCTGACTTTTTTTCAGCCTCAGGATATAATAAATCTAAAAAATAATAATCAAGTTTTTCAAGTTTTGGGCATTCGGACTTTAATAAATAACCCCCTAAATTATCTCACAAAAATATCCCGTTATTTTCCATCACAAAATATATATTTCTATAAATATTATAAAAAAAAATGGCATAGTGAAGCTCTCATTTAGTCCTACTGGAGAAAGAGAATCCAATCTTTTATCCATGCAGCTTCTCTCCATAATCATTGTTTCTGTATACAGGTATGGGACCGGTTATCCAGAATGCTTGGGACCTAGGGGTTTCCGGATAATGGATCTTTCCATAATTCGGATCTTCATACCTTAAGGGGCACATTTACTTAGCTCGAGTGAATCAATAGAATAAAAAATACTTCGAATTTCGAACGTTATTTTTGGCTACTTCGACCATCGAATTGGCTACATCGACCTTCGACTTAGACTTTGAATCGAACGATTCGAACTAAAACTTGTTTGACTATTCGACCATTCAATAGTCGAAGTACTGTCTCTTTAAAAAAAACTTTGACCCCCTACTTCGCTAAACTAAAAACCTACCGAACATCAATGTTAGCATCAAGGAAGGTCCCCATAGGCTTTCTAACAAATTTGTGATCGAAGGAAAATCGTTTGATCGATGGATTAAAATCCTACGAATCGTTCAATCCGAAGGATTTAATTGTTCGATCGAACGATTATTCCTTCGATCTTTGGATCGAACGAATAGCGCTAAATCCTTCGACTTCGACATTCGAAGTCAAAGGATTTAACTTCGACAGTCAAATATCGAGGGTTAATTAACCCTCGATTTTCGACTCTAAGTAAATCTGCCCCTAAGTCTACCAGAAAATCATGTAAACATTAGGGATGCACTGAATTCACTATTTTGGATTTGGCCAAACCCCCTAATCCTTCTCGAAAGATTCGGCCGAATACCAAACCCGTATTAGGGGTGCGAAGGGCAAAACATTTTTTACCTTCTTGTTTTGTGACAAAAAGTTACGAAATTTTCCTCCCCGTCCCTAATTTGCATATGCAAATTTGGATTTGGTTCATCAGGGCAGAAGGATTCTGCAAATCCGAATCCTGCTGAAAAAGGCCGAATCCTGGCCGAATTGAATCCTGGATTCGATGCATCTAATAAACATTAAATAAACCCAATAGGCTGGTTTTGCCTCCAATAAGGATTAATTATATCTTAATTGTCGATCAAGTACAAGCTACTGTTTTATTATTACACATTTTAAAAAATGTGGTTTATTTCATTATAATGGATTCTATAGGAGACGGCCATTCCGTAATTCGGAGCTTTCTGGATAATGTATGACGATCCAAATTATGGAAAGATACATTATCCGGAAAACCCCCAGGTCCTGAGCATTCTGGATAACAGGTCCCTTAGCTGTAATATAAATGTTTTGCAACCGATAATTCTGATAAACGTTTCTCCCTGCTTTTTAATTCTTTCTTACAATCCGCGTACATAATTCTGTATATTACTTTTATGTTTATTTAAAGGTACACGTACCGCTCTAGACATGTTATCAAATAGAGCACACCTATACCGTTACATGTAAAAAGTCCATTGATTGTAATTGGAGTGCCCTTGGTTGGGTGCGCTATAGAGTCACCACAAATAATGCCACTACAATGTGAGCAGTCACTACAACCAAATGTAGCCAGCTTTTATGGTGACAATAAATCACTTCTCCTATCTTTTTATAGCACCTTTTTTTGATATCATTTGTCCTTTTGATTAAATATTTTTTCTACCTTACAATCTCTTTGTAGTATCTTCCAATGTTTTAGGGCAGAGACACACATAGAGATACGGGGAGATTAGTCGTCCAGCGACAAATCGTCTTTCTTCAGACGACTAATCTCCCCGAACTGCCTTCCAGCCGGCTAGAATCTAAATCACCAGCGGGATGGTAATCGGAGGAAACTCACAATGAAACTTCGGGCGACTTCTGAAAACAAAGAGCTCCGAGTGCCATCCCACCGGAGATTTAGGGGCAACTTCGCCGCAGTTCGCCGCACTTCGCCAGGCAGTAGTTTCCCCAGCGCTCCGCAAATTCACTAAAATCCGAAGTTGCGCACAGGGGTAGCATAAGGTTGCGAAGTTGCGCTAGCGTTGATTCGCTATATAAAGCGAAGTTACGCTAGCGAAGGCTAATTTGCATACGGCGCGAAATTCAAATTTCAATGGAGGAACACGTATTAGCACTACAAATGCCTAGAAAACCTTCAAATCAGCAAATAAAAATGTTATTTTGCCCTACACATGTGCCCACTGTCTAGGTTCGTTGCCATGAGTCAGGAAATGTAGGGGGGAAGGAGGGGAGCCCCAAAAATATTTTCGATCTTTTTCAGCCTATCACCCATCATGTAGAAAACACGCCAGCGTTTTTTGGGACTTAGAAAAAAAATTGACTTTTTTGGAAACAATCCCTATCTACTCTATTGCGCTTCGCCAGGTCTGAGGCGGCGAAGGAAGTCTAGCATAAAAGGTAGCGTTCAGTACACTGCGCAAGTTAGTGAATTTGCGAAGTTACATCACTAGCGAAAATTCGCCTGGCGTAAGGATGCGAAGTAACACTAGCGAAAATACGCCAGCGTTCGTTAGTGAATTTGCGCAGTAGCGAAAATGCCAAACGCTAGCGAATTAATGCTAGCGTTCGGCGCTTCGGCGCTTAGTGAATTTGCGCCCTAGATTCTAGCCGGTGGGAAGGAATTGTGGGGAAGTCGCCCGAAGAAGAGGCGATTTGTCGCTGGGCGACTAATCTTCCCGAATCTCCACGTGTGTCTCTGCTCTTAGAGGCACATTTATCAAGGGTCGAATTTTGAATTCATGTTAGTTTTTTAAAACTCCCATAAACTCGAAATATATTAATAAAATCAAATTATCTCAGCTCGGGTGCATTGAATCGATCTGAAAACTCGAATCTTAGGTTCTTCTTCAGCCTCTTTTCGTGGACTCGGGTCTTTTCACGGCTTCGGGTCTTCAGCTTCATCTCCAATTGTGCCTTCGGGTCTTTTTGCAGCTCGTCTGTTGTACAAGGAAAGGTCACTGTATTAAAGGGCAACACGGCCATTAAGTGTACCCAATCTTAAATTCAGACCTAAGGGCAGAGACACAAGCTCAGATTCGAGAAGATTTAGTCGCCGATTTAGTTCTTCGGGACTAATCTCCCTGAACTGCCTCCCGCCAGCTAAAATCTAAATCGCCAGAGGGATGGCACTCGGAGCGCTTCATTTTCCGAAGTCGCCCAAAGTTTCCTCGTGAAGCGACTTCGGGCGACTTCAGAAAACAAAGCGCGCTGATTGCCATCCTACTGGTGATTTACATTCTAGCCTGAAGAAGAGGAGATTTGTCGCGGGGGCGACATATTTCACTCAGAGACGTCTTCAAATTAATTAAAACAACAATTCAGTAGGTTTTAGGCGGTGAATAGTCGAATTCGAGTTCTTAAAGGGCCAGTGTATGATAAATCTCGAAAATCTAATTTGAATTCTTTTAAAAAAACATGTATTGAATTTTAATAACTCCCTAGTCGAATCTGACAGTTTTGGCCATAAGAAAAAACTTGAGAAATACTTTGCAATGCCTGAGTAAAAAGCTCTAGATGCTCTCTCGGTGTTGTCCGATGTTGAGTCAAACAGGGCAAATAGCTACGTTGAAGTTACTCCATGTTTGGTCCTTGCGAGGTGGATAATGAGATCACCAGAGCACAGATGTAAAAAAAGCCACGATAAAGGAGGACCAATGCAGTTGTCAAGAGACAACCAGACCAGGAGGTGGCAGCCTATAAAAACTAAGGCACAAGGTCAACCAGTAGGGCCACCATGTGAGCCGCCACATAATAAATGTTATTGGATATAAAAAAATATACAAAGTTAATGCCCCCTTCAAATTAAATACATTAAAAAAACCAAATAAGACCATTTTTTTGTTGTTAAAAAAGGATCTTTAAACTAACTTGGCCTATCATCTTGCTTGTCTGTGTTTGAAATGCAACTCAATGTCTCTATGTATCTGTTGGCTGTGGTTGTTGGCGGAGGGAGTAGGAAAGGATCAACAAGGATGACCAACTCATTAGTCAAGCGACAAACAGGCCAGAACATGGACCTTGTCATGGGCTTCCCAACTTCATGATCATAAAATAAATACATGTCACCAAATAGACTTTGGATAAAAACTACTAAATTTTTAAGTATATTTCCTGATTTTAATAAATAAAGGACTTTTCAACTTGAAATGCATTGTCTTTCTATATCTGTTGACTGCGGTTGTCGGTGGAGGCTGGGTCGGAGAGGGATAACCCGGGAGATCAACTCATTGGTCAAGAGACAACCAGGCCAGGAGGTGACAGCAAACAGTGTTGAACTGAGACACCAGGGGAACACATAAAAAACCTTAGACCAGGGGCCCACCAAAGAACCATAGACCAGAGGCCCACTCTCAGTTCTATTATTATTCTTCTCCTCACTCAACCTCTATTCTCCTAGTCTCTATTCTTTACATACTATAATCTATTTAGCCTCTTTGTTCTAAAAGAAATAGGAAATGGCCATGAAATAGGCCAAATCTTTAGCAACACAAGGGCCCCCTGACACCTGGGCCCAGCGGGAGTTTTCCTGGTATCCCGGTTGGCCAGTCCAACACTGACAGCAAATAAAAACTAAGACCAGAGGTCAAGACCACCAAATGGGATTTATCTTGTCGTGGGTATGGTGGCTTATCATCTTCATGATCACAAAATAAATACACACAAAATGTAACCAAATATAGCCAATATGCTTAGACTTCGATTATCAGTACGCTTCCTAATTCAAATTAAAAAAAAACAAAAACCTTTCAACTTACATAAGATACTGTTTTGCGTGATTGTGTTTGAAGTGCAACCCCTCGTCTTTATATATCTGTTGGCTGTGGTTGTTGACGAAGGGCTGGGTAGGGGGTTGTATTTCCATAACAGCCGATAAAGGGAAAATACTATATTTTTGCACCTTTCAAAACGGCAAGACACTTGGCTCTAATTAGAAAAAAAACAACAAAAGAAGCCAGGCACGTGGCATGACAGTTGCGGTGTGTCTCGACCACTCGCTGGTTAGATAGACACTAATGAATAATGTAGCTTCCTCTTACCCAACTGTCGTCTTCATGACATTGGAAAAATTCAATATTACATATTCATTCATAAAAATAGAGCTTTGTTTAGCTGCTTCTACGGAGATTGGGCTATGGGATGGCTAAAGGGTTTGTTACCATGGTTACAACTGGATTCTGAGGCCCGCGATCTGGTCCTAGTCTTAACCAATCCGCATGAGCATCCGATTCTGCAATATAAAGTACAGATTCCCATCTTCAGCCACATTGCACCCAGAAAAAAAAAAATTAGGTCTGAGAGTACTGGAGACTGCTTGCTGCTCATCTGACAATGGCTGCGCCCAAACATGGCGGACGGCGAAAAAATTAGCTGGAGACGAACGCAGCAGGAGCAGGTGAGAAAATTCTTTTTTTTTTTTTTTTACATTTATTACATCTTTTCTCATCTGCCACTTGCTTTCTTCTTTGACACCCCATCACCCTTCTCATCAAATGCATCATAATTGACAGCGTTTGCTTTTTTATGGAAAGCGTCCCTTTCTTTGATTAGATAAAAAAAGAAACCTCTCTTTAGGCCTTTCAGATCGAATTTTGCAAAACAGCATTAGCGAAGCCTTCCAGCTGGGCTCTTATATAGTTTGATATTTTTCCTTCCATTCCCACTCTCCCCCCCCCGTCCTTTCCTCGCTTTATTTCTAATCGGGTTCTCGGCTATTTCGATAATGCAACAGAAATCAATGTGTATTTAACGCATACGAGCGACGAGCTCTAGAAACCATTCATACGATTTCAAATCTCATTATTCGGAACATCTGATATTTTCCAAAGGACGCTATGATATTCAAATGAAACCCTATTTTCAGATCAAAGGGTGTGGAAGAAACGGCTGCGCTTTTAGTTATTTATTTATTTTTTGGCTCGCTGTTTTATTCTTTTGGAGGGGGGTACATTAAGTGAAGCGGCAGATCGGCAGGACATCGTGACAGCCGTCTGTTGTCATCCATATTACCGAGCGTCCCTGCTGTGTGACCCACTTTAGTTTCGCTCCGGAATAAGAAATATCATCATCAATAACAGGCAAAAACTGTAAAAAATAAGTATATTCCACCGATGGGATAGGTAGTTATAGAAAACGACACAAAATATGAAATATTACCCCCACCCATCACGTCAACAGATTAGTGATACAGAAGCAAGAAATACACAACCATCAACTAGATGGGAGCTTTTCCAACGTTTGAAGCTGCCGGGAAAATCCTTAGATTTCCCATTCTTAAACCATTTTGGATTTTATCCAGATAAAAATAGCCGAATCAATGGAGAACTCGTTTTATACTCTTGTGGTTTTTGTGCTCCGTATCGTTTAATTGGGCTACAAGACGCAAGGCTATGATAATTCCACCCCCTCCGTTCTTTTAAGTCGTTTGGAAGAAGGGGCAGCTGGGAACTCAAAGGGGTAACATTAGAAAAAAAAAAACAAGTCCGTGGAACTTCAATGGGTTCAGTATGACGCCCAATTGTTATATCGCTGGGTAAATCCAAAGACTTAAATCTTTTAATCCACTGTGGCTAATCCAGTCTACTTTTGTTAGCCGTTTTACATTGGACGCCTACAAAAGAACTTCAGCTGGACATAACCATACATAATGTATTTATAACCCTGCGCTTTCAAGGTTGGCCAGAAAGAGACGTTCAGGGGAGCTGGTGATAGGAAGGCCCCACACAGTCAGTCCCCCCTCTTGATCTTCTACTTTCAGCTGCACAATACAATGTGTGTTTGCTTTGCATGATAAAAAGGGAAGTTTCATTTAAAACAAATATTGTGCAAACCCCCTAAATATTTGTTTTTACTGCACAGATTCTCTGTTATGTTTTCATTGTTTCCTACTTTTCAGCAAACAGAACATGCAAACTCTGTATACATTGCTTTGACTAAACAGGTCATAGGCTATAACAGCAAATAGGAGCCAAAAGTGCAGATGAGTTAGGGAGTCGGTAAAACATCAATGGCTTTACCAATCAGGGAGGCAAACACTAGGGGAAGAAATTGGTAGTTTTGGTTGATTGACATAAAATCAGAGCTGGAACTAGGGGTATGAGAATAGACATGTGCCGCAGATAACAAGCAATAATGCACCACCTACTGTGAAATATAACATATTAGATGTCATCGAGGCGTTCATCACTTGCATTATAGTAATGTACCCCCTACTGTAAATTATAAGCACATTAGGGGTTCTGTGACAATAGAAAGGCACAAGGCTGCAGGCTGAGTTATACAGGGAATTCTGAGTATCACTCATGTATTATAAGATATAATGTACCCCCTACTGTAAATGATAAGGATATTAGAAGTCACTGAGGGGTTCTGTGACCTTATAAAGGCACAAGGCTGCAGGCTGAGTTATACAGGGAACTCTGAGTATCACTCATGTATTATAAGGGATAATGTACCCCCAACTGTAAATGATAAGGATATTAGAAGTCACTGAGGGGTTCTGTGACCATATAAAGGCACAAGGCTGCAGGCTGAGTTATACAGGGAACTGTGAGTATCACTCATGTATTATAAGGGATAATGTACCCCCTACTGTAAATGATAAGGATATTAGAAGTCACTGAGGGGTTGTTCTGTGACCATATAAAGGCACAAGGCTGCAGGCTGAGTTATACAGGGAACTCTGAGTATCACTCATGTATTATAAGGGATAATGTACCCCCAACTGTAAATGATAAGGATATTAGAAGTCACTGAGGGGTTCTGTGACCATATAAAGGCACAAGGCTGCAGGCTGAGTTATACAGGGAACTGTGAGTATCACTCATGTATTATAAGGGATAATGTACCCCCTACTGTAAATGATAAGGATATTAGAAGTCACTGAGGGGTTTTGTGACCATATAAAGGCACAAGGCTGCAGGCTGAGTTATACAAGGAACTGTGAGTATCACTCATGTAAGTGTAAAATGTATCCATTATTGCAAAATATCACAGGTATGTGATTTGTTATCTCGAAAATAAAAATTTAATATAAGCGTCATCATACTGAAATATGAAACTTTCTAAATGAAATCAATTAAAAATTCAGTACCCTTTCTGAAATAATCAAGTTTAATTCTCAGCGTCTGTTTCTCTTAATTCTCCCTTCATGCAGCAGTTGGGTGTCAGATATTCACTGACAGTTAGATCCGATATATCTTATAGGGGGGCTCCTTTTGCCTAGAAGATGTATTAGAGCTCACTCTATTAAAATCACCAGACATCATGTCTCTCTACATGCAGGATTTGTGCAAAAGGCAGTTATTTTGTTTGTACTGGAATCAGTTATTTGAGTGAGCTCCAGTGTCGGACTGGCCCACTCGGATACCAGGAAAACTCCCGGTGGGCCCAAGTGTCAGTGGGCCCTTTTGCTTCTAAATATTTGGCCTATTTCATGGTCATTCCCTATTTCTTTGTTGTAAAAAAGAGGCTTAATAATGAAAGAATAGAGTAAGTAGATATAAAAGACTAGGTGAATAAAGAGGAGGAATAATAGTTTGTAAAGTGGGCCCACCTTCTAAGGTGTATTGGTGGGCCCCTGGCACCCCAGTCCGACACTGGTGAGTGTGGTGTTTATACAAATGGTCTGTAGATGTCACTGTGCTCAGACATACTGTGCATACTTAGTGACAGCTTAAAAGTGAAAGCTTACTGTTGTGTAATGGCTGCATGACTCTGCTAATAAAGCACTGTTATACTCTACTCATCCTCGGCAACCCTACAACATAACAAATGGCGACAAGGATGGCTCTTCTACCTCTGCAGCAGCCTGCACCTTTTCTTCCAAACCGTGGTGAGTCTACCATACCTTTTACTGCTTGGATCCGTATGTATGAAAATTACATTATTGCTGCTGACCAAGGGGAGATTTCTGCAGCTCGAAAGCGTGCTTTACTTATTCACTGCCTGGGAGCCGAGGGACAACGTATATTCTATACATTACCATTACCTGATGATACTTGTGAAACTGCTCTTACTGCTATAAAGAACTTTTTCGTGCCAAGAGTAAATGTAAAGATATAAAGTCTGCCAACGTGGACAATGTAATGGCGAATCTACAGAACAATTTGTAGCAGCTTTGAGAGAGCTGGTTGTTACCTGTGAGTTTGGGAATCTAACAGATGAAATTCTAAGAGACCAAATAGTGGAAAAAACAAACTCACATCGCATTAGAGAGAGAGACTGCTCCTAGAGCAGGATTTAACCCTTGCAAAGGCTATTACAGTCGCTAGCCAAATGGAAACAGCAGTGGCTAAAACTCTCAGTCAGGGAACTGCTGGGAATGTACAGACTGTGAATTCAGCACTGTGGCCTAATAATGCACAGTCACAGGCAAAATACAGTGCTAAGGAAAGGGATTCACCTACATTGCAAAACCGTGCAGCAAATACAAATAGAAAATACTGCTTTCGCTGTGGTTTAACACAACACACTGCAAATCATGTTACATCTCCTGCAAAAGCTAAACGGTGCCGCAAATGCACAAAAGTAGGACATTTTGCTAAGATCTGCCGTAGTTCTGCTAAAGATGTTCATGAAGTCACTACTACAAATGTCACAGTATTAAGTGTGGATAAAGCTGGTACATTTATTCCAGACAAGTTTATATGCTCTGTCAGTGTCAGTACTGCTTCTGCTGACAAGGGACACTCCATTAACCTGACGCTTGATACAGGTTCAGCTGTTTCTATACAAACAAAGGAGATTTTCTTGAAATACTTTGCAAAAGATCCGCTTGTTGCACCTGCCCTGAAACTGGTCAGTTACTTAAAGGATCCAATCCCTGTGCTTGGTTGCTTGCCAGTGACTGTACAATTTGAATCAAATACTGCAAAATGTGACTTTGTGAATAAGGGAACTGCTATACTTGGAAGGGATCTCTTTGCTGCATTAAACCTACAATTAGTTGATGGTCTCATTACTACAGCACCAGTGCCTGCCACACAGCCAGTGTCTAAAATTTCACCACAAAGCAACACTTTACTGGGCTGTGCAAAGAACTTTGTACACAAGAGACCAAATGTAAAACCAGTACCATTCCCTGATTCAGCATGGGAAAAACTTGCTATTGATGCTCCTATAGACTGTAGATTTGCTATAACCTTGATAGACTATTACAGTAAATGGCCAGAAATTGCATTTGTTTCTCATATAACATCAGCTAAAGTAATAACATTTCTGTTTACAGTCTTCAGCAGAGAAGGTAATCCAAAGGAGTTAATATCAGACAACAGACCACAGTTTGTCTCATATGAGTTTGAATCCTTTCTGAGAGAGAGGAATATTGTGCATAGGAAATCTTCAGTGTATTACCAACAAGCAAATGGAGAAATTGAGCGATGCAACAGAAGTCTGAAAGAAGCACTACAGACAGAAAATCTTACTGGGAAATCTTGGAAAGTATTTACAACAGAGTTCCTACATAACTACAGAGCAACGCGCCATGCAACAACCCAATCATCTCCTGCTGAATTATTACATGCAGACAGATGCGCACTAAGTTACATGTTGCAGACATCAAACTTCCACAAAATACTGTGCCTACAAAATCATCTACTGCTGACATTGTGAAACGTCAACAAGCCAAATGCAAGGCTTATACTGACAGAAAACGTGGTGCCAGAGAAGTACACTTTCAGCATGGATCTTTAGTCAGAATTAAGAAACCAGGAATACTGAAACAAGGACAATCTAAATTTACTATACCACTTGAAGTGAGACACCAGCGAGGACCATACACATATGAACTGTCTGATGGACGCATATGGAATGCAAGTCGTCTTGCTCCTGTTAGATATGACTTTGGAGAAGCTCCATTTGATGAAGGACATGTTCCTACTCCTGAAGGACATGTTCCTACAACTGCAATAGGCTAAGAAAAGTGAACCTATAAGGCGTAATGAGAGAATCAGAAAACTACCTGCATGGACCCAGGACTATGTGATGTGAATAATGTATATTATTGCTTTAAGATGCATTGTTGTTTATTACAGTTGGCAAATGCTTTCCTACTATAGGGGGAATAGGTGGTGTACAAATGGCCTGTAGATGTCACTGTACTCGACTTATACTGTGCATACTTCTTGGTAGCTTAAAAGTGAAAGCTTACTGTTGTGTAATGCCTGCATGAGTCTCTGCTAATAAAGCACTGTTATACTCTACTCATTCTCGGCTACCCAAAACATAACAGTGAGCTCTAATTCATCTGCTAGGAAAGGAGCCCCCCTATAAGATATATTGGATTGTCAAAGAATATCTGACACCCAACTGCTGCATGAAGAGCGAATGGGGAGAAACAGATGCTGAGAGAGGAATAGTGAATATAAACTTGATTATTTCAGAAACAGTACAGAATTTTTAATTGATTGTATTTAGAAAGTTTCTTATTTCAGTATGAGGAAGCTTATATTAAATTTTCATTTTTGCGATAGTTCCCCTTTAAGGAAAGATCTGTTATCCAGGCCCGAGTTTTCTGGAAAACAGATCCTATCCCTACAAGATTTAAACACACTTTATGTGAAGGATCGTTTGAGATGTGAAGTGCCTAGAGGGGGCAAATAGAAAACACTTATAAATAAAATCAGATAATACCAGAAAGCACAGTCTGGCCATAGGAATAACATTTATACTGAATGGTGTCTGGGTTTAATTTTCCATTTAGTGCTAATGGGATTTTTTTCTTAGAAAAAAAAAAAAATTAAATAAAGAAAGGGTTATTAAGTTGAATAACTCATTTCCAGACATTAGGGCTATTAGTATTCTGCAGGGGGGGGGATAATGCAAAAACAAAGTTTCTGTAGCCGTGACACTTCCTCTCTCATTGATATGTATCCAGGGCAGCCCAGGCACACGAGTTGTGTTTTAGGAATGGATAAATCTCGAAGGAACGGATTTAGTGCTGCCGAGGTAAAACAAAAGATGGCGGCTGATTCACAACTCCCCCATCTATTAAAGAGACGGTAGTATTTAAAGTGACATTACACTCTCTCATAATATATATATTTTTCCCATATATATATATATATATATATATATATATATATAATTCCTCGTAGAAGAAGTCCGCAATTACAGGTTTTATTACCAGTCAATTTCTTTCTTTTTTTAAAATGTCTTATTTCTTATCTTTTAAATATTTGGATAAAATGGAGTTTATGGGAGACGACCTTTCCGTAATTTGGATAATGGGTTTCTGGATAACATATCCTATACCTACAGGTATGGGACCTGTTATCCAGAATGCTCAGGATCTGGGGTTTTCTGGATAATGGATCTTTCCATAATTTGGAACTTCATACCTTAAGTCTACTAGAAAATCATATAAACAATAAATAAACCCAATATGCTGGTTTTGCTTCTAATAAGGATTAATTATATCTTAGTTATAATCAAGTACAAGCGACTGTTTTATTATTACAGAGAAAAAGGAAATCATCTTTAAAAAAAAATTGGATTATTTGGATAAAATGGAGTTTATGGGAGACGACCTTTCCGTAATTCTGGATAAGGGGTTTCTGGATAACATATCCGATACCTACAGGTATGGGACCTGTTATCCAGAATGCTCGGGATCTGGGGTTTTCCGGATAATGGATCTTTCCATAATTTGGATCTTTATCCCTTAAGTCTACTAGAAAATCATATAAACATTAAATAAACCCAATAGGCTGGTTTTGCCTCCAATAAGGATTAATTATATCTTAGTTGTGATCAAGTACAAGCGACTGTTTTATTATTACACAGAAAAAGGAAATCATTTTTTTAAAAAAAATTGGATTATTTGGATAAAATGGAGCTTATGGGAGACGACCTTTCCATAATTCTGGATAACGGGTTTCTGGATAACATATCCTATACCGACAGGTATGGAACCTGTTATCCAGAATGTTTGGAATCTAGTGTTTTCTAGATAACGGATCTTTCCATAATTTGAATCTTCCTACCTTAAGTCTACTAGAAAATCAGGTAAACATTATATAAACAAAATAGGCTGGTTTTGCTTCCAATAAGGATTAATTATATCTTAGTTGGGATCAAGTACAAGCTACTGTTTTATTATTACACAGAAAAGGGAATCATTTAAAAAAAATTGGATCATTTGGATAAAATGGAGTTCATGGGAGACAGCCTTTCCGTAATTTGTAATGTGGGTTCTTGGATGTTTTAAAAGATGGTTCAGCTTTAAGTTAAATTTTAGTATGTTATAGAAAGGCTAATTCTAAGCAACTTTTCAATTGGCCTTCATTATTTATTTTTTATTGTTTTTTTTTAATGATTTGCCTTCTTCTGAATCTTTCCAGATTTCAAATGGGGGTCACAGACCCCATTAAAACAATTGCCCTCCAAGGCTACAAATGTATTGTTACTGCTACTTTTTATTATTTGTCTTTCTATTCAGGCCTCTCCTATTCATATTCCAGACTCTTATTCAAATCGGTTGCTTATAATAAGGACCCTAGTAACCAGACTGCTGAAACTTGAAAACTGGAGAGCTAAATAACTCAAAAACCACAAATAATAAAAAATGAAAACCAATTGCAAATTTAAAGGTGAACAATCCCTTTAAGCTTCCCCCAATACATGTTCTGCTACACACAGGGTGGAGGTATAATAAATGGAACAAAGGCCGGGCAGGATCATTTTTGATCCAAGTTGGCATGTCTGTATACATGAATGTGACATTGCATGCTGTGCTAAGGCATTAAACATGAAACTACTGACCCCGGCATACCATGAAGGAATCCATGTAGAAAATGCCTTTAATTTGCCTCCCCAAATACAAAACTCATCCTTCACTTATGGTCATAATCCTCTTACAAGTAGCCAGCAGGGGGAATAGCATAGCATACAAGGGAATGTGCTCTAACTTCACTTGTGGAATGAACTCTTAAAGGATAAGTAAACCTTTAAAATAAGTGAATGTAAAATGGATGAGGGGGCTATTCTAAGCACTTTTGTCATTTACATTCATTATTTATTTTGTTTTTATTCCAAGATATTAAGGGATACATGTACTGTTAATATGAATGAATTTTGTTACAACAGCGCCACCTGTTGGTCAGTTTCTGACCAGTCTGACCACCAAGTAGTCAAGGAAGTTGTCAGGAGAAAGAAAGAGGCTGCGCTGATGTTCTTCTGCTTAGGAAAACAATTAGAAACCTTTCTCATCTTCCTGTGCATCAATCCCAATTGCTCCGGTCCCGATGATGAAACTGTGAGTGAATAAAAGGGAGGGGGGCAACGAACAACAGCGGGCCTAGGGGTGCCCGATATGTAGATCCGGCCTTGGAGGCAGACAATTACTTTCACTTCCCATTCAGCACTTCCTAGATGTCATTTCTCTCCCCACAATCCTCCACTCTCTTCACCATTTAATTGTGTAACCAGGACATGGGGATGGACATCAGGTCCCCCATTCTGGTGCACAAACAAGATTTTGAGACGATGGAAGACTTGTCTTAATAACAGTGTCCACAAAATGGCTCCTGTCTGCTTGTTATAATTATGAATTCCCAGACTGAAGGAAACAAGATTCAAATAATTTATATAGTGCAATTAAAGTTAATTTTGCTTGACCAATGTGATAAAATAGGAATTCGGAATAATTTTTTTGGGTGATGGGTCCCATTTTAGGTTGCCCCTCTGTAGTTTTGGGAACCTTTGCCCTATGGCAATTTATCTGTAGTTTAAATGCCTTGGTTTCGACTCGTTTAATACAGTATGTAGAAGCCAGTAAGGATAGGATAGCTGAGACTGTGGAGTCTGTGAGTAATAAGGAAGACTGATCCTAATCAGAATAGACTATAGCGCAAGATTCGTGAGTCATTATAGGACCCAAGTGGCAAACTCTTCCGCTGCAGCTCAGTAATGAATCATTTATTGGCCACAAACTGTACTAGCCAGCCCCCCACATTCTGATACACAAACCTACATTATGTATAAGTAAGAGAATTTTAATTAGCTGTTTCCATACATAATATTTCCTTCAGTCCAGGTGGGAATTGCGGTTGTTTTGCATTTGATTATCCTTGCGACGTGACCCCCTGTTAAAAAATGTAAATGGTCTGCAAGGGGATCGCTTGAATCTACGCTAATAAATATTGCTGACAGATGTCTAATTGGTTTCCGATCAGATATCAGCTAATTGTACAGGTATGGGACTTGTTATCCAGAATGCTCAGCCAGGAGGCTTTCCGGATAATTGCTCTTTCTGTAATTTGGATCTTTATAGCTTAATTCTACTAGAAAATCATGCAGACATTAAATAAGGATTAATTAGATCTTACTTTGGACCATGTACAACGTACTATTTTAATAGAAGTAGGGGGTATATTATCCCTTATAATACATGAGTGATACTCAGAGTTCCCTGTATAACTCAGCCTGCAGCCTTGTGCCTTTATATGGTCAAAGAACCCCTCAGTGACTTCTAATATCCTTATCATTTACAGTAGGGGGTACATTATCCTTATAATACATGAGTGATACTCAGAGTTCCCTGTATAACTCAGCCTGCAGCCTTGTGCCTTTATATGGTCACAGAACAACCCCTCAGTGACTTCTAATATCCTTATCATTTACAGTAGGGGGTACATTATCCCTTATAATACATGAGTGATACTCGGAGTTCCCTGTATAACTCAGCCTGCAGCCTTGTGCCTTTATATGGTCACAGAACGACCCCTCAGTGACTTCTAATATCCTTATCATTTACAGTAGGGGGTACATTATCCCTTATAATACATGAGTGATACTCAGAGTTCCCTGTATAACTTAGCCTGTAGCCTTGTGCCTTTATATGGTCACAGAACAACCCCTCAGTGACTTCTAATATCCTTATCATTTACAGTAGGGGGTACATTATCCCTTATAATACAAGAGTTATAGTCAGAGTTCCCTGTATAACTCATTCTCTAATATCCTTATCATTTACAGTTGTGAATACTGCTTTATGCAAACTGGTTTGCTGACAGTTATGTTATAATACGAGTTGTATTTTTCCAAATCCTCTCATAATAATATACAGTATTTGTTATGTTTCCAGAGGGAATGCAATAGCGGCCCATGTTTCTATGCCTTTCCTCACTGCTTTATCTACTTTCCATTTCAGTACTTGCGTGAGTGTTCCCTCAGTTCAGCTGCGCTTTTTATCTTACTCGCATCCCCAAGGAGAAGAACAAGAAAGAAAAGGAAAGGCAGAAAAGAATGGAAGAAAGACAGAAGGAAATAAATGGGAGACGTTAAACACGAAGGCTTTGGAGATTAACTGAACAAAACAAACAGTCGTGAATGGATTATAAATTGCATTTATAGAAGAAGTGAAAACTGTCAGCAATGGAGTGGGTTCACGGGAATCCTAAGGTAATGTTTTGATTATATTGACTGTATTACAGGTAACAATAAGTTATAGAATATAAACTTAACTAAACATACAAATTCAACCCTAAAAAAACATTTGGTCGGAGTTTACTTGTTTACTTGTTACTGTAAACTGTTGAAACCCTTAATCCCAGGCCTCTTTCTTAAAAAATGCACCAGCCTGGGGTTGGTTTTGTTTAGAATGTCACCAATGCCATTTCCTCTACACTCCCAGGTATCCCTTGTACCCCCACCTGGGAGGGCGCATGTGCATTAAAGGAGAATTAAACCTAAGAATGAGTGTGACTAAAAATGCCATATTTTATAAAGTGAATTTATTGCACGTGGCTAAAGTTTGAGCTTGTCAATAGCAGCAATGATCCAGGACTTCAAACTTGTCACAGGGGGTCACCATCTTGGAAAGTGTCTGTGACACTCACATGCTCAGTGGGCTCTCAGGGCCGGCCTTAGGCCAATTGGACCAATTGGGCCCAATAGGGCCCCGCACCTCTGGGGGCCCCGCACCACAGGGCAGCACAGATAATATTTCCCTCAGCACATGATGCTGCCTGGCCTGCCCCCAACTTTGAGAGTTCAGCCCATCCCCAAATCCATAGGTCCAGCCCACCCCCCAACTCTGATAAGCCAGCCTATCCCTCAACTCCATAGGTCTAGCCTGCCCCCAACTCTCATAGGCCCAGCTTTCCTCCAACCTTGATAGGCCCTGCCTGCCCCCAATCCAACCAAGCCTGCTCCCAAGCTGAATCGGCCCAGCCTGCCCCAAACTAATTGGCCCAGTCCACTCTCCTATTTCCTCCCTCTCTCTCTTACCCTGTGTGCCCCTATTATGTGCCCCTATTTCATCCCTCTCACTCTCTTACCTTGTCTGCCCCTTTCCTTTCTATTTTGTGCCTGTATGCCCTTATTTTCCTAAATACTTGCTGTGTCAGTAGCCAGCAGCACTTTGTCTAGGGGCCCCGCCAACATGGTCCCAATTGGGCCCCACATTTGATAGGATCAGCCCTGTGGGCTCTGATTGGCTGTTGAGAAGCTAAGCTTAGGGCACGTCACTAATTATCCAGCAGAAAATGAGCTTCCCTGGCTGTTATATAAGCTGATGCTACAGGTTTGCTGATTATTAAATTCTGATGCTAATTGCTTTGGTTTCCGTGCTGCCATGTAGTAATTATCTTTATTAATTACTAATCAGCCTTATATTGTGACATTTCTATTCTATGTGTACTGTATATTGTGAGTGGGTCCCTAAGTTCAGTAAGTGACAGCAGCACAGAGCATGTGCAGTGAATCAGCAGAAAAGAAGATGGGGAGCTACTGGGGCATCTTTGGAGACACAGATCTTTACTGCTAAAGACCTGTGGTTGCCTTGGGCTGGTACAGAAGCACAAATCATAATGTACAACATTTCCAGCTACTTCTTTAGTTACGTTTTTTCCACTGAGTTACTAAGGAGGGAGAAAGCAGTGAGGGGGGGGGGGCAATGGACGGAAGGGGATGGGGATTTTTTATTAACAGGGGGTTAGTTCTCCTTTAAACTAGTGTAACATGCAAAATTGGTGGTCTAGAACCCCCTGCTTGTTGGTTGCCATCCACTTGCTCATTGGAAACCCACCTCATATGCCATTAATAGGTTACTTGTTGCCTGCACCACCTTATCGGCTGTCACCTGGCCAATTGCTGCCTGACCCCCGATATCCAAAAACTATGTGCAACTGGCTCAGCATCACAATAGCAAACTGGGGCCCCGCTTACCATAGTTCTGGCCCCGGTAATAAAAAGGAAGTAGTGGCATAAGCAAAATAGCTTATTCTGTGCTTGCTTCTTTAGTACAATGATTGAACTGAGCAGACTCTTTGTATCCAACAGAAATACTTTTTTAAATTTCTAACCCCCGCTGACTGAACTCTATTTGTACACAAACATTGTTTAATCAAGCAAAGGAAGAGAAAGCAAATGCATTAACTGATTTATATAATCTTCCTTTGGCACACACTTGCAGAACAATAAAGCAATGTATTGTATCGAGTGGCATGAATATGACTATCAGAGAGTTACGCAAGTCCCTTGTGGACAATTCAGAATTATATATAAATAGATAAAACACTGAAATAGTAATTAACCGGATTCTCTATAACACGACAGGAAATGTGGATATGAGCATGGGGCATTCTAAGCTTCTGGGTTTATTTTCTCTTTGAATAGATCTAAAAGAAATGTTATGAAGCAAATTAGTGATTTTGTTGAGCAGATTCTCGCCCAAATCTGTACCCGCTGTTCTGCAATGTCCCCACTTTAAACACGCTGACACCTCCAGAGCTTTGGAAAGGGCACAAAATTGTCAGTAGACTTTCTTTCTCAATGAAAAGGAAAGCTGAATCAGGTGGCATAACCTGGAAGCCACTATGAACCAGAAGTGATTTCACTACGAACCAGAAGTGATTTCACTATAAGAGGTGGATCAGCTAGTTCAAGAAGAAAAGCCAAAGGGCCACATATTACCTGGGTACCAAAGCAGGGTGCCCACAGACTGTCTGCATGGTAAGGAAAACTCAGATTTTATCAGAGGAAGGTCAATTGGTTGATGAGAGCAGGGAAAAAACAGAGATTCTGAACTGCTATTTTTCGTCTGTCTACATAACTGAGGAACCAGATAATGAAGGTTATATTATTAGTAGGGATGCACCAAATTCAGGATTCAGTTTGGGATTCTGCCTTTTTCAGCAGAATTTGTATTTGGCTGAATCCAAAAAGTCATGTGTTTTTTTTGTCACACAAGGAAGTTGAAAAATGTTCTGTGCGTGCAGTTCTCTTTCACCCCCTCATTTACTTCATTTGCATATGTTAATTAGGATTTGGGATTCGGTCAAATCTTTGGTGAAGGATTTGGCTGAATCCTAAAATAGTAAATTCTGTTTATCCCTAATTATTAGACTGGGGTCTAATGATAACAGATTCATTATTAGGCTCAGTTCTAATAATATAACTACTGATTGATGCCTGGGTGATTGGCTGAGAGAACGGCAAATTGCTAATGTGATGCCACTATTCAAAACGAGATCCAGTTTTCAGCCTGAAAAATGTTGGCTTGTTAGCTTTTGGAAGGGTAATAAGGGATAAGTTACATGAAAACATTAAGGGGCCGATTCACGAAGGGTCGAATATCGAGGGTTAATTAACCCTCGATATTCGTCTAGGAACTAAAATCGTTCGACTTCGAATATCGAAGTCGAACGATTTTGCGCAAATCCTGCGATCAATTGATCGAAGGATTTTTCATTCGATCGAACGATTAAATCCTTCGAATCGAACGATTCGAAGGATTTTAATCCAACGATCGAAGGAAAATCCTTCGATCAAAAAATCCCAGGCAAGCCTATGGGGACCTTCCCCATAGGCTAACATTGACTTCGGTAGCTTATAGCTGCCGAAGTAGGGGGTCGAACTTTTTCTTAAAGAGACAGTACTTCGACTATCGAATGGTCGAATAGTCGAACGATTTTTAGTTCGAATCGTTCGATTCGAAGTCGTAGTCGAAGGTCGAAGTAGCCCATTAGATGGTCGAAGTAGCCCAAAAAAACTTCGAAATTCGAAGTTTTTTTCATTCGAACCCTTCGCTCGAATTTCGTGAATCTGCCCCTAAAAATCAGTTGGAGCAAAGTCGCTAAAGGGTAAATTTTCACCTGCGAAGTCTTTGCCACACTTCGCCAGCCGTTACCTGGCTCTCCCCAAGCTCCCTCCTTGTCTCCCATACCTCTTTTATTGAACAGAAGATATGGGGAGTGGGAGCCCAGACATATAAAACAGTAACACGTTTACTGCGCAGGTTTGGGTAACAGTGTTTGTAGCAGAGGTTGACGAACAATTCCGGACACAGGTGATTGCAAGTTGAAGAATAGTGAGTGAAAAAGGGACAAGAGTCAAGTAACAAGACATCCTTTAGAAAACGATGAACTCAGAAACAGGTTTAATAAGACCTATAATGAGTCAAATGTCAGTTGGTGACAAATATTGAGAGTTTCTGGCAAAAACAGCGGTACAGCTGACTTCTTCTCAAGGCTATGGAGACGTTAGTTGTGGTCAGGAACACCAGCTCCCAACCCAATGGTACCAATGCAGGCCCTGACACTGGGAACAAATTTCATGAAGTTGAAATTTGTTTCACTGATCAGGATCTGGCTTGTGTGTAGCCAGTTCAATTGAGACAATATCTTTCTACGATGTGAAATCAGTAGATACAAATCCCCTGCAGGCCCTGGAACACTGCCATGTCACTTTAAAATAGGGTCAGATATAAACCCAAAGAAGGGATCGGTTTCCGTTAAAACAAAAAAGGCCATGGCACACTTAGGGAAGAGACACACGGTGTGATTCGGGGAAATTAGTCTCCCGGCGACAAATATCCTCTTCTTCGGGGCGACTAATCTCCCCAAACTGCCTCCCCTGCTGGCTAGAATATAAATCGCCGGTGGGATGGCACTCGCTCTGTTATCTGAAGTTGGCTGAAGTATCCTCGTGAGGCAACTTCGGGCGACTTCGGAAACCAAGCGCACCGAATGCAATCCTGCCAGCGATTTACATTCTAGCCGGCGGGAAGGCTGTTCGGCGAGATTAGTCACCCCGAAGAAGAGGAGATTTGTTGCCGGGCGACTAATCTCCCCGATTCGCAGCATGTGTCTCTGCCCGTAACGTTCTGTTGGCTGAAAAACACCAGTGGAGAAGCATTGGAACGAGGGCGTTGCATGGCAGCAGGAAGGGGGTGATAAATCAATATGTTTTCTTTGTCATTCAGGCTCTTGGAAAGTTTGATTTTCTAACTTGCCGATTGGTTGCTATTGGCAATTTAGCACCTACTTTTTTTATCAACGCAATTAACCACAACAGACGCTGCTTTGCAACCATATTGATGTGGTTAACGCAACTTGCATGTGCCTGGTTTTCTGGGCAAAATTCTGTATTGTGGGTTTAAAAAAAAATGCAGATTTGTCTATGAAAATGCCACTTTGCCCCTGTAAATGAGCCCTAAGGGGGCTTAGTACAGAAACTAAAGAGCAGGTGTATAAAAGATCGAACTTTGAGCGCTATGGGTATTAGTGCTCAGTGCTGTCCAGCAGCAACAATCAGCACTAACACCCATCTGAATCCTTACTTCCCGATGCACAGTCGGAGTTGTAGAAATTAAATTGTTGAAATGAAAACTACTATCATTTAATGAGTACAATGTAACAATCATTTAATAAATTGAAAACAGCTTACCGTATATACTCGAGTATAAGCCGTCCCGAGTATAAGCCGAGGTACCTAATTTTACCTCCAAAAACTGGGAAAGCTTATTGACTCGAGTATAAGCCTAGGGTGAGAAATGCAGCAGCCTCTGGTAAGTTTCAATCAAAAAATTGAGGATTTCTGCTCCCATTAGAGGTGCCGGCGTCTTGTTTTTGGATGCCGGCGACCATTCTTGGATGCCGGCGAATATTCTTGGAGACTATTCTTGGAAGCCGGCGACTATTCTTGGATGCCAGCGACTATTCTTAGGCGCCGGCGACTATTCTCGGACGCCGGCGACTATTCTTAGGCGCCGGCGACCGTTTTTGCGCTTGACCCGAGTATAAGCTGAGGTAGAGTTTTTCAGCATATTTTGGGGGCTGAAAAACTCGGCTTATACTCGAGTATATACGGTAGCAAGTAAAGCCCTAAGCCAGGCAGTGAATAGGTGGAATATAAGTATGCTGTTGCTTTAGTAACTGTACCCCTTTCCAGCTCTTTTATTTTTGTTCTTTCTTCTTTCTTCCACTCACTGTAAATCGTTGCCTGGATTTGAAACACTTTGATCTCGGCTGTGTGTTTATGTCAAACTATGTGCTTAGAGAAGCTTTTTCAACTCTTCTCCCAATCTGTAAAGTATTCCCATCACAGTACGCTGCGAGAGCTCTTTGAGTCGAGAACATGCGAGGGCAGTGTCAAAGTTCATTATTTTAAGGAATTGAAAATATGTCAGAGCAGTACAGAAAATAAAAAGAGCCTTTGCCATGTTTTTTTTGTCTTGCACAAAAGCCAGCGACATCTAAAAGGACTGCGGGGGTTCTTTGTCGGGACTGCTCAGTTAAAGAGCCCCGGTAATGATTGAGGCGTCGGAAAACATTCACGTGGTTTTATTTGAGAATGTCCAGAAAGAAAGATAAAATAAAAAGGCACGCCTATGGCACGGCACACTGTTTTGCCGCTTGTGACCTTTCCCAAAAGGCAGCATTCTGCTTGATAAGAAATAGTTTTGCTCTTGTTTGAAAGCTGCAAAGTTATTGAGGATTTTTCATGCACTTTTCTGCTAAGTATTTTAACATAGCAGATTTATATCTGGTCCTGTCCTAGGCACCAGTGTCGGACTGGGGTGCCAGGGGCCCACCAGAAAACCTTAGACAGTGGGCTCACTTTACAAACTATTATTCCTCCTCTCCTCAGTCAACCTCTTTATTCACCTAGTCTTTTATATCTATTTACTCTGTTCTTCCATTATTAAGCCTCTTTTTACCATAAAGAAATAGGGAATGACCATGAAATAGGCCAAATGTTTAGAAGCAAAAGGGCCACTGACACCTGGGCCCACCGGGAGCTTTCCTGGTATCCCAGTGGGCCATTCCGACATTGCTAGGCACAGCATTTTGCCTTTCTTTTGTACAATCAATTCTAGCACAATGGAGTTGTTCCTCCTGAACTCCGCCAACAGACATAGGGTAGATGTACTAAGGTGTGACGTGGCTAAGGCTAGAGGCAACCCACAGGGACATTGGCGATTTATTAACAGGCGCAGGTACAATTCGCTAGCGAAAGAGACCGTTACTAGCGGTCATTCACAGTCTACTGCGAGGCGACTTTTTGCTCCGGCGAACGGACGTTACTCCACATATTCACTAAAATGGGCATTTTACTGAACGTTACCTCTTTCTCCAGAGTTGCCTTTGCCACCTCAGAGCTATAAAGCAGCTAGAACTTCCTCGATCTTCTGTCACTTACATCATATCCTGTGTGCTGAAAATGCATCTAATTGCAAAAAACGCTGGCGACTTTTCCATTTTTGAAGCGGGATTGCGTGCAAAAGACCTAACAACCTTTTTTTGGGTAACCGTTTTTTTCCTCATACATTTTCAAACATATGGAACATTAATTTTACAGTGGGCACATGTGTAGGGCATTATAATAACTCTCTTGTCTTTATTAAGGTTCACTGGAGATATGTTTTTTAAAGTGGAATTTGTAAGTATTTGCACCAACATTTAACATAAAGACGTCCATTCAACTTTAAATTTCCCGCCGTATGCAAATTGACCTAATCGCAGGATCACTAGCGAATTTTCACTACGCACAAATGCTAGCGCATCTTTGCTATGAAATGCTCGCACTGCCGAAGTACCACTAGAGAAAAGTCGCCTGCGTTTGGCGCCCAGGACGAAGCTCCGCATATTAGTGAATTGGTGTAGTCTGAGAGCATTTGCGCATGGCGAAGTGTCCGAAAAAGACACTGCCGAAAATTTGCCGCTTAGTTAATCTGCCCCATAGCCTCAAGTGTCTTGTAAATTTCTTATACACATACATAGGCACTCAAAGGCCACCACACTGAAGCTGCTGCTCAAGGAAAAATATGTTTGAGACTTGGTCTGGGACCCTGCGGGTTTGAGTTGAGCTCTTCTTTCTGTTCTTCCATCCTGAGACCTTCCTGTGCTGGTTTTAGGGTTTCCACCTTTCCTATATCAGCCATCCAGACAGTGTGCGTGTGCGGGGCTATGACGTGGCAATTGGGCGACAGCCGAGTCAATCAAGGAGAATCTTGCCTTGTTTTCCTAATTTGGAAAACCAGGCAGGCAGTTTTGACTCAGGCAGCCCTTCAGAAAACTGGGCTGTCCGGGTCAAAACTAGACAGGTGGCAAACATTGTTGGCTTCTTCTTGTGGCAGCGTCTACTAATAGGCATGTGCCTGCCCCACCCCCTTTTGTGATGTCAGAGTATACCTACATTTATCAATGTAGGTATACTGCCCCAGGTAAATGTTAATATTTATAATGTCATTATGATTCTAAACTTCATATTTGATGTATATTTCAGTTAATTATCAACATTCTCTTGGTACTCCCTGCGTTACTCACAAACACTCTAGAAAGGAAACTAGATGATTCATTTCTTATGGTTGTTCTTACTCTGGCTTCCATTTCTCAAAGCAGATGGTTCATTTGTACTGTCAGAGCACCGACACTGTCACCTTCTTTTCCACTCAGTCTATAGTTATGTTTGCTGAAGCGCTCTGCTTCATATAAAACCTCCTAATGACTTCTCTGGCTAAACAGCACCAACAACTCTAGCTAATCCATTAACAATATCTCAGTTCTTGCCTGGCAACACATGAAATCAATGTGTATATAGGAAAATATAACCTATTCACTGGTATTATTTATCTTCTATATTTGAGGGACAGTACAGTAAGATTGTATAATGTATTGTGAGTCTGGAATCCAGGTTACAGCTTTGTGCCTTTATATGGTCACAGAACAACCCCTCAGTGACTTCTAATATCCTTATCATTTACAGCAGGGGGTACATTATCCCTTATAATACATGAGTGATACTCAGAGTTCCCTGTATAACTCAGCCTGCAGCCTTGTGCCTTTATATGGTCACAGAACAACCCCTCAGTGACTTCTAATATCCTTATAATTTACAATAGGGGGTACATTATCCCTTATAATACATGAGTTATAGTCAGAGTTCCCTGTATAACTCAGCCTGCAGCCTTGTGTCTTTATATGGTCACAGAACAACCCCTCAGTGACTTCTAATATCCTTATCATTTACAGTAGGGGGTATATTATCCCTTATAATACATGAGTGATACTCCGAGTTCCCTGTATAACTCTGCCTGTAGAGATCTACACAGATCTCGATCTGGCTGGTTAAAAAATCTCGTTGAATTGCAGCCGCATCTTTGCGTGTATGTGGTCCTGCGATCTGACCGCTGTTCTCCTGCATTATGATCTGATCGTGGGTCCTATATTGCTCACCGATCGCAACCCATAGCAAATAAGTAGAATTCAATGGTCCCTTGTTTAATAGCAAACATCCGATGCTATTGGTTACTAGCCCTTGGTGCAACCCCCCCATATGCTTCTTATTTTAAACATCCTAAAGTAGTTCTCCATGACAGACGTATGGGAATCAGGCCTGACATTTCCGTCTGTCGGCAGTAAACGTAAAGCCGTTTAAAGTTGCTGAAATGTTAAATGCGTATTCCCTTTCCTGATGAAGGAACGGCGCTATCACAAATATTACTGGCATGTCCAAGTTTGTCATCGAGGGGGATCTTTAGCGTATTATGAACACAGGACAAGTCCCATTTATTGTGAGAGCAACGCTGTGGTATGTGCCGACTGCATATCCAGATGTTTCAAATGAATTGCTGCCTGATGGCAGTTGGAAAGGATATCTGTTTGCCACCTGCCTGCTACTGATAAATGAGGCCAGGAAAACCTAAAATGAAGAACTCAAAACTTTTTAGAGCACAAAGAATGGACAGAGGTTACATAAAAGCATTATTTAATCAATTTAAAACATACCACCTTTAGTGAACTTTACTTAGGGGCAAATTAATTAAGGGTCGAATAGTAAATTTCAACTTTCGATTTTTTCTGGTGTCAAAATTCACACATGACAATTTTAATCCACCAATTTGAATGTAAATTCGAATGTGAGATTTATCACACCTTGACCATGGAAACAGTTCTAATTAGAATATTCGCCGCCTAAAACCTGCCGAATTCAGTTACAAGTCAATGCTAATAGCCTTCCTGACAGTCGAGGTTTTTTTCGGAGGAAAATTCGATTCGAGCTTCGTTTATATTCAATTTGAATAGGAAATACATTTTCAGATCGTTCCTATTCAATCGAATTTTAGACATTAACGTTTTTTCATAAATAACCTCTCATTCGAGTTGTGAGTGCATTCGAATTTATTAGATTAAAAAAAAAAAATTCACATAAATTCGAAATTCAACCTTTGATAAATAAGCCCCACAGAGTCAGGCTGGTGTTGCGCTGGCACATATGCTCATAACTGATTTACACAGTGGCGGAACTACCGGGGGAGCAGGGGGTGCGAGCGGGCCAGGGCCCGCACCCCCTCAGGGCCCCCCTGCAGCCCACGCACCACTGAAATGCGGGTCGTACGGAGGGGGGCGGGGCCAAGCTGCGCGTCACGCACCAGGGCCCGCCCCCCTCTAGTTACGTTTCTGGATTTACAGCAATTATGCACATGACACTAGTAGCTTGTCGTATTGAGGGTTGTCCGGAAAAAAGTTCCTCAAATCGTTTCCCTATTAGAAATAATGGGATTTCCACACTTGCAGCACAAATGAGCAACTGTCAGCTGGAAATACAGACATTTTCAGCCAATAGTTGATGGCTATTGCCACAAGCAATATAATGGGGAGATATTTAAGGGAATCTCTGCGGGGTTTCTTGATGCTACTTGTTTTTTTTTTTGTCTTTTTCTCCAAGGAAACAACCGCCAAAAATTATTAGATCTTATTTAATGATTTAGGGGCAGATTTACCAAGGGTCGAATATCGAGGGTTAATTAACCCTCGATATTCGACTAGGAATTGAAATCCTTCGACTTCGAATATCGAAGTCGAAGGATTTAGCGCAGAAAATACATGAGTGATACTCAGAGTTCCCTGTATAACTCAGCCTGCAGCCTTGTGCCTTTATATGGTCACAGAACAACCGCTCAGTGACTTCTAATATCCTTATCATTTACAGTAGGGGGTACATTATCCCTTATAATACATGAGTGATACTCAGAGTTCCCTGTATAACTCAGCCTGCAGCCTTGTGCCTTTATATGGTCACAGAACCCCTCAGTGACTTCTAATATACTTATCATTTACAGTAGGGGGTACATTATCCCTTATAATACATGAGTTATAGTCAGAGTTTCCTGAAAATCTGCAGAAAGCAGAAAGGTGAAGCTCCTCATGGAAAAAATATCTTAGGCCTTCCTAAGCAGAAGAACATCAGAGCAGCCTCTTTCTTTCTCCTGACAACTTCCTTGACTACTTGGTGGTCAGACTGGTGGGAAACTGACCAGCAGGTGGTGCTGTTGTAACAAAATTCATTCATATTAACATTACATATATCCCTTAATATCTTGGAATAAAAAGAAAATAAATAATGATTGTAAATTACAAAAGTGCTTAGAATAGCACTCTCATGAATTTTACATTCACTTATTTTAAAGGTTTACTTATCCTTTAATAATTGGACTTTTTATAACCAGCAGTTCACGGGATATTTTTGCTAAATGGTTACCAAGTACAAGGCCCAATTTGATGGGGTCCCTTAGTGGGTGTAGCTAGCTGGCATGACAGCCTTCCCACACCACCTGACACCTTCCGGAGCCTCGCACAGACATTATCCTCAGCAATTGCCTCCTTACCTGTCATGCCCAGGAGGCTGCCATTTTTTATAAGATGAGGAGTAAAGTCACCGTCTCATCTGGCAATCTGGTGAGCACTCCAGAGTGGGGTAGCCAGTACTAGGAGATATGCTATTGTATGGTGGCTTGATTGGGCGTAATCAGTGTCGGACTGGCTCACTGGGATACCAGAAAAACTCCCGGTGGGCCAAGGTGTCAGTGGGCCCTCCTGCTTCTAACCTTTTGGCTTATTTCATGGTCATTCTCTATTTCTTTATGGGAATAAAGAGGCGCAATAATGGAAGAATATAGCATGTAGAGAAAAAAGACTCAGAGAATAAAGAGGTTGAATGAGGAGAGGAGGTATAATAGTTTGGAAAGTGGGCCCTCACCGTAAGGTTTTCTGTTGGGCCCCTGGTATCCCAGTCCAACACTGAGCGTAATTCAATCCAAACTGACAAATGCTAGCCCTGGTTTTATGTTATAAATTTAGCTAGGATTTCAGCCATAAAGCTCAAAGGATCTGCTGTTGCTTTCCAGATCTTTTAATATATGGCACCCTTTAGTCAAATATCTATATGTTGTTTAGCAGAATTCCTACAGGTGATGGCCTGCATCAAAGAGTTGCAGTGGTCCTCTCCAATGGGACTGGACTGGGGCTAAAAAATCTGTCCATCACCAACTGCTTTTACAGAATTTAGGGTAAGGGCACACCTGGCGATTCGGGGAGACTAATCGCCTCTTCTTTGGGGCGACTAATCTCTCCGAACTCCTTCCCCCTGTCTTGCGCCGGCTATAATGAAAAGTCATCCGCGGCTTGGCCCACGCGGTGCTTCGTATTCCAAAGTTGCCCGAAGTTTCCTTGTGAGGCAACTTCGGAATACGAAGCGCCGCGTGTGCCCTGAGGCAGGCGACTTTTCATTATAGCCAGCGCAAGACAGGGGGAAGGCATTCGGGGAGATTAGTCGCCCCAAAGAAGAGGTGATTAGTCGACAGGCGACTAAATCACCCCGAATTGGAAGGTTTGCCCTTACCCTTAAAAGGTGAACAGTGAAAATGTTAGTTACCACCACCCACTAATTCTAACTGCTTGCTGGCACTTTAGTGTGACACTTTACCATTCCTTCCAATCTTGAAGCTAGGACTGCAAAATGGTTAGAACAATGTATGACCAATTGCTGAATGCCACACATGCTAGATTTGTAAATATAAAACACCAGTGGATATTTCTATGCAGGATACCTGTTTTTCTGCTAGTTGCTATGGCAGCCTGTGTTTAAAAGCGTAGGTGAGCCCCTCACTTAATCTGCAGGATAAACAGCAGCACTTTTAATATGCGTACAAGGTGTGCTGAATATGAAAGAGTGCCCAACAGGTGGCCTATTCTTTTTATGTGGGTTGCAGGTCACGGGGAGAGAAAGTGCAAAAAGAATACAAGGCTGTGGTGGGATAGTGGGTGCTCTATTTTAACAAGGGGTTAATCTTTAAAGGGGTGGTTCAGCTTTGAGTTACCTTTTAGTAGGGTATAGAATGGCCAATAATAAGCAACTTTCCAATTAGGCTTTATTATTTATTTTTTATAGCTTTTGAATCATTTGCCTTTTTCTTCTGACTTTTTCCAGCTTTCCAATAGGGGTCACTGACACCATCTAAAAATTAACTCAAGAATTAACTCAAAGGTGAAGCCCTTTAGGGTAGAACTACATGGGTGATTTCCACGCATTTCCGGCGGATCCGACACGCTGCGCCAAAACAGAGGTGTCTAATCGGATGTGATGGAAAATAAGGTAAGAAATACAAATGTCGGATCTTGTCGCAGCGTTCATCCGACAAAACACGTTTGCGGCGGATGCAGACACGACAGTCATGTTGTGTTGGATGAACGCTGCGACACCATCCGACATACCTTATTTTCCGTTACATCCGATTTGACGCCTGGATTTTGGAGCAGCACGTCGGAAACCCGTGGAAATCGCCTGTGTAGTTCTACCCTTAAATTAACTGTTAGTATGATGTAAAGAGTGATATCCTGAGACAATCTGCATTAATTTTCATTTTTTTTATTACTTCTGGTTTCGAGTTATTTAGCGGTTTTATTCAGGAGCTCTCTTACTTGCAATTTCAGCCATCTGGTTGCTAGGGTCCAAATAAGCCCAGCAACGGTGCACTGATTTGAATAAGAGACTGGAATTTGAATAGGAGAGGCCTGAATAGAAAGAAGAGTAATAAAAAGTAGCAATTACAATGCATGTGTAGCCTTACAGAGTATTTGTTTTTAGAAGGGGTCAGTGACCCCCATTTGAAAGCTGGAAAGACTGGAGAGAAGAAGGCAAATAATTGAAAAACTATAAAAAAATGAAGGCCAACTGACAGTTTCTTAGAATTAGCTATTCTATAATATACTAAAAGCTAATGGTGAACCACCTCTTTAACAGACCCAGTGATGTGGCTGCTGTTATACTGTGGGTTAGAGCAGCAATACTGGATGCAGATAAGAGGCAGATTTAGTAAAGGGCGAAGTGGCTGTCGCTAGCGAAAATTCGCCAGAAATCCAATTCACAGGGACATCACCAGTAGAGGGACAATTCGCTAGTGATTGAGTACATCACTAGCACAGTTTTGCACCCTTTCGCCAAGCACATTTTCGCTCAGGAAAACGATTGTTACTCCGCAAAATTTACTAAAGTGCGAATTTTCCATTACGTTACCCCTTCTACCAGTTTGTTTTACCAGCTTAGACCGAACTGATAAGATGAAACTACATCCTCCTCATTCTTATGTCAGTGACATCATATCCTGTATGCTGAAAAAAATTATAAAAATGACAAAAATCGCTGGCGTTTTTTCATATTTGAAAGTGGGATTGTGTTTAAATGTTGTGACTGCTATAATTTTTGTTTTAACATTTTTTTTAACCATTTGAGGGGCATGTCACATTTGTTTTAGGGTGGGTTCATGTCTAGGACATTAGATGATCTCTTTTCTCTTTATTTTGCTTCCTTGAACATTTTTAACAAGTGGACACTTCAAGCAATTTCACCAACATCTCTAATAAAGACAAATATATATATATGACCTATATGTACCCGCCCTATTTAAACTGACCTAAGCGTAAGTGTAAGCGAAAGTTCGTAATGAAATGCTCGCGCTGATGTATTTTCGCTAGCAAAAGTTCGCCAGTGTTCAGCAGCAATGCAACTTCGCATTTTAGTGAATTAGCATAGTGATGGCGAGTTTGCAAAACCTTTGCAGGCGAAAATTTGCCCTTTAGTGAATTTCCCCCAAAGAAGGAAGGGTGCTGGTGCTTATCTTGTACCTCTCTGTCTGCCCTACTGCCCAAACACAGCACTATGGGGTAACATGGGCCACATATATATCTATCTATCTATCTATCTATCTATCTATCTATCTATCTATCTATCTATCTATATATATATATATATATATATATATATATATAAAGTGTCACTTCACTATTCCTTCCTCCCACTGCTGCTATTACAGGGGCCCCGTCGATGGCAGGCTGAGGGGAATGACATACACTGAATACACAACTCCCAGCACCTTTCTGGCAGCCAATAGCTTCTTCTTCTTAGTCCGTTTGCTCAAACGGGGAGCATAGGGCCTCAACGACACTCCTCCAACGAACTCAGTTCACAGCGGTCTTCTTCAGCTGAGCCCATGTCCATCCGGCTGCCTTCATTTCAGCCTCCATGCACCTCCTCCATGTCTGTCTTGGCCGGCCAACTTTTCTTTTCCCTTGTGGGTTCCACTCGAGGGCTTGCCTTGTGATGTTGTCAGAACTCTTTCTGAGGGTGTGGCCTATCCAGCCCCACTTTCTTCTTCTGATTTCTTGGTCGATGGGGATCTGTTTCGATCTTTTCCATAGGCTGATATTGGAAGTTTTCTCTGGCCATCTGATGTGCAGGATGTGTCGTAGGCAGCGGTTGATGAAGGTTTGGAGCTTACTTGTGGTTGTCATGGTCAGTCTCCAGGTTTCCGAACCATAAAGCAAGACTGCTTTCACATTAGTGTTAAAAATACGAATTTTGGTTTGTTGTGAAAGGGCAGTGGAGTTCCAGGTGGGACGTAAGGTGTTGAATGCATGCCTAGCTTTGTTGATGCGGCTCCTGATGTCCTCATCTGCTCCTCCATCCTTGCTTACTACGCTGCCCAGGTAGATAAACTTGTCCACGTCCTTAATTTCAACTCCTTGCAGCTGGATTTGGTGTTGCTGCTGGTTGTTAATCCTCATGGTTTCTGTTTTGTTAGTGTTGATCTTGAGGCCAGTTTTTGCTGCTTCCTCTGATAGACGTGTGAGTTTCTGCTGTGCATCTTGTTGTCTGTGCGACAGGAGGCTGACATCATCTGCAAAGTCTAGGTCCTCCAAGATTTTAGTGAAGGACCAGTGGATTCCAGTGTTGCCATTTTGTGTAGAACTCTTCATAATCCAGTCTACTACCAGCAGGAAGATGGTTGGTGACAGAGAAACAAAGCAGAACTACAACCAATTTCTAGGACCCGACCCAGCGACCTGAACCGCAACCCGCATATTTACCGACTTTGATCTACAACCCGCCGACCACCATCAAACAGGAAGTGATGTTGCTGTAAACCAGAAGTGGCATCATTAAAAGTGGGCGGGGACAGAAACAAGTTTTGTTAAACTTTAGAAAGAGTAAAATATAGACAGTAGTCTATGAGATAAGAAATTCAGATGAGACCTGCATCTATACCCACACCTGAATATCCGCTCCTCATTCCGCAGGGTGCCCGTTTTTTTTGCAGGTAACTCGCGTGTACCTGACCCGCTGCAGGACTCTAACAACCACCATCTTCCCAGTCTGTAGAATGTATGCTGGGCAGCCCTGGACTAGGATTCAAACCAGGCCCTGGCATTTCAAGTAGACAGAGGCCCAATAAATAGTGACTGTGTGGGGCATCTTGAAGCAGCTCCTGAATCCACAAGTGCCAGACTCCCCAGCCACTTTTGAAATATTTGGCACTTTTAGCATCCCGCCCACACAGAATCCTTCTAATCTCAGCCCTAAATGCACTAATCCACCTCACGCAAACTCCACATCACAAACTTCAGCTCGACAATGAGCAGGGTTGCCGGGTCTCATTTTCAAAAGCAGCTCAAGTCGGCTACAAAACCAGCCCAAAACTAGCCGAGAGGTATTTCAAAAGTAGCCCAAAAATAGCACAATATGCGCAGTGAAAAAAAGAAATGAATGTATATGAAAATACGCCTTTTTCAAATTGTCACTGTTGCACAAATTTTCCCATGAATTAAATGGGACAGATTTGCCCGTCACCAAGGGTGTAACTACAGAGGCGGTATAGGGGCCCCATAAAGCCCTAATTCATATACAATCTCAATAAATATTCGTAAAACAGGTCAACCTCTAAATATTTTGGTGGCCAGCAGTTTTTTTCTCCCCAAAATTGTCTGAAATTAATGAAAGTCACCAGGAAAATGCGAGAATGCTTAAGAGGGACGGGAGACTGGGGTACAGAGACCAAAATCTGGTAACTTCTAAGTCAGTCCCATTGCATGCTGGGTATTGTAGTCACAAGGGTGTAACTACAAAGTGGGGCCCAGGATGTATAGGGGCCCCATAAGGCCCTAATTCATATACAATTTCAATAAATATTGATAAAACTGGTCAGCCTGTGGACAGCAGATTTTTGCCCCAAAATTGTCTGAAATTGAGGAAAGTCACTAGAAAATGGGAGAATGCTTAAAGGGATCCTGTCATCGGAAAACATGTTTTTTTCAAAACACATCAGTTAATAGAGCTACTCCAGCAGAATTCTGCACTGAAATCCATTTCTCAAAAGAGAAAACAGATATTTTTATAATTTTGAAATCTGACATGGGGCTAGACATATTATCAGTTTCCCAGCTGCCCCTGGTCATGTGACTTGTGCCTGCACTTTAGGAGAGAAATGCAGGCTGCTGTTTTTCTTCTCAATGTAACTGAATGTGTCTCAATGAGACATGGGTTTTTACTACTGAGAGCTGTTATCTGGTTACCTTCCCTTTGTTCTCTTGTTTGGCTGCTGGGGGGGGGAAGGGAGGGGATGATATCACTCCAACTTGCAGTACAGCAGTAAAGAGTGATTGAAGTTTATCAGAGCACAAGTCACATGACTGGGGGCAGCTGGGAAACTGACAATATGTCTAGCCCCATGTCAGATTTCAAAATTTAATATAAAAAAATCTGTTTTTTTTTTGAAAAATGGATTTCAGTGCAGAATTCTGCTGGAGCAGCACTATTAACTGATTCATTTTGAAAAAAAAAAAATGTTTTTTTCCCATGACAGTATCCCTTTAAGAGGGATGGGAGACTGGGGTACAGAGACCAAAATCTGGTAACTTCTACACAAGTCAGTCTCATTGCATGCTGGGTATTGTAATCTTACATTAAAAACTACATTACCCACCATGCATTGGGAGACACAAGAGACACATTAGGGAGGAAGAAACTTATAAAAAGTGCAAAGCAAAAAGTAGCCCAAATCCGTACCTTGTCTAGTTTGTACTTTCAAAACCCGCCTGGGCAACCCTGAGGTAGAAGCGAGAGCAAGTTTGGGTTTACGTGAACGCGCGCGGGAAGACTCGCGAGAAGCTGCGGGGGTAGGTCCCTCCTTCTTACTGTGAGTGAGGCGCGAGCACGCTAAGGCGCATTCCCGTAGAGGCCGCGCACCGTGTCTCCCTCACACTCTGTGTATCGCACTGTCCGGGGCATGGCCGCCTCTCGCCGGCGCTCTGCGATTTCTTATTTCCCGGGTCTCCACTCGCGGTGGCGGAGGCGGCTTTTCCCGCTGGTAGCTTGATGGGTGACTGCGGAGCAGAAGAAGAGGACCCGGAGCAGGTGGGCAGAAGAACCGGCTCGGGGCTGCCTGGGTGAGAAGCGCGGGCACGTGTGTGTGTAAATGTGTGTGTGTGAGGCGGCCGGATCCAGTTTGTAGGCCAGGCCGGGCTTTGGATGTAGCATTGGGCCTTACTGGTAAACCTCGGGGCCCCGGGACATGGCCCTTGTGTGAGGCAATGAGGAGCCTGGGGCGCACGAGTTTGTACAGCCGCTGGGAGATACAGTTCATAAGGCTCTGAGGGCTTGCGCTGCTGCTCCTGCTCGTCCTGAATGCTTTGCTGTGTATCAGAGGATGCTGGGAATTGTAGTTCAAGGCTAAGCGGCTGGACATGTAGTAAATACACACATTCCCTATTTTGGCTCCTCCTGAATGCTTTGCTGTGTATCAGAGGATGCTGGGAATTGTAGTTCAAGGCTAAGCGGCTGGACATGTAGTAAATACACACATTCCCTATTTTGGCTCCTCCTGAATGCTTTGCTGTGTATCAGAGGATGCTGGGAATTGTAGTTCAAGGCTAAGAGGCTGGACATGTAGTAAATACACACATTCCCTATTTTGGCTTCTCCTGAATGCTTTGCTATGTATAAGAGGATGCTGGGAGTTGTAGTTCAAGGCTAAGAGGCTGGGCATGTAGTAAATACACACATTCCCTATTTTGGCTCCTCCTGAATGCTTTGCTGTGTATCAGAGGATCCTGGGAGTTGTAGTTCAAGGCTAAGAGGCTGGGCATGTAGTAAATACACACATTCCCTAGCTTGGCTCGTCCTTAAAGGAGACATATTGTGTTAAAATAAGAATGTACCAGTGCATTATACTCATTTAGAGAAGAATTATGCTTCAAAAAAAGTAGTGTTTCGGGCTTATTTATTGAATATTGCTGCAAAACCCCTACTAGTCTGTTTGGGGTGATGAGAGTTGTAGTTGTAGACAGTGGAGGGATAACGATTAGTATCAATTCTTTATGGTAGATGAAGTCTGCAGGTTGTCCAGCCCTTTCACCAATATATGCATTGATCAGTGAGAATTGTAGTTCAGCAAGATCTGCACAGCCAACCACACTGCTCATCTTTACTACAAGGGATAGAATGGTTTAAGTGCTTGTTGATCTTTGCTCTGTGTTCCATCACCAGGGGGCTACCAAGGGTTCATCTGCAGGGCCACAGCTGGCTCGTTGCTTCCGTTGGGATAAATCAGGTTTGGGGTGCGGGTGTGATTGTAGTTGTCCTTTCTGCTGCATTTTTATGTCGCTATAATGGGTAAGAAATAAGATTCAGTGGGAGTGGAGTATCAAAGAGGTTGTTCACCGTCAAACAACTAGTTCCAGTATGAAGTGTAAAGTGACCTTTTTCACCTTCTAAAGCAGCTCTGGTAGGGGGGTCGCCGACCCTGTAAACTGTTCTGAATTGATACATTTAGTTGATACATTTCTTTTGTTTGTTCCTATGGAGCAGAATCTCTGGGTTTCATTACAGGCAGCTGTTAGACTTGATACAATAGTTGCTCATACTGAGATCATGTTGAGAAATGTATCCACTGAATGTTGCAAAATTGTAACCGTTTAGAGTCTGCGCCTGAATTACTGAACTGCCAGACTCAAACACCAGAGACACGAACATAGGAGACATTTTGTGTAAAAAATAAGAATGTACCAGTTGGATATACTCCTTTAGATATAGAGTAACTATACTTTAAAAAGTAGTGTTTCAGGCTGATTTATTGAATATTTCTGCAAAAACCCTAATAATCCCTCCCTTCTCTTCCACTTGCTGCTCCCTGAATTCCCAGGCTGTGCACTCAGCTCACTGCACTGTAGGACAGGAACCAATCAGCAGCTAGCAGGACCTGATAGGGAACTGAAGCCTGTCTGTGCTTGTCTGACTGCGGGGCTGTGATTGGCTGTCCCCCTCCTACTGTGCTTCTGGCAGGGACCGTTAGGACACGCCCACCCCTCATTTGAAACAGTGACCAGAGAACATCTATCGGGAGCTCCAATTAAAGGGCTATTTTTAAAGATAATATAGTGAATAAAGTACCCCCTCTTGTAAAATATAAGGATATTATAAGTTACCGAGGAGTTTCATGACCATGTAAAAACACGAGGCTGAAGGTTTGGAATGAAACGGCACTCACCATTCTCTTAGTTATTCGCTGGGTGCTAACCAAATTTATCAACAATAGTCCAGAGAAAGCACTCACGGCCGTGACCGTCAGCTGTATATCAAAATATATTTATTCGTGCATGGTGCATCAACGCGTTGTGAGCCGAAACGCGTTGATGCACCATACACGAAAGAGTGACTGAAGTTTATCAGAGCACAAGCCCCATGTCAGATTTCAAAATTGAATATAAAAAAAATCTGTTTGCTCTTTTGAGAATTGGATTTTAGTGCAGAATTCTGCTGGAGCAGCACTATTAACTGATGTGTTTTGAAAAAAAAAAACATGTTTTCCCATGACAGTATCCCTTTAAAGTACAGCTAGCTTTAATGGTCATGGCAGTAGCAGGTTAATTGATGCATATATGATGTATCTGATTATGACCCAGGCCAGGGATTCCCAGGGAGCCTCTATGTCTGATACTCATGAACACACCTTGCTAGCAACCCTTGTCCTCTTCATTACCCAGCAGTGTTGTGACACATTGAACAATTAATGACTGGGCAAGCTCACTAAGCTTAGTGTTATGTGCTAGTACCACATTTGCTTGCTAGCTGGCACGCTTATTCTGTTCTTCAAGCTCACTACACACTCAGTCCCAACTGTGTTGATGTCTAAACTGCGAATACTGGCTGCAAGTTGTTGTAGTTTTTGCGCTGTATATAATGTCAAGTCAAGTTGCACAATGTGGCATGGCCTTGGCAACCTGTCCTTGGATTGCACTTAAATATATATATATATATATATATATATATATATATATATATATTTATTAGGGATGCACCGAATCCAGGATTCGGCCTTTTTCAGCAGGATTCGGATTCGGCCGAATCCTTCTGCCCAGTTGAACCGAATCCGAATCCTAATTTGCATATGCAAATTAGGGGTGGGAGGGAAATTGCATGACTTTTTGTCAGAAAACAAGGAAGTAAAAAATGTTTTCCCCTTCCCACTCCTAATTTGCATATGCAAATTAGGGTTCGGTATTCGGCCGAATCTTTCACGAAGGATTCAGGGGTTTGGCCGAATCCAAAAAAGTGGATTCGTTGCATCCCTAATATATATATTTATTAGGGATGCACCAAATCCAGGATTCAGCCTTTTTCAGCAGGATTCAGCCGAATCCTTCTGCCTGGCTGAACCGAATCCTAATGGGAGGGAGATCCGTGACTTTTTGTCACAAAACAAGGAAGTAAAAACATTTTTCCCCTTCCCGCCCCTAATTTGCATATACAAAATAGGGTTTGTTACTAGGCCGAATCTTTCACGAAAGATTAGGGGGTTCAGCCGAATCCAAAATAGTGGATTCAGTGCATCCCTAATATATTTATGTAAATATAATATAACGGAAGGACTCGCACTCTATATATATTCTTGTGAACAAATAGTGTTTTACTTAATGTATATCTAACTTTATATATCAACACTTTATATATCAACTTTGGATATGCATTTGTGCAGGCACTGGACACAAAGTATGTGTGTATATATAAATATATATATATGTCTATGTAACTATATACACACACAAACATATAATTTTGTTGTCGAGCAGATTTATCAAGGGTAAAATCGCGAATTTTCTAGTTTTTTTTATGGTCAAAACTGTCAAATTTGACTAGGGAGTTACTCAAATTCTATTTGAGTTTTTCAGAAAAATCTAACTCGATTTTCGAGACTTGTCATACTCTGGCCCTTTAAAAATCTTAAATTCGACTACTCACCACCTAAAACTTGCAGAATTGCTGTTTGAGTCAATGGGAAGGCTCCAGGAAACATTTTTGAGTTGTTTGCCGCCTTCCTGACATTCGAGTTTTAAAAATTCGAATCAAATTCAATTCCCAGTTTTCAGGTCGACTAAATTCACTTGAGTTTAAGAAAAAAAAACGTTTTTTATGATAAATTTTGATTGGTCGAATTTCTAGTTCATGGGAGTTTTAAAAAAAACTCATGAATTTTGAAATTTGAAATGTGCCCTATGCAGTTACACCTGTCCTCAGCTCTAGGGAATGTTTTTGGGCTAAGCCGTGCTAGTACTGGCAATGTTGTGTGTTTCCCATTAAATTTTTTTGAATTGCCGCTTTCATTGCTGGATATAGTTAAAGGGGTGGTTCACCTTTAAAGTAACTTTAAGTATGGTATAGAATGTCCAATTCTAAGCAACTTTTCTATTGGTCTTGAATATATATTTTTTATAGTTTATTTTTTATTTATTTGCCTTTTCCTTTGGATTCTTCAAATGGGGGTCACTGACCCCATCTAAAAACAAATGCTCTGTAAAGCTATACATTTATTGTTATTGCTACTTTTTATTACTCATCTTTCTATTGATACTGCAAGCTGGAGAGCTGCTGAATAAAAAGCTGAATAACTGAAAAACCACAAATAATAAATTGCAAATTGTCTCAGAATATCACTCTCTACATCATACTAAAAGTTAATTTGGAGGTGCACAACCCCTTTAACTTGCAGCCTAACCTTGTCATCAGCAGCAGCGACTTCCCAGATGATCACTTACTGGCCTTCTTCAGACTTGCGCTGGTTGCACCTGTTTCAAATAAGTACTTCCTAATTCGTTCATCCCCTTCTGTTCCATAATTCTGACTTATGAGGCAGTGTAACATTTGTCAGTTCATTTTAGTTGCCTGGCTTCTGCTTCATTCTTTCAGTAGACAGAACCGGCAGTGCAGAGAATTGAAACAGCCAGACAGATGTATTTCACTTGCCATGAAAATCGTTTTTGGGTGCAGTTCCCTTTTAATAAAGTAATTTTTCTTTTTTTTTTTTCCTTACAGGAGGCATACTTTTACCTGGGACCTTTTATTTATGATGTCCATATTGTGAATCAGAGTTTTGTTCATCACTGTGTATACAAACGCCAGCAAAATGAGTGTCAAAGCGAAAGGTTTCCCTTTGGACCTAGGGGGAAGCTTTACTGAAGATGCACCTAGGCCACCAGTTCCTGGCGAGGAAGGAGAACTGATTACAACAGATCAAAGACCCTTCAGCCATACTTACTACTCTCTGAAAAATGATGGGATCAAAAACGAAACCTCAACAGCCACCCCTAGGAGACCAGACCTAGACTTGGGCTACGAGCCCGAAGGTAGCGCTTCCCCGACGCCTCCATATTTAAAATGGGCTGAGTCGTTGCACTCGCTGTTGGACGATCAGGATGGAATTAACTTGTTCAGGAATTTTTTGCAGCAAGAAAACTGTGTGGACCTGCTGGACTTCTGGTTTGCGTGCAGCGGTTTTCGGAAGCTGGAACCTAATGATTCGAAGGTGGAGAAGAGACTAAAGCTGGCAAAAGCCATTTATAAAAAATACGTTCTCGACAGCAACGGCATTGTGTCACGGCAGATCAAACCAGCGACTAAAAGCTTCATAAAAGATTGCGTCTTGCGGCAACAGATAGACCCGGCCATGTTTGACCAGGCCCAAATGGAAATCCAGTCAACGATGGAGGACAATACATATCCTGTGTTCCTTAAATCCGATATATATTTGGAATATACAACTATTGGTGGGGAAAGTCCCAAAAATTACAGTGATCAGAGCTCAGGATCTGGGACAGGGAAAGGGCCTTCTGGATATTTACCTACGCTAAATGAAGACGAGGAATGGAGGTGTGACCAAGGAGGGGAACAAGAAAGGGAATCCGTTCCCTCCAGTTTATTTTCCCAGAAGCTCATTTTAGACAGTTCATCCCATTGTGCAGGGTCCAATAGAAGATTAAGTGACGGCAGAGAATTCAGGTATGTCTGTTACCTTTATGAATGTACAGGTATGGGACCTGTTATCCAGAATGCTCAGGACCTGGGGTTTTCCAGAGAACATATCTTCTTGTAATTCGGATCTACATATCTTAAGTCTACTAGAAAATCATGTAAACATTAAAGAAAAACTTACCCCCAAAATGAATACTTGAGCAGCAGATAGCGGGTTTCCGGATAATGGCTACCATACCTGTACAAAGATGTTGTTATGCACAAAGCACCTGACGACACACAGTCCATTTGCGAATTGATGTATGCTACTAGTCTAGCAGAATAACTATGGACTTCTAAGTTTTAGTGGCGGTTATGAAAGATTTTACTTTACCTTTGCAGCAAGCAGCTCTCCACTTACTAAGGGGCAGGTTAAATTAAAAATTCGATTTTTTTTTTTCTATGGTCAAAACTGTCAAATTCGACTAGGGAGTTATCCAAATACGATTCGAGTTTTTTAAAAAAAAAAATTATTTGTCATTAATACTCTGGCCTTTTAAGAATTCAAATTTGACTATTCGCCACCTAAAACCTGCCGAATTACTGTTTAAGTCCAGCAGTAAACCATAATAACCAGTCAGTGATTAGCTTTTTTCAGCCAGCTGCAAGTAGAGAAATGAAAGTAATGCTCTGATTGGTTACTACCTAGGTGCAAATTTGCCCAGTGTTTATAAATGAGCCCCATTGTGTGAAAAACAACAAGGTGCCAGTGTATAATACCCTTTTTCAAAGGACATGTACAGTGTAAGATGACACATGTGTGCTCTGATGTAAGCTTCCCTACATTTATTTAAAGAAGGGGTGCATGAGCCTTGGTCTGCAGATAAAAATCAGTCGGGATGCCTAAAAACTGTAGTTCTTATATGAGAGTTAGTGCATGTGGGGGCTTTGTCACTGGCAGGAAATTGTACTTCCCACGGTCGACCAGGGTTCCATCATCATTTGTGCAGCGAGGCGATTGGAGAGTTTTAGACACAATGATTTCTGTGTCCGGCATTGTAAAGGTTGTATCAGACACTGTCACTTCATTGTTGGCGTTTTGGAATGGCAAGCTGGGAAATGGACAGTACAGGGCCGTGATCCCCAACCAGTGGCTTGTGAGCAACTGTACCTACAGGATTATTTTGGTTGCCAGGACAAAATTCCTTGGGGATGCCAAATAAGGGCTGTGATCGGCTAAGTGATAGCCCCATGTGAACAGCTAGCCTACATGAGACTGTTGGAATAAACTCGTGTCTTCATGCCACCAAAAATTAAAGGTATTCTGTCATGATTTTTATGATGTAGTTTTTATTTCTAATTTACACTGTTTATACTGCCAATAATTCACTCTACAATATAACATTTCATTCCTGAACCAGCAGGTGTATTTTTTAAGTTGTGATATTGGTGTGTAGGTGCATCTCAGGTCATTTTGCCTGGTCATGTGCTTTGAGAAAGAGCCAGCACTTTAGGATGGAACTGCTTTCTGGCAGGCTGTTGTTTCTCCTACTTAATGTAACTGAAGGAGTCACAGTGGGACCTGGATTTTTACTACTGAGTGCTCTTCTTATATCTACCAGGCAGCTGTTATCTTGTGTTAGGGAGCTGTTATCTGGTTACCTTCCAATTGTTCTGTTGTTGGGCTGCTGGGAGGTAAAGGGAGGAAGTGATATCACTCCAGCTTGCAGTGCAGCAGTAAAGAGTGACTTAAGTTTGTCAGAGCACAAATCACATGACTGGGGGCACATGGGAAACTCACAATATGTCTAGCCCCATGACAGATTTCAAAATTTAAATATAAAAAAAATCTGTCTGCTCTTTTAAAAAATGGATTTCAGTACAGAAGTCTGCTGGAGCATCAGTATTAACTGATGCGTTTTGAAACAAACATGTTCAGGGCCGGAACTAGGGGTAGGCAGAGTAGGCACGTGCCTAGGGCGCAAAGCTGAGGGGGCGCCAGGCACGTACCTGCTCTTTCGCCTACCCCATGTCCGGTCCTGTCTCTCCCTAGCTGCCGCTGGTAATTTGCGTTGCACGCATGCGCTCTGGCGCATACTTTCGCGCATGCGCGATTGAGCACACGCTAAGCCCGCGCCGTGGCCGGCCAGGTTGCCTCGGCTCTGAACATGTTTTCCCATTAAATTTTAGCCAGGAGTGTCAAAACAGGCAGTTGGTTTGAGGCAATAGGACTGGATATGTTCTTCACAAGCCAGTTGTTGGGGATCACTGCTCTAAAGTATAGCAAGAATAAGGTATGTAGGGGCATGTTTACGAACATTGAAGATAAATATTTGGAGAGAATGCTGGAGATGTTGCCCATAGCAACCAATTTAGATATAGGTGGCTGTTTAAATCTAATTGCTGATTGGTTGCCAGAAATCTCCAGATATTTATCTCCATGTAAGGTAGCCTTGTAAAGAAACAATATGCTAATGTCTAATAGGTTGCACTTGAAGAATAATGATATTCCAGGCATGCACTTTTGCAGGGGACCTCTTAAAGCTTCCATGATAGGAGTATGGTAGGAAATTCCAAAAAACAAACAGCTATACCATAGGAGAGTGGGAGGCAGTTACAAGGGGAGGGGGGAGACCTATGTCGGAAGAAGCAAAGGGAGTTCAGATGGTTATATTTGGAGAGGAGAGCAGAGATGTAGGGAGGAGTGGCATTGTTAAGGGCAGTGAAAGTTAAAATTAAAGAAATCCAATATCATTTGGGAAGAAATGGTTTGAGCTAGCGAAGGAATTCGCATGGTTGGAAATGTTTTTCACATCGGTATTATGACCCAGTTGTCCCATATAAGCAGCACCTGACACACAGAATGACACTAGAAACCCACTTGTACTTTACTCTTCCTTTTCCCTCGCTGTATTTTTAGCCACATGCCTGTTGTGTAGATCCTTTAGCATTCCTACGAACTTTGTGCCTCGCAACGACTGATTAGCAGGGGATTGAAGGCTTGCGTGGGAAGACTTGTTCAGGAGTAAACCTACATACGCCTAATTTTTCATCGTTCATATTAAAAAGCCTTTAGGAGGCAATTAATCCTTTGATCTCAATATAAATGATGAATGAAATCTATAAATAAACATTTTTTGTACCTTTAGGGTCAGGGCACAGGGGCAGATTCAGGGAGATCTCATCCTCTTCGGGCGACAATCTCCCCGAACTGCCTTCCCCAACCTTCCCGCCGGCTAGAATGAAAAATTGCCTGCGAGATGGCACTCGCGGCGCTTCGTTTTACCTGAAGTTTCCCCGTGAGGCAACTTCGGAAAATGAAGGGAATGTAGGGGAAGGCAGTTCGAGGAGATTGTCGCCCCAAAGAAGAGGAGATTTGTCGCCATGGCGACTAATCTCCCCGAATCTGCCTGTGTGCCCATAACCTTACCTGCTCTGAACAGCAACCCAATTATAGTATTGATTCATTCCTTTGAAGCTGTGCACAGCAGCTATTCAATATTGCCAGGCCATCTTTTGAGTGTCAGCGGCACTGCACATGCTCAGTGTGCTCTGGGCTGCAGTAAGAGAGGTTTCGTCTTATCTTCAGGGCTGATTACTAATCAAGTCTGGGGCAGAATGTACTGGTTTATGTACTTGTTGCCATGTGATGTGAATCTGAATTAATTACTAATGGCCTTGTATTGTGAATAATATATATTGTGTGTACACTGTGTGTCGGGGAGTCTTGCGTGTGTGCCAGTGAAAGCAGAACCCTAACCTCAGCCATTTCTAGGTTTAAAGAGGAACTATCATGAAAATCATAAATCAAATTTAATATAAGCTTTATCATACTGAAATAAGAAACTTTCTAAATACAATCAATTAAATATTCTGTACTGTTTCTGAAATAATCAAGTTTCACTATTCCTCTCTCAGGTGTCAGATGAATGATCCAATATATCTTATGAGGGGGGCTCCTTTTGCTTAGAAGATGTATTGGAGCTCACTCTATTAAACTCACCAGACATCATGTCTCTCTACATGCAGGATTTGTGCAAAAGGCAGTTTTTTTGTTAGATTTTGTTTGTACTAAAATCAGTTATTTGAGTGAGCTCTAATACATCTGCTAGGAAAGGAAGCCCCCCTATAAGATATATTGAATCATTACACACACCCAACTGCTGCAGAAAGACTGAATGAAGAGAAACTGATGCCGAGTAGTAAATATAAACTTGATTATTTCAGAAACCATGCAGAATTTTAAATTGATTGTTTCTTCATTTTCACGATAGTTCCCCTTTAAGCAATGTTTGTGTAATAGAGTGTTTGGCATTGTAATTGATAACACACAACTGTGAAACCAGGCACAAATCTGCGCTGCATTGGAAACTTGTGTAGGTGCTCTCATTCCATGTCACCAGATGTTTAGATTTGCAGCTCAGGGCACAGCAACAATTATGGATTTTTTAACTAAGTATAGGGTATCTGTAGTATGTCCTGCAAGCCTCTTAAAGTGATAGTGATGCATTCCAGGTCTTTTGCGGGAATGTGTCAGTATCACTTTAAAACCATTCCTGGTACTGTTAAAACTAAATTCCAGCTTTCCCTTAGACCCCAGTTACCATTGTAGAGGCCAGATCTCAAGCAGATTTAAAAATCCTGTAGGGGCAACACACGCTGGACAGTGCCTCTAGCTCAGGGCTGTCCTAACTTTTTGCAACGAGGGCCAGATTTGGTGAGGTGAAAATGTGCGGGGGCCGACCATTCAGCCTGACACCGATATCCCTTCCGAGGTAGCTAACTAGCGATTTAGGCCCTAAATGAGTAATAAAAAGTAGCAATAACTAATTTGTAGCCTTCCAGAACATTTGTTTTTTAGATGGGGGTCAGTGATCCCCATTTGAAAGCTGGAAAGAGTCAGATGGGGGGACAGGAAGAAATAATGAACCCCCCAGCCCAGTAATAATGTCACTGCTGCTGCAGAACCTCTAAGGAACTGCCACTCACTAGCCCCACACCTCATTGCCTGTACCCTGACACCAGGGTTGCCATGTGGTTGCCATGTGGACGCCATCATTAACTTGGTTGCTTTTCCACACTGTTGGGTTTTGGGCCGGAAGTGTATTGAGCTGCTATAGTTATTTGGACCGATAAAAAGGGTTTTGGCAGATGGGGGACCCAAGTCAGGGAAGCCGGTTTTGATAATCATTGACAGTTAGATCCAATATATCTTATAGGGGGGCTCCTTTTGCCTAGAAGATGTTTTGGAGCTCTCTATTACTATCACCAGACATCATGTCTCTCTACATGCAGAATTTGTGCAAAAGGCAGTTATTTTATTAGATCTTGTTTGTATTGGAATTAGTTATTTGAGTGAACACTAATACATCTACTAGGAAATAAGCCCCCACATGGCCCAAACACACATGCGTATTTACTAAGAGTTTTTGGCGTGGTCCGCACCGCACACCCCAGTGTGATACGCGCTGAAAACTGTTGGTAACTCTGCTTGTGTTCCAGAGCCTAAGATATATTGGATCTAGCTGTCAATGACTATCTGACACCCAACTGCTGCATGAAGACAGAATGAAGAGAAACATATGCTGAGAGAGGAATAGTGAATATAAACTTGATTATTTCAGAAACAATGCAAAATTCTTATGGATTGTATATATAACGTTCCTTATATATAGTTAGTAAGGCAAAAATGTAATGTATAAAGGCTGGAGTGACTGGATGTGTAACATAATAGCCAGAACACTACTTCCTGCTTTTCAACTCTCTTGGTTTCCACTGATTTACCAGGCAGTAACCAATCAGTGACTTGAGGGGGGGGGGGCACATGGGTCATATCTGTTGCTTTTGAATCTGAGCTGAATGCTGAGGATCAATTGTAAACTCACTGAACAGTTATGTCCCATGTTGCCCCTCTTTATAGTCACTGATTAACGCAGAGTTAGAGAGCTGAAAAGCAGGAAGTAGTGTTCTGGCTATTATGTTACACATCCAGTCACTCCAGCCTTTATACATTACATTTTTGGCTAACTAACTATATTAGAAACATTTTTTATTTTGCACAGCCTATCTATTTACCCAGTTTTTATTTTTACACTGAACTGTTCTTTTAAGCGCCTCTTCTCCAGTGTGAACAGCCCAAACTTGGCCAGTCTTTCCTCATATCTGAAATTTTCCATGCATTTTACCAGCTTAGTTGCCCTTCTCTGGACCCTATTTAATTCAATAATGTTGTGTTTGAACACTGGAGACCAAAACTGTACGGCATATTCTAGATGGGGCCTCACCAGTGCTTTATACAGTGGAAGAATGACCCCCTCCTCCCATGAATCTATGTCCCTTCTGTGCCCTGTTGGGAGGTGAACAACCCCTCTAAAGGAGAACTAAAGCTTAACTAAAGAAGTAGCTAGAAATGTTGTACATTATGTTCCTTTAAACCCTTTTTGCTCCATGGCTTGATGAAGGAAAATCTGAAACATCCCTCCTGTAAATAGAGCTTGTGGCATTGGTCACATCATAAGTGAAAAGTAAAAATGCCCCCCATTGATCCTTGCTTTCTTGACATATTCGAAGCTTTGCCCCATCCTGTTCCTCTCAGACCTGTTCCTCTCAAATAAAAGATCTCACTCTGCCTCAAGTCTTTTATCATGTAAACTTTGCACTGGCTCAGTGCTTGACTCAGGCAGCTGATAAGGCCAAGTGATAAATGCAGATGAATGTACAACGTGACATCATTCACCCTCCCCTGGTTGGCTCTGCTTGTGCTGATCTGAAACCCACTCTAGGTTGGATGTGGTGTTTCATCTTTAAAGGAGAACTAACATTGTCATGATTTTTATGATGTTGTTTTTATTTCTAAATGACACTGTTTACACTGCAAAATAATTCACTCTACAATATAAAATTTCATTTCCGAACCAACAAGTGTATTTATTTAGTTGTAATATTGGTGTGTAGGTGCATCTCAGGTCATTTTGCCTGGTCATGTGCTTTCAGAAAGAGCCAGCACTTTAGGATGGAACTGCTTTCTGGCAGGCTGTTGTTCTCCTACTCAATGTAACTGAATGTGTCTCAGTGGGACCTGGATTTTACTATTGAGTTCTGTTCTTAGAACTACCAAGCAGCTGTTATCTTGTGTTAGGGAGCTGCTATCTGGTTACCTTCCCATTGTTCTGTTGTTAGGCTGCTGGGGGGGAAAGGGAGGGGTGATATCACTCCAACTTGCAGTAAAGAGTGACTGAAGTTTTTCAGAGCACAAGTCACATGACTGAAAGCAGCTGGGAAACTGACAAAATGTCTAGCCCCATGTCCGATTTCAAAATTAAATATAAAAAAAATCTGTTTGCTCTTTTGAGAAATGGATTTCAGTGCAGAATTCTGCTGGATCAGCACTATTAACTGATGCTTTTTGGAAAAAAAAAAAAAATTCCCATGACAGTATGCCTTTAACAACAAGGGATTCATCTAGACATGTTGCCCCATATGTTTTGGGCTTCTGTGCCAGTCCCAGGCCACGGCAGGCCTTTAACAGTGAAGCATTTCCCGTAACTGCATTAGGTGTGGCCCTACGTGAACACAAACCTTACTTGTGATCCAAGTCCATGACTACCACTCATTTTCTAAACTGTGCCCAAAAATAATGCGTGCGAGCTGAAAATGTACTTTGGAAGTCAGGAAAAACAAACAACATTAAGTTTTATTTAAGAAGAAAACCGCAAATTTCTTTGAACAGTTTTTAAAAATGATATTATAAGCATGCACTTATTGCCCCAGGCAGCAGTGGTTCCCAGTTATTGGGGGCTGGCACCTCAAGCGACCCGACTGGAGAGCTTTTTAGGGTGATAGACATTCATGGAAGCCCAGCTTGAAGACCAGTTACGGTAAGGTTTAAGTGCTACCCTGTTTATAAGGAAGAGGCCCAGGGTTCTGTACTGCATGGTCTGCCTCCTCTATAGCTGATAAGATATCACCTCTCCTCAGCCGCAATATTAAAGGATAAACAAACCCTTAATAAAAAACCCTACCATACATAGACCATCCCCCCCCAGCCTAGCTGCTACCTCGGGGTTTTTTCTATTAAGGGTTTGTTTCTCCTCTAAGACGGTCATACACGATAAGAGCGGATTTTTCCTCGATATGCCCACCAACGGCAGGGCGATATTGAGATAATCAGACCCTAGGGCTGAACAATCAGAATGAGAATGGGCACCGACAGGTCAAGGAACCGCATCAACTAGCCGATTCGGTCCTCGATTGCAGGAAAAATCAAACCTTCCCCATCAATATCTGGCCAATATTCGGCCTGATATAGATTGGGGAGACCTATCGGAAGCCCCCACACACAGGCAGATAAGATGCCGAATCAGTCTAAAGGATCAATATCAGCAGCTTTAATCTGCCCTTGTATGGCCACCTTTACTTACCTGCTGTGAGTGGCTGGGGAGTGGGCGGGTGGAAGGAAGTTTTGTATGTAGAGGGGCCCGGCATGTTATTGTTTTGTCACTGGATACCAATAGAACAGGGATCCCCAACCTTTGGAGCCTGTGAGCAACATTCAGAAGTAAAAGGAGTTGGAGAGCAACACTAGCATGAAAAATGTTCTTGGGTGCTGAGATTGGCCATTTGGTAGCCCCTATGTGGATTGGCAGCCTACAGGAGGCTCTGTTTGGCAGTACCCCTGGTTTCTATTAGGGATGCACCGAATCCACTATTTTGGATTCGGCCGAACCCCCGAATCCTTTGTGAAAGATTCGGCCGAATACCGAACCTGAACCCTAATTTGCATATGCAAATTCGGGGTGGGAAGGGGAAAACATTTCTACTTCCTTGTTTTCTGACAAAAAGTCACGTAATTTCCCTCCCCGCCCATAATTTGCATATGCAAATGAGGGTTCGGATTTGGTTCGGCCTGGCAGAAGGATTCGGCCGAATCCGAATCCTGATGAAAAAGGCCGAATCCTTGCCGAATCCCGAACCGAATCCTGGATTCGGTGCATCCCTAGTTTCTATACAACCAAAACTTGTTTCCAAGCCTAAAATTCAAAAATAAGCCCCTGCTTTGAGGCCACTGGGAGCAACATCCAAGGGGTTGGAGAGCAACATGTTGCTCACGAGCTACTGGTTGGGGATCACTGCAATAGAAGATTGAGAGGCATTAATGTTTTCCCTAGTTCTTATGCAGGGCTATTTTGGGGGTCTTTAAACTGGCCGATGGTTGGCGGAGCTCCTGTGTATGGTAAATTCTGCTTATTTTATCTTCTGGATAGTGTGACTCCCCACCACGGCTTTTTTACGTATTTGTGTCCATGTTGTAAGCTAAGGGGTCCCAACCAGATTTTGCATGTGAAGGTTTGGGGTCCAACAACCTTGGGCTTAATTACAGGACTCTAAATCCATAGAAGCCAATCAGCATTAACCTTTGATCATTTCAGTGCAGGTAGAATTATGAACCCAAAATGGCCACTGTCACTAATGTCAAACTCCTTTGACTACTACTCACAGGTAATCATGCCAAAGTAAAGGTTTGAGCACTTTTGCACCCGTAGACATTGCCAACTGCCCTTCTGCTTGGCCGCCATTAGGGTTGCCACCTGCCCAGTAAAAATGATGGTTGATCCCAATGTTATTAATAGGGAAAACATATAAATATATAGGAAGGCCGGTATTTTTTTCCAGAAAAGGTGGCAACCCATTGAAGTGAGTGAGAGCTGCAGGAACCACAGGCAGAGTATCCGCCCCAATGCCACATTAGCCCATGACTACCTACCTATGTGTAAATCTGCCCATTGCTATAAATGAGCTCAATAAGTGGAGACCTCTGTATTTCTTGCCTGGGGGGGGGGGTTTGTTCAGAAGCAAATGAAATGCGGCTTCTATTCATATGGACTTATGTCGCATGCAGTGAGGACCACCAGCAGAATTCTTAGGGTCACTTTCATCAACATAAAAAAGCATCATTGTTTGCAATCGGCCACCACTCCTATAATTCAAAGTCTCTTTTGTTTTGGAAACAGAGGCACTGCTGGGTGGTATTGCCAATAACCCAGGCTGGTAAATGGGATTGGATTGATATGGCTAAATATTATAGAGCCCATTATTTCTTAGGAACACACGTCCGAGGCCCATGCAGGCTTTATTGGCCAAATTAAATGGACATGATCATACTCAGCAGCAAAACCATTGGACACTGTCGGATATTTTATGGTTACATTGCACAGCCGAATTTAGGATTAGAGGAACATCTCTGCCTTTGCTTACAGCTGACATTTACACAGAGGATGTTGACGACAGTGGTATCGTTAAAGGGATAATGTCATGGGAAATTATTCTTTTTCAAAACACCTTCTTTAATAGTGCTGCTCCAGCAGAATTCTGTACTCAATCTGTTTCTTAAAAGAGCAAACAGATATTTTTATATTTAATTTTGAAATCTGACATGGGGCTGGACATATTGTCAATTTCCCAGCTGGCCCCAGTAGTGTGACTTGTGCTCTGATAAACTTCAGTCACTCTTTACTGCTGTACTGCAAGTTGTAGTGATATCACCCCCCCCCCCAGCAGCCTAACAACAGAACAATGGGAAGGTAACCAGATGGCAGCTCCCTAACACAAGATAACAGCTGCCTGGTAGATATAAGAACAGCACTCAATAGTAAAATCCAGGTCCCACTGAGACACATTCAGTTACATTGAGTAGGAGAAACAACAGCCTGCCAGAAAGCAGTTCCATCCTAAAGTGCTGGCTCTAGCACATGACCAGGCAAAATGACCTGAGATGCACCTACACACCAATATTACAACTAAATAAATACACTTGCTGGTTCAGGAATGAAATTTCATATAAGAGAGTGAATTATTTGCAGTGTAAAAACAGTGTCATTTAGAAATAAAAAACGACACCATAAAAATCATGACAGAATCCCTTGAAAGGAGAGCTAAAGTGTAACTAAAGAAGTAGCTAGAAATGTTGTACATGATGTTTTGTGCTTCTGTATCAGCCCAAGGCAACCACAGCCCTTTAGCAGTAATGATCTGTGTCTCCAAAGATGCCCCAGTAGCTCCCGGTCTTCTTTTCTGCTGATTCACTGCACATGCTCTGTGCTGCTGTCACTTACTGAGCTTAGGGAGCCACTCACAATATACAGTACACATAGAATAGAAATGTCACAATATAAGGCTGATTAGTAATTAATACACATAATTACTACATGGCAGCACAGAAACCAGTGCAATTAGCATCAGAATTTAATAATCAGCAAACCTGTAGCATCAGCTTATATTACAGCCAGGGAAGCTCATTTTCTGCTGGATAATTAGTGACGAGCCCTAAGCTTAGCTTCTCAACAGCCAATCAGAGCCCACTGAGCATGTGAGTGTCACAGACACTTTCCAAGATGGTGACCCCCTGTGACAAGTTTGAAGTCCCGGATCATTGCTGCTATTGGGAAGATGACATTTTAGCCTCGTGCAATAAGTTCACTATATAAAATATGGAATTTTTACCCATATTCTTTATTAGGCGTTAGTACTCCTTCAACAATTCTTCTCTTTTCAACTTTATACATATATATATGTGACACGTGTGATTTGAAAGTTGTAACCGCTGAGGAAAGTTCTCGACTGGTTATTGAATGTTCCAGTAATTCACTTTTGTTTTTTCCCTAATAGGCCGGGCACATGGAGAGAGCCAGTTAACCCTTACTATGTCAACACTGGGTATACTGGGGCCCCCGTCACCAGTGCTAATGACAGCGAGCAACAGAGTATGTCCAGCGATGCAGATACTATGTCATTAACTGACAGCAGCGTGTAAGTACTAGAATGTTGTGCACTGCCTTGTGTATCCACAGTCACGTTTCCCATCCAGACCAACTCCAGAAACACAAGTGGGTATATTTATCAAAGTGTGAAGTTAGAGATCGCCACAGTCCTCTATAGTGAAATTCCGCTACTCTCCATTCGTTTCTACGGGATTTTGAAAGGCGTAATTACCAAAGGATGAACTTTCATTTTCACCCATTGATAAATACTCTTAAAGAATAAGTAAACCTTTTAAATAAGTGAATGTAAAATTGATGAGGGGGCTATTCGAAGCACTTTTGTAATTTGCATTCATTTTTTATTTTATTTTTATTCCACGATATTAAGGGATACATGTGCTGTTAATATGAATGAATTTTGTTACAACAGCGCCACCTGCTGGTCAGTTTCCCACCAGTCTGACCAGCAAGTAGTCAAGGAAGTTGTCAGAAGAAAGAAAGAGGCTGCTCTGATGTTCTTCTGCTTAGGAAAGATTTGAGAAAAGTTTTCTAATTAATTTCTGTTATCCAGAAAACTCGGGTCCTAAGCATTCTGGATAACAGGTCCCAAAACCTATTGGTTATTTAGAGGCACATTTATCAAGGGTTTGATAATAAAAAAAAATCAAAAATTTGAATTTTCAATTCAACCCTTGATAAAATTGCCCTTTAATGTTTACTTGATTTTCTAGTAGACTTTAGGTAGGAAGATCCAAATTACGGAAAGATCCCTTATCCAGAATACCCCAAGTCTTGAGAATTCTCAGGTTCCATACCTGTACTAAGTTAATTTTGGTGGGAAACTGTTAAGATATTGTGACCTTTGAATTATCAATTACTTGACTGATCTTTTCTGGTTGCAGAGATGGGATCCCACCGTACAGACTCCGAAAACACTATCGCAGAGAAATGCAAGAAAGTGCCAACGCAAATGGCCGTGGGCCGCTACCTCACATTCCTGTAAGTACCTGCTTTGTTTCACTATTCTCTACACAGCAGCTTGTTTATATAAACTATAGTAGTACTTATCTGTTATCCACTGTGTATCCTGTGCTTGAATGGCTGCCCCCATGGCTACACAGCAGCTTGTTTATATAAACTATAGTAGTACTTATCTGTTATCTACTGTGTATCCTGTGCTTGAATGGCTGCCCCCATGGCTACACAGCAGCTTGTTTATGTAAACTATAGTAGTACTGATCTGTTATCTACTGTGTATCCTGTGCTTGAATGGCTGCCCCCATGGCTACACAGCAGCTTGTTTATATAAACTATAGTAGTACTTATCTGTTATCTACCGTGTATCCTGTGCTTGAATGGCTGCCCCCATGGCTACACAGCAGCTTGTTTATGTAAACTATAGTAGTACTTATCTTTTATCTACTGTGTATCCTGTGCTTGAATGGCTGCCCCCATGACTACACAGGAGCTTGTTTATATAAACTATAGTAGTACTTATCTGTTATCTACTGTTTATCCTGTGCTTGAATGGCTGCCCCCATGGCCACACAGCAGCTTATTTATATAAACTATAGTAGTACTTATCTGTTATTTACTGTGTATCCTGTGCTTCATTCAGAGCTTTCAGGAGAATGGGTTTCCAGATAACAGATCCCATACCTGTATCACCAGTTTGCTTTTCACGTCTGTTATGGGCTGCTTTCAGTTCATGGGGGGGGGGGGGTGTGTGTGTGTTGTGCTTTGAAAGAAAGGTTTGCTTTAGTTGTAAGTAGGGATGCACCGAATCCACTATTTGGTATTCAACCGAATCCTTGATGAAAGGTTCGGCCCAATACCAAACAGAATCCTAATTTGCATATGCACATTAGGGGCAGGGAAGGAAAGAGTGGGAAAAAAATCTTCTTTTGTGATGAAAAGTCGCGTAATTTCCCTATCCTCCCCTAATTTACATATGCAAATTAGGATTTGGTTCGGCCAGGCACAAGGATTCGGCCGAATCCTGCTGAAAAAGGCAGAATCCTGGCTGAATCCAGGATTCAGTTCATCCCTAGTTGTAAGAATGCTTTTAATGTTGGGAACTGAAGAGCTGAATTTGGAAAAACAAAAACATTTATTTTCCTGTTTCCCCAGATGGATAAGTCTTCCTCCCCTACAATATTTGCTTTGGTTCCTGTTAGGATTTTAAAGTTTAGTTTCTTTGTGCTACTGAGCTGTTAGACTCTGGGTTAGATAGCTAGATGCAAATAGAATGATATTTAGGTATATAGAAGGCTATTTAGATTGAGGAAGGTAGATACATTTTCAGATATAGGTATTGAATTGAAAAGGCACTTTTGCGAGTACTTGTCTAGTTAAACGGGTATCTCCCATTTAGGTTAATCTTACTATGTCATATTTGTTAAAGGAGTTGTTCACCTTAAAACACTTTTTCAGTTCTGTTGGTTTCAAATAGATCACCAGGAATAAAGACTTTTTCAAACTATTTTCTATTTGTGATCATTTTTCTGAGATTGAAGTATAAAGTTTAATTTTCTTCACCTTCTAAATTGGCTATGGGAGGGGGGGGTCACCGACCCTGTAAACTGTTCTAAATTGATACATTTCTTATGTTTGTCCCTGCTCAGCAGAATCCCTGAGTTTCATTAAAGGCAGCTGTTAAAATTGATTCGATAGTTAATATTCCACAGATACTTCTGAGAAATGTATCGACTAAATGTTGCAAAATTGTAACAGTTCAGATGCTCCTCGGTCACTGAGCTGCCAGACTGAAACACCAGCAACACAAACATTCAACTTCAAAAAAAAAAAAAAAAAAGATGGAAAGCAATTGAAAAAAGTCTTTGTTTATGGTGTTAGGAAGGGGAACAACCCCTTTAAGTCCATAGCAACTTTTCAGTTGGGCATCTGTTTTTTTGTTACAGCTTTTACTATATTTTTCTTTATCTTCTGCCTCTTTTCAGCTTTTCAAACGAGGGTATTAAACCCACCAGTCAAAAACTATTGTTTTTTGAGGCTACAATTGTACTTTCATTACTTATTCTACAGTCATATGAAAAAGTTTGGGAACCCCTCTTAAATCTTTGGAGTTTTGTTTATCATTGGCTGAGCTTTCAAAGTAGCAACTTCCTCTTAATATATAACTTGCCTTATGGAAACAGTAGTATTTCAGCTGTGACATGACGCTTATTGGATTAACAGAAAATTTACAATATATATAAATTTGGGCACCCAACAGGGATATTACATCAATACTCAGTTGAAATCCTTTTGCAAATGTAACAGCCTCTAGACGCCTCCTATAGCCTTTGATGAGTGTCTGGATTCTGGATGTGGCTATTTTTGACCATTGGTCCATACAAAATCTCTCCAGTTCAGTTAAATTTGATGGCTGCCGAGCCTGGACAGTCTGCTTCAAATCATCCCATAGATTTTCCATGATATTCAAGTCTGGGACTGTGACGGCCATTCCAGAATATTGTACTTGTCCCTCTGCATAAATGTCTTTGTAGATTTCCAAGTGTGTTTAGGGTCATTGTCTTGTTGGAATATCCAATCCCTGCAGCGTAACTTCAACTTTGTGACTGATGCTTGAACATTATCCTGAAGAATATGTTGTTATTGGGTTGAATTTATCCGACCCTCGACTTTAACAAGGGCCCCAGTAGTCCCTGAACTAGCCACACAGCCCCACAGCATGATGGGACCTCCACCAAATGTGACAGTTGGTAGCAGGTGTTTTTCTTGGAATGTGGTGTTTTTCTTCCGCCATGCAAAGCACTTTTTGTTATGACCAAATAACTTAATTTTTATCTCATCAGTCCAAAGCTCTTTGTTCCAAAATGACTGTGTCTTGTCTAAATGAGCTTTTGCATACAACAAGCGACTGTGTTTGTGTGAGTGCAGAAAGGGCTTCTTTCTCATCCCCCTGCCATACACGTGTTCTTTGTGCAAATTGTGCTGAATTGTAGAACAATGTACAGATACAGCATCTGCAGCAAAATGTTTTTGCAGGTCTTTGGAGATGATCTTTGGGTTGTCTGTAACCATTCTCACAATCCTCCGCATATGCCTCTCCTGTATTTCTTGACCTGCCAGACCTGGGTTTTACAGCAACTGTGCCTGTGGCCTTCCATTTCCTGATTACATTCCTTACAGCTGAAACTGACAGTTTATAAACCTCTGAGATAACTTTTTGTAGCCTTCCCCTAAACCAGGATACTGAACAATCTTTGTTTTCAGACCTTTTGAGAGTTGCTTTGAGGATCTCGTGCTGTCACTCCTCAGAGGAGAGTCAAACAGAAGCACAACTTGCAATTGGTCACCTTAAATACCTTTTCTCATGATTGGACAAGGAAGTTCAAGGCTAAATGAGCTAATCCAACCAATTAGGTGTTGCCAGTAATCAGTATTGAGCAGTTACATGCATTCAAATTAGCAACATTTTTGCACAGCCAGTTTTTCCACATTTGATTTAATTTCATACAAAAAATCTTTGTTCAGAAAACACTCCAGTCAGTACACGGATGTTCCTGGGAAATGAAAGACATACCACTGTTATCGTTTTTTTGTTGAAAGTGGAGAGAGGGGTTCCCAAACTTTTTCATATGACTATCTGTATATTCATCTCCCATTAATTGCCATTCATTGTCCAGTCTGTTATTCACACCACTGCCTGGTTGCTAGGGTAACTTGATATTCAGCTTCTGAAGTTCCATACTGGAGAGCTGCAGGGAAAAAAGAAAAATAATTCTCAAAAACCATGAACAACGAATTGCTGATTGTCTTAGAATATGACACACTACATCCTACTGAAGTGTAATTGGAAATGGTGAACTTGAGTAAAGGTATGGAATCTGTTATCCAGAATGCTCGGGATCTGGGGTTTTCCGGATAATGGATCTTTCCATAATTTGAATCTTCATACCTTACGTCTACTAGAAAATCATGTAAACATTAAATAAACCCAAAAAATCGAGTCTCTGGGAGAAAGCCTTTCCATAATTCAGAGCTTTCTGGATAATGTCAAAGCACATGCTCTGTGCTGTCACTTACTGAGTTCAGGGACCCACTCACAATATTCAGGTATAAGATCCATTATCTGGAAACCCATTATGCAGAAAAGCTCAGAAATACTGGCCATCACCAGATTTGTAAAAATGATTTTCTTCTTCAGTCTATAATAATAAATATAGTACCTTATACATGGTCCAAACTAAGATATAATTCGTCCTTATTGGAAGCAAAATCAGCCTATTGGGTTTAGTTAATGTTTACATGATTTTCTAGCAGACTTAAGGAATGAAGATCCAGAAAGATCTGTTATCCGGAAAACCCCATGTCCCAAACATTCTGTATCACAGGTCCTATACTTTATGTATGCAATATAACATTTACAATACAAGTCATTCTGATTTACATTTTATGGCAGCATAGAGACCAGTGCATTCTGCGTCGACAAAATAAACCATGTTCAGAATGAACTTAAAGGGGACTTGTCACCCTGACAAAAAAATCTGTATAATAAAAGTCCTTTTCAAATTATACATGAAATCCAAATGTAATTTTTTATTAAAGCATTCATAGCTGTTGTAAACGTGTTTAAAAATTTCAGCTGTCAATCAAATATTGCCTGCCCCTCCTCTATGCCTGTTTTAATAACAGTGTCCACAAAATGGCTCCTGCCTGCTTGCTATAATTATGACATCACAGACTGAAGGAAACAAAATCATTTATACATTGTAATTAAAGTTCATTTTGTTTGACTAAAATAGGATTTGGAATATTTTTTTGGGTGACTGGTCCCCTTTAATATAGTTCGTAAAGAAAGAGAGGGAATATTGTGCCTAAATAGAATGAAATGTTCTTTGCTTTCCCTGCAGTGGTTTTTATAAGGTTACAAGGGATATAAAATGAGATGAGCGAGTGGATCAAGGTAACAGTCAGACTTTCCCTGATGATATAAATGTCACAAGCAAAAGAAACATCTCCCGTGTCCAGCAAGTTTCCGGAAAGGCCCGGCCTTAAGTAAATTGTTGTAACAGTAAATGAACGTAGAAGGGAAATAGTCGTTAGGTTTCCAGCTCTCTTGGCTTTAAAGGAGCAGAAACCCTTTTTTTTCCTTAAAGGAGAAGGAAAGGTTAAAACTAAGTAAGCCTTATCATAAAGGTCCATCTAAATATACCAGTAAACCCCTAAAGTAGTGCTGCTCTGAGTCCCCTGTCAAAACAAACACTGCATTTCTTTCCTTCTATTGTGTACTCATGGGCTTCTGTATCAGACTTCCTGTTTTCAGCTTAAACCTCATTGCCCTGGGCAAGAGCATGCTCAGTTTGCTCCTCCTCCCCTCCCTTCTCCGCTGTAATCTGAGCCCAGAGCAGGGAGAGACTCAGGCAGGAAGTGATGTCACACCATTTTAATACTGCAACTCCTATTCTAAACAAATAGAGAGTTTCTTGAGCTTTTTACTCGGGTATGGTACAACATTCTACAGAATAAATATAGCATTCTAGCTTGCACTATTGCAGCTAATCTATTGGCAATAAAATGCCTCTGTAGCTTTCCTTCTCCTTTAAAGGGGTTGTTCATCTTTAAACTAACTGTTGGTATGATGTAGAGCGTGATATTCTGAGATGATTTGCAATCGCTTTTCATTTTTTATTATTTGATTTTTTTTAAGTTATTTAGCTTTTTATTCAGCAGCTCTCCAGTTTGCAATTTCATCTTCATCTACAGGTTTGGGATCCGTTAACCGGAAACCCATTATGCAGAAAGCTCCACATTACGGCTTCGCCGTCTTCCATAGACTCCATTTCATCGAAATAATCCAAACCTTATTTTCCTGTGTAATAATAAAACAGTAGCTTGTACTTGATCCCAACTAAGATATAATTAATCCTTAATGGAAGCAAAACCAGCCTGTTGGATTTATTTAGGGGCACATTTACTATTGGTCGAATATCGAGGGTTAATTAAAGTCGAAGTAAAATCGCTCGACTTCGAATATCGAAGTCAAAGGATTTACCGCATTTAGTACGATCGAACGATCAAAGGAAATATCGTTCGATCAAACGATTAAATCCTTCGAATCGTTCGATTCGAAGGATTTTAATCCATCGATCGAACGATTTTACTTCGATCCCAAATTGGTAGGAAAGCCTATGGGGACCTTCCCCATAGGTTAACATTGGTGCTCGGTAGGTTTTTAGGTGGCGAAGGAGGTGGTCGAAGGTCGAAGTAGCCAAAAAAAATACTTAGAAATTCAAAGTATTTTTTATTCTGTTCCCTCGCTCGAGCTAAATAAATGTGCCCCTTAATGTTTATATGATTTTATAGTAGAGTTAAGGCACAAAGATTCAAATTACAGAAAGATGGATTATCCGGAAAACCCAAGGTCCCTAGAATTCTGCATAATAGGTCCCATACCTGTATAAGAATAACCAGATGTCAGTTTACCTTCAAAGAACTGTAGAGTGAATAATTAAGACCAACTATGTTAATCTATAAAATTTAGATAGTTATTTAAATGGTGACTTCCCCCTTTTTGAACAATATTTGAAGGTTTTGTACCGTGTTGTTTCCATGCTGCCAGCCACCCTTAGAAATGAAGTTTTCAAACCAGCGCATATCCCTTGCATCAGTAGGGCTGTGTGTGAACCGGTAGCATTCTATGTTCTTTAAAGGCCATGTAAAGGCAAAAAATAAAATGCCATGTTTACTTTCTTTAATGAAAAAGAAACCTAGCTCCATTATACATTAATTAAAACATGTGTACCGTTTTTATAAGAAACTTGACTGTATGCAGTGCAGTTCCCATTCATTTACTTGCTGTGACTGCTGAGGATAGGAAACTTCAGACGGTGCCTAACTGCTCTGCAGGGAAACGTTCATACTTTCAAATGGCTGGCGGGAGCGCCTTTCACCTTACTTCCCAGAACTTGAGCAGCTTTGTTTGTTTCCCTGTAGAGCAGCCAGCGACCATGTAGAAATTTGTATCCACAGACCCAGTGGAGTCTGTATATTGTGATTATTAATCTTGCTGTATCCGCTTCTGGGAGATATTATTTGACTTTGATAATTTATGATGATCCCTAAGCAGCCCAGACCACACTGAGCATGTGCGTAGTCTTGGTCTGCAAAGATGTATAACAAAGTTACAAGATGACAGCCCCCTGCAGAAAACTTTGAAAGCATAAATCATTTGTTTGATTAGGCTTGTGGTGCAGTAAGTTCATGTTTATGTTTAGTATACAAAATACAGCATTTCTGGCCTTATTCTATTTTAGACTTTACTTCCCCTTTAACACTTTTATATATATTTTTTCCCCCAGCGTACATATCACATGCCAAAGGATATTCACGTAGATCCAGAGAAATTTGCTGCTGAGCTTATAAATCGCTTGGAGGGGGTCCTGAGAGACCGTGAAGCAGAACAGAGACTTGAAGAGCGGCTTAAACGCGTCCGAGCCGTAAGTATCTTGAATTCTAGTTATTGTTTCTGATCTTGGTTGCTAAAATGTATCCGTTTTGTATCCAGTGCAAAAGTGATCAGCAGCTGAGCATCAGGCACAGACATAAACAGCAATGACACACAGGTTTATTTGGAGCCTTTTTTTTTTGCTAAATTTCTTCCTACCTTATGTCTACTAGAAAATCATGTAAACATTAAAGGATAAGTAAACCTTTAAAATAAGTGAATGTAAAATTGATGAGGGGGCTATTCTGAGCACTTTTGTAATGTACATTCTTTATTTTGTTTTAATTCAAAGATATTAAGGGATACATGTACTGTTAATATTAATGAATTTTGTTACAACAGCACCACCTGCTGGTCAGTTTCCCACCAGTCTGACCACCAAGTAGTCAAGGAAGTTGTCAGGAGAAAGAAAGAGGCTGCTCTGATGTTCTTCTGCTTAGGAAAATAATTAAAAACCTTTCTCAAATCTTTCATAAACAAAACCGTAATTGAGCAAACAAATTCTCTTGCAATCATATATCCGCAAGTAAGCACAAATGATGTACAATCCCAAAACAAGCTAGCTACAAATGTATCTAACACACACACACTTCCACCATGTTGTTACAAACTAACCAGTTCAGATAACAATTGCAACAATGTTGCTTAAACAACCTTTAAAGGGGTTGTTCAGTTTTAAATTATCTTTTAGTATGATGTACCGAGTGATATTCTGAGACAATTTGCAATTGGTTTAAATTTTTTATTATTTGTGGTTATTTAGCTTTTTATTCAGCAGCTCTCCAGTTTGCAGTTTCGGCAGTCTGGTTGCTAAGGTCCGAATTCCCCTAGCAACCATGCACTTTGATTTGAGTAAGAGACTAGAATATGAATAGGAGAGGCCTGAATAGAAAGGCGAGCAATAAAAAGTGGCAATAACAATACATCTGTAGCCTTACACAGCTTTTGTTTTTAGATGGGGTCAGTGACCCCCATTTGAAAGCTGGAAAGAATCAGAAGTAGAAGGCAAATAATTCAAAATCTATCAAACAAAAATAATGAAGACCAATTGAATTGACCATTCTATAACATACTAGGGGGCACATTTACTTAGCTTGAGTAAAGGATTAGAAGGAAAAATACTTTGAATTTCGAAGTATTTTTTTGGCTACTTCGACCATCGACTTCGAATCGAACGATTCAAACTAAAGATCGTTTGACTATTCGACCATTCGATAGTCGAAGTACTGTCTCTTTAAAAAAAAAAACTCCACCTACTTCGCCACCTAAAACCTACCGAGCACCAATGTTAGCCTATGGGGAAGGTCCCCATAGGCTTTCTAGGCAATTTGGGATTGAAGGAAAATCGTTCGATCGATGGGTTAAAATCCTTCGTATCGTTTGATTCAAAGGATTTAATTGTTCGATCGAGCGATTTTTCCTTCGATCGTTCGATTGAAGGAATTGTGCTAAATCCTTCGACTTCGATATTCGAAGGATTTAACTTTGAGGGTTGAATATCGAGGGTTAATTAACCCTCGATATTCAACCAATAGTAAATGGGCCCTTAAAGTTAACTTGAAGGTGAACCACCCCTTTAATAATTGTACCTGGTAATGCAAGCTGCCCATACATACATAATGCGGAGCTTTCTGGATAACGGGTTTCCGGATAACGGACCCCATACATGTACAATGCAATGTACTGTTGCCCTGCACTGGTAAAAATTCTATGTTTGCTTCAGAAACTGCAATAGTGTGTGGATGCCACTCAAGCTGGAGGAAAGGCACAGGCCACATAGCAGATAACAGATGAGCCCTCTAGACTGCAATGGTGTTTATCTGCCATCTGCTGTGCTGCCCCCATGGCTACACAGCAGCTTGTTTATATAAACTATAGTAGTACTTATCTGTTATCTACTGTGTATCCTGTGCTTGAATGGCTACCCCCATGGCTACACAGCAGCTTGTTTATATAAACTATAGTAGTACTTATCTGTTATCTACTGTGTATCCTGTGCTTGAATGGCTGCCCCCATGGCTACACAGCAGCTTGTTTATATAAACTATAGTAGTACTTATCTGTTATCTACTGTGTATCCTGTGCTTGAATGGCTACCCCCATGGCTACACAGCAGCTTGTTTATATAAACTATAGTAGTACTTATCTGTTATTTACTGTGTATCCTGTGCTTGAATGGCTACCCCATGGCTACACAGCAGCTTGTTTATATAAACTATAGTAGTACTTATCTGTTATCTACTGTGTATCCTGTGCTTGAATGGCTGCCCCCATGGCTACACAGCAGCTTGTTTATATAAATTATAGTAGTACTTTTCTGTTATCTACTGTGTATCCTGTGCTTGAATGGCTGCCCCCATGGCTACACAGCAGTTTGTTTTTATAATATATATAGTAGTGTTTCGAAAGAACTTTTACCTGTGCAGGACAACAGCACATCATTAAGCTGATACACATAAATTTTTTGGTGTTCACTAGTGACCAGAAATCTCATCCGCAGGGACATTACCAATTTAATAACAGGCGTTTAGGACAATTTGCTAGTGATCGAGACCATCGGTAAGTGTTCATTCGCACCCTATTGTGAGGCGACTTTTGCGCTCTGGCGAACAGTCATTACTCCACAAATTCACTGAAGTGTGAATTTTGCTGAACGTCAACTCTTTCGCCAGAGTTTCAGTCGTCACCTCAGACCTGATAAGATGAAGCTACATCCTCCTCAATCTTATGTCAGTGACATCATATCCTGTATGCCCAAAATGCATTAAAGTTGTAAAAAAACACTGGTGACTTTTCTTTTTTTAAAGTGGTATTGCTTTCAAAATCCGAACTATTAAAGATTTGTGTGAACAGTTTTTTTTTAAAACGAATTAGAGGGGCATGCCACATTTGTTTAAGGGTGGGCTCATGTCTAGGGCATTATATGATCTATTTTGTCTTTATTTTGCTTCCTTGGACATTTGTATTAAAAAGTGGCCACTTCAAACATTTGCACCAACATTACAATTAAAGACGTCCACACCTGCCCTATTCAAACTGACCTTGACCTGTGTGACAATTTTCAACATGTATTTATCTTTCCCTTCAAAGGAAGAAGAAGGAGACGATGGGGATGTCTCCTCTGGACCTTCAATTATTAGCCACAAGTTGCCTTCTGGCCCGCCGATGCATCACTTTAATTCGGGCTATTCTGTTGCGGGATGCGTCGGAATGCAAATCCGAGACGCCCACGAGGAAAATCCGGAATCTATTCTCGATGAACATGTGCAGCGGGTCATGAAAACCCCGGGATGCCAGTCCCCTGGTACTGGACGTCATTCCCCAAAACCCCGCTCCCCAGACGGCCATTTAAGCAAGACCCTTCCTGGGTCTCTGGGAACAATGCAAACAGGACATGGAAAGCATTCGTCCAAGTCCGGATCGAAAGTAGACTCTGGTAATCTGCATCATCACAAGCACGTCTACCACCACGTCCATCATCACGGCGGAGTAAAACCAAAAGAGCAGATAGAGGCAGAAGTAACGCAACGAGTGCAGACCAACTACCCTTGGAATGCAGAGTCTCATAACTATGCAACTAAATCACGCAATTATGCAGAGAGCATGGGTATGGCCCCCAATCCTATGGATTCTTTGGCTTACAGGTAATTACAGGCAAATGCATTATCCAGTAAAAATTTGTCTGTTAGGTCCCAAAATAATAATAATATATTTTTGTCCATTTTCTACCACCTTCACCACAAGTTTTCTTTGCCAGTATACCCTCCATCCAGCAAACTCCTTTGTAATCTTAAAGAGGAACTATTGCAAAAATTCAAATTTAATACAAGTTTCATCACACTGAAATTAGAAACTTTGTAAATATAATCATTTAAGTAGTCTGCCTCATTTCTGAAATATCAAGTTTAAATTCACTAGGGATGCACAGAATCCAGGATTCGGTGTTCGGCCACGATTAAGCCTTTTTCAGCAGGATTTGGACAAATACCGACCCAAATCCTAATTTGCCGAACCAAATTCGCATATGCAAATTAGGGGCGGAGAGGGAAATCGCATGACTTTCTCAGAAAACAAGGAAGTTAAAAATGTTTTTCACTTCCCACCCCTAATTTGCATTTGCGAATTCTGATTCGGTTCGGCAAATTAGGATTTGGGTCGGTATTTGTCCGAATCTTTTGCAGAGGATTCAGGGTTCGGCCAAATCCAAAATAATGGATTCGGTGCATCCCATCTTCACTATTCCTCTCTGAGCATCTGTTTCTCTTCATTCTGTCTTCATGCAGCAGTTGGGTGTCAGATATTTATTGACAGTTAGATCCAATATATCTTATAGGGGGGCTCCTTTCCTAGCAGATGAATTAGAGCTCACTCAAATAACTGATTCCAGTACAAACAAAATCTAACAAAATAACTGCCTTTTGCACGAATCCTGCATGTAGAGAGACATGATGTCATTTTAATTAGGGATGCACCGAATCCAGGATTCGGTTCAGGATTCGGCCGAATTCTTCTCCCTGGCCGAACCGAATCCGTATCCTAATTTACATATGCAAATTAGGGGCGGGCGGGAAATCGCATGACTTTTTGTCTCAACATTTTCCCCTTCCCATCCCTAATTTGCATATGCAAATAAGTATTTGGTTCGGTATTCGGCGAATCTTTTGCGAAGGATTTGGGGGTTTGGCCATATCCAAAATAGTGGATTTGGTGCATCCCTTTTTTTAATAGTGAGCTCTAATACATGTTCTAGGCAAAAGGAGCCCCCAATAAGATATATTGGATCTAGCTGTCAATAATTATCTGACACCCAACTCCTGCAAGAATCAGGATAAACAGATGCTGAGAGAGGAGTAGTAAAGATAAACTTGATTATTTCAGAAACAAAGCAGAATGTTTAATTGATTGTATTTAGAAGTTTCTTATTTCAGTATGCTGAAGCTAATATTACATTTTCGTGATAGTTTCCCTTTAATTAGCAGTCCTAACGTAGTAACCGGTCTGTCTTTCTTTCACAGTGGCAAAGTCAGCATGCTTTCAAAAAGGAACGCTAAAAAGGCAGATGTGGGGAAGAGTGAAAGTGCAAGCTATGAGGTGCCTGTTGTCCCAGAGGATGCGGAGAGACACCAGAAGATCTTGCAGTGGATAATGGAGGGAGAGAAGGAAATAAGCAGACACAAGAAAAGTAACCACAGGTGAGTACAATTTTCAACGTCCGGTTTATTTACATATGTCATGTTTTTATTTGCTTGAGCGGGTGCAGTTAACATACAGGGGCCTTTCTGGCTGATGTCTAAAATCAAAAGGATTGTACAGGTATAGTCAGCAGGTTATTAGCCCATGCATGGAGCTTTCTACAAAGCCTGCCTGTCTCATTTCTTTCTCAAAAGGTAAAAAGAATCCTCATTCTGTGCTTACAGCTCATCTAGTGCCAAGAAGCAGCCGCCTCCTGAATTGTCCAGACCACTTTCTATTGAGCGTCCCGGTGCAGTTCATCCTTGGGTCAGCGCTCAGCTCCGTAACGTGGTACAGCCTTCCCATCCCTTCATCCAAGATCCCACCATGCCCCCCAATCCTGCCCCTAATCCTCTCACACAGCTGGAAGAAGCCAGGAGACGTCTTGAGGAAGAGGAGAAAAGAGCTGCAAAGATGCCCCAGAAACAAAGGTATCAAGTCCAACACTATTGTTTTTTTTTCTACTACTTTTCTTCAGTTTTTAGACTGATGATGGGTGAGATGTGGAGCATGTTTAAATTCTGTCATTGATCTCCCTGGAACCGTAGCAGGGCGATGTTACAGCCATATATCACTATGAAGATTTTCATTTATCCAGATCATGGTAAGTATTTCTAAAACAGCTGGACTTACTGTGTAATCGTTAAAGACGTTTCACTACTCAACTGAGCAGCTTCTTCAACTGACTGGTGTGGGAAGTCCTCAGCATATAACTCTTCCACTTATCCAATCACAGCTCTCACATGTAACACCTGTTTGTAGGAGTTGCATGATGCCTTGGTAATCATCCCATCAGGTGTCGCCTCTCTGTAGAGTTACAATGTGCCGCTGTGATTGGATTAGTAGAAGAGTTTATATGGTGAGGATTTCCCACACCAGTCAGTTGAACTGAAGAAGCTGCTCGGATGAGGAGTGAAACGTCTTTAATGATTACTCAGCAAGTCCAGTTGTTTTAGAATTACCAATACTAGATTTATAGTTCTATATCTGTATCCTGCCCATGAGTTCAGATATAACTACTGACAGTGTCAGCAACAGACTGAATGGGTTACTTTCACCACTTTCCACCCTTCCTAACGATCTACATCTGCTTTTCTGTGATGTTTGAGAGCAGTCACCCACTGTCAAGACAGCCCAGGCCTTGTATTTAGCTGGAGGCTCACTCATGAGTATAGCAGGTTCTTCTGGCTGTTTCTGACCACGCTGGACTTGTAAGTAGGGTTGCCACCCTGCCAATCTTTTACCAGCCTACCTGGGAAAACACCTGCCAAGGCCGGGGCTGGTATTACAAATTTACCGGCAATGTAGCTGCCGGTAAACTTGTAATACCCTTAAAAAAGACCCCTTGGCCTGCCCCCAATCCCCTGGAAACTGAACTTTTGTTCTCCGTCCTAAAATCTCTGTGCCGCGGTCCTGCTCCCTTTTACGTAATGGCATGCCCCCTTTTGCCATCACACTCCGCCCCTTTTTGTTCCCATCCCCCACCAGCCGGTAAAAAATTTAGGAAATGGTGGCCTACTTGTAAGTAAGCACATAGCCATACTGAAACATATCCATATTGGATAAGATAAGCTGTTCCCTTCCTGTGAAATGCCATATAAAAGGGGGATGATTTCTGGAGATAAGCTGCTCCCTTTAAGCACTAGTTTGTTCGTGCCATGGGACACTCATTATAGGAGGATCTCTTGGTTGCAAGTATCGTTATCCGGAAACCTGTTATCCAGAAAGTTCCGAATTACAGAAAGGCCCTCTCCCTTAGACTCTATTATAATCCAATAACCCAATTTTTTAAAAATGATTTCCTTTTTCTCTGTAATAATAAAACAGTAGCTTGTACTTGATCCCAGCTAGAATATAATTAAAGGAGAACTAAACCCTAAAAACGAATATGGCTAAAATGCCATATTTTATATTCTGAACTTGCACCAGCCTAAAGTTTCATCTTCCCAATAGCAGCAATGATCCAGGACTTCAAACTTGTCACAGGGGGTCACCATCTTGGAAAGTGTCTGTGACACTCACATGCTCAGTGGGCTCTGATTGGCTGTTGAGAAGCTAAGCTTAGGGCTCGTCACTAATTATCCAGCAGAAAATGAGCTTCCCTGGCTGTAATATAAGCTGATGCTACAGGTTTGCTGATTATTAAATTCTGATGCTAATTGCACTGGTTTCTGTGCTGCCATGTAGTAATTATGTGTATTAATTACTAATCAGCCTTATATTGTGACATTTCTATTCTATGTGTACTGTATATTGTGAGTGGGTCCCTAAGCTCAGTAAGTGACAGCAGCACAGAGCATGTGCAGTGAATCAGCAGAAAAGAAGATGGGGAGCTACTGGGGCATCTTTAGAGACACAGATCTTTACTGCTAAAGGGCTGTGGTTGTCTTGGGCTGGTACAGAAACCCAAAATATAATGTACAACATTTCTATCTACTTCTTTATTTAGGATTTAGTTTTCCTTTCATCCTTATTGGAAGCAAAACCAGCCTATTGGGTTTAAATAGGCCTATTGGGTTTAAATTTTCTAAAATATTTGTTAGTATGGTACGGAAAAAAAGACACCAACACATATTAAACCTTAAAACCGCAAAGGCTTTATTAAGAAATAAATAATAAATATCGAAACTCTGGTTGCACTCCTCTTCAGACAGGGCGGCGATCTATCGTGCGGCGCTCGATTTCTCCTCCCTGGCTATCTCCTATAAGGAAGGCAGGGAGGAGAAATGGAGCGCCGCACGATGGATCACCTTTTCTAAAGAGGAGCGCAAGTGGAGTTTCGTATTTCTTAATAAAGACTTAGCGACTTTTACGTTTAATATGTGTTGGTGTCTTTTTTTCGTTGCATGTTAACGAATTTTTTTTAAAAAATTGCTGTTACTGGTCCTTTAATGTTTACCGTATATACCCGAGTATAAGATGAGTTTTTCAGCATCCAAAATGTGCTGAAAAAGTCTACCTCGGTTTATACTCGGGTCAGTGGTACCCGAGTAGGTGAGATTGGAGTCACTTTAATCATTCCTATACCTACAGTACACTTGGGGAGAGACTGAAGTATCCCACAATGCCCTCTGTTGGTTATATGAAAGAATAACAGTGCGCCATCTGTTGGTTATATGAAAGAATAACAGTGACTGCAATATCACATAGCGCCATCTGTTGGTTATATGAAAGAATAACAGTGACTGCAATATCACACAGTGCCCTCTGTTGGTTATATGAAAGAATAACAGTGACTGCAATATCACATAGCGCCATCTGTTGGTTATATGAAAGAATAACAGTGACTGCAATATCACACAGTGCCCTCTGTTGGTTATATGAAAGAATAACAGTGACTGCAATATCACACAGTGCCCTCTGTTGGTTATATGAAAGAATAACAGTGACTGCAATATCACACAGCGCCCTCTGTTGGTTATATGAAAGAATAACAGTGACTGCAATATCACACAGCGCCATCTGTTGGTTATATGGAAGAATAACAGTGACTGCAATATCACACAGCGCCATCTGTTGGTTATATGGAAGAATAACAGTGCGCCCTCTGTTGGTTATATGAAAGAATAACAGTGACTGCAATATCACACAGCGCCATCTGTTGGTTATATGGAAGAATAACAGTGACTGCAATATCACACAGCGCCCTCTGTTGGTTATATGAAACATTAACAGTGATGGCAATATCACACAGCACCCTCTGCACATGGTAGTGGGACAGTGGGACAATGCACACAGTAATCCGTTTGGCAATTCTCTGTCACCATCAACTTTGCAAAGAAGTCCGGTTGATCGCTGGGTGGGTCGCTTTGGCAGAATGTGCGCTGCTGGGAGTTGTAGTTGTGTCTAGGCTTATACTAGAGTCAATAAGTTTTCGTAGGTAAAATTAGGTACCTCGGCTTATACACGGGTCGGCTTATACTCGAGTATATACGGTACATGATTTTATAGTAGACTTAAGGTATGAAGATCCAAATTACTGAAAAACCCTAGGTCCTGCGCATTCTGGATAACAGGTTCCATACCTGCACCTCATTATCTTTAGTTTTTGGAGACCGTGCCAGGCAGCGGGGAAATTTGTGCTTTTCCACCACATTTCCAATTGTATATATCCAGAGTTTTTAAAGTCAATTCCAGTGTATTTTTCATAGGCATTTCCTCTAAGGGCCTGAGAGAGAGTACACAGTAATGCCATGGATTTGCTCCTGGGAGGTTTATGATACACCACTGGTTTTAGTTATCAGTGGAGATCTCACCTTGTTGCACATTTGTTCCAAAACTCAGGCAGGAGCCCCCTGACTCCATGTCACCCCCTAACCCCACATATCTAGGAGAAAGATCTCCTGTTTAGCCCATTTTGGGGGTTGTTATGTGTCTGCCAATACAGGTATACGATCTGTTATCCAGAATGTTGAGGACCTGGGGCTTTCCGGATAAGGGGTCTTTACGTAATTTGGATCTTTATGTCTTAAGTCTACTAATAAAATAATGTGAACATTAAATAAGCCCAATAGGCTGGTTTTGCTTCCAACAAGGATTAATTATATCTTAGTTGAGATCAAGTACAAACTACTGTTTTATTATTACAGAGAAAAAGGAAATCCGTTTTAAACTTGTGGATTATTTGATTATTTCCGTGATTCTGAGCTTTCTGTATAACGGATCCCATACCTGTATTGGGTGAATGACAGATAAAAAAAAAAAACCCAGGTCACAAGCATAATAGATCCCATGGCAATAGTACATAAGGCAGCCGGTGAATTATATTTGATGGAGACTGGTCTTGCACATAGCAGCATGTGACATATATTTATTTTGATGATGTATGACCCGCATACAAGTGCACAGGAAATTTCAGGACATTATAAAAACAGCAGAATTCAGAGGGTCCTCTTGTACCTTTTATAGATGTTCATAAAGAATGATGTTATCTGCTGTGTATCCTGTGCTTGAATGGCTGCCCCCATGGCTACACAGCAGCTTGTTTATATAAACTATAGTAGTACTTATCTGTTATCTACTGTGTATCCTGTGCTTGAATGGCTGCCCCCATGGCTACACAGCAGCTTGTTTATATAAACTATAGTAGTACTTATCTGTTATCTACTATGTATCCTGTGCTTGAATGGCTGCCCCCATGGCTTCACAGCAGCTTGTTTATATAAACTATAGTAGTACTTATCTGTTATCTACTGTCTAATGGCCTTTAAACACATTGAGTATTCTGTAGTAACCTGTAGACCCGCTAGAAGCAAGAGCCAGTCATATGAGAGGAACCATTTCAACATTAAACCCGTTACTTATTTATGGTTACATCAACAAATCACAATGTTTACAGGCAAACATTAAAACTATTGTCCCATGTTGCCCCTCACGGATATTCGATCAGAAAGCAGTTGTACCTTATTGTCCTCTTTGCTTCCCCTTAGTCTGGGCTCACAACAAGCATTAGATCATTTGGCTTTAAACAAGACCCTATTTCTAATATGTCAGGTTATTCTCTAGGTATGTTCAAGAGGTTATCCAACGGGGCCGCTGCTCGGTCAGGCCAGCTTATATTCCACTGCTGAATGTGGTGCCGGCTGTCTCCGACATGGACCTCTCAGAGGCAGAGTATGTGGCTCTCTTGTTTCTATGTGTAACCCTGTCTGTAGATGCAACACTTTATCCCTTGCACCTTCCCTTTGTAGAGGCTTCCCCTTGTATACGTCTCATTTCTAGCCTTCCTGACAGATCTCAAGCTTCTTACACTGCTCTCCATGTATAATGTTTATCATATGTATTGCACAGCACTGTGTCCAGTGTCGGATTGGCCAACCGGGATACCAGGAAAAATCCCAATGGGCCCAGGTGTCGGTGGGCCCACTTGCTTCTAACCATTTAGCCTATTTCATGGCCATTCCCTGTTTCTTTATGGGGAAAAAAAGGCTTAAAGGAGAACTAAATTTTAACTAAAGAAGTAGCTAGAAATGTTGTACATTATATTTTGGGCTTCTGTACCAGCCAATGGCAACCACAGCCCTTTAGCATTAAAGATCTGTGTCTCCAAAGATGCCCCAGTAGCTCCCCATCTTCTTTTCTGCTGATTCACTGCACATGCTCTGTGCTGCTGTCACTTACTGAGCTTAGGGAGCCACTCACAATATACCGTACACATAGAATAGAAATGTCACAATATAAGGCTGATTAGTAATTAATACACATAATTACTACATGGCAGCACAGAAACCAGTGCAATTAGCATCAGAATTTAATAATCAGCAAACCTGTAGCATCAGTTTATATTACAGCCAGGGAAGCTCATTTTCTGCTGGATAATTAGTGACGACCCCAAAGCTTAGCTTCTTAACAGCTGGTGCAATAACTTCAGTATATAAAATATGACATTTTTAGCCATATTCATTGTTAAGGTTTAATTCTCCTTTAAAGGAACAGTAAAGCTACCAAGGCAGTTTATTGCCAATAAATTAGCCACAACAGTGCAAGCTTGAATGCTATATTTATTCTTTAGAATACAGTAAACAGCTCTAGACACTGCCTTTTTTTGTTTAGGATAGCAGCTGCCATATTAACTTGGTGTGACATCACTTCTTGCCTGAGTCTCTCCCTGCTCACTCATAGCTCTGGGTTCAGATTACAGAAGGGTGGGGGACAGGTAGAGAGGAACAAACTGAGCATGCCCTAGCCCTGGAGGTTTAAGCTGAAAACAGGAAGTCTGATACAGACTGTATCATCACAATGATGCCGTTCTCTCACAAGGTCATGGTTGTTATTATAAATCAGTCTGGGGCCGATCCATTGGATTTCCCCCTTTGGACTTTTGTGAAGGTGGTCAGATTGGGTGGAGACCCCTCCCTGTTTGGCGACCTTGCTAAATAAACAGATTTATGCCCACCTTTACCCTTGCATTATTAGCATTCCGTAGAACTGGGATAAACTGCTTCTAGTGTACCATGACTCCGCATTTGGTTCTCCAGCCCTCTCCGTGCATCCTCCACCAACTTTTGTAGATAGGTTGTCCAAAAAAATTTTTTCTAATATAGTTAGACCAAAATGTAATGTATAAAGGCTGGAGTGACTGGATGTGTAACATAATAGCCAGAACACTACTTCCTGCTTTTCAGTTCTCTTGCTTTCCACTGATTGGTTACCAGGCAGTAACCAATCAGTGACTTGAGTGGGGGCACATGGGTCATAACTGTTTCTTTTGAATCTGAGCTGAATGCTGAGGATCAATTACAAACTCACTGAACAGTTATGTCCCATGTGGCCCCCTTATAGTCACTGACTAACTCAGAGTTAGAGAGCTGAAAAGCAGGAAGTAGTGTTCTGGCTATTATGTTACACATCCAGTCACTCCAGCCTTTATACATTACATTTTTGTCTAACTAACTATATTAGATACATTTTTTATTTTGCACAGTCTATTTATTTACCCAGTTTTTATTTGTACAATGAACTGTTCCATTGAGGGGACTGTACACTGGCTCATTCTCCATGCTAGTGGGCCAGTTGTCCTGCAGTTTGAACAGAAGTGACCAAACACTGTGTATCTTTCTACCTCTGTTCCGCTTATTTGAGCCTGAAGCCCATTCCACTGGACCAGTGCTTAGTACAGGGGAGCTACACCAGCGCCTCTTTACTTTCTTATATGCCAGTGCTCTGGTCAGATTACAACATGGTCTGTGATAATCCACCTGTATTCAGCCAGTAGTGTATCGTGTCCGTGCCATTGACTGTAATTCACATAAAGCCCTACGGTTTGCTTGCCCTTTAATCCCTTATCTTGATGGATATTTAGTAGGTTTATATCATTGCTGTTGCTTTCCCATTTAAATCACAGCAGAAGGAAAACTCGGGGGGAATATACCATTTTACTTGCCTGCCAGGGTGGTGTCAGAAGCTGGCTAGCTCCTTGGTGTTGCCATAGGGCTGTGTGTATAAAGGAACACTGTGTAAAAGTTCTAAACCACAGGCAAAATGTACTTTTGCATAGCTATTTTTAAAATTAAAAAAAATAAATCATATATTTATATATAAACAGCAAATGGAGCGCACAACCTTAAGTTCAAAATAGATCCTGGTGCAAGACCACAAAAGAGTAAACATTGAAGGTTCCGTATGGGACTGAAACATTGGATACAATTAGGGATGCACCGAATCCACTTTTTTGGATTCGGCCGAACCCCCGAATCCTTCACGAAGGATTCGGCCGAATACCAAACCGAATCCGAACCCTAATTTGCATATGCAAATTAGGGGTGGGAAGGGGAAAACATTTTTTACTTCCTTGTTTTCTGACAAAAAGTCACGCAATTTCCCTCCCCGCCCCTAATTTGCATATGCAAATTAGGATTCGGATTCGGTTCAGCTGGGCAGAAGGATTCGGCTGAATCCGAATCTTGCTGAAAAAGGCCGAATCCTGGCCGAATCCCGAACCGAATCCTGGATTCGGTGCATCCCTAGATACAATAAACCTTACACTTGTTTGAATCATACCATATTGGAATATTACACACACCCCCACACACCCCCCCCCCTGAGGTTTTCCAGATAACCGATCTTTCCATAATTTGGATCTTCATACCTTAAGGGTCAAGGCACACACTCAGATTCGGGGAGATTAGTCATCCGGCGACAAATATCCTTTTCTTCGGGGCGACTAATCTCCCCAAACTGCCTCCCGCCAGCTACAATGTAAATCGCAGGCGGGATGTTACTGGAATAGTTTCATTTTCTGACGTTTCCTCTTATGGAAAACAAAGCGATCTGAGTGCCAGATCGCTCAGATTCTGTGAGATTAGTCGCCCGGTGACAAATCTCCTCTTTTTGGGGCGACTAATCTACCTGAACTGCCTCCTGCCAGCTACAATGTAAATCGCCGGCAGGAGGCAGTTCAGGTAGATTAGTCGCCCCAAAAAGAGGAGATTTGTCACCGGGCGACTAATCTCACAGAATCTGAGCGTGTGCCCTGACCCTAAGTCTACTAGAAAATCATATAAACATGAAATAAACCCAATAGGCTGGTTTTGCTTCCAATAAGGATTAATTATATCTTAGTTGGGATCAAGGACAAGCTAATGTTTCATTATTACACAGAAAAAGGAAATCATTTGTAAAAATGTGGATTATTTGATTATAATGAAGTCTATGGAAGATGCCTTTCGGTAATTCGGAGATTTATGGATAATGGGTTTCCAGATAACAGATCCCATACCTGTACTAATAAATCCCTGAATAAGATTCAGCCGTCGAGATGCCGGGCATGCAGATTTCTTATCCATTCTGTATGGTTTTACATTCTCCCCTCTTGGAGCATTTATTTAGCAATTTTATTTGCCTTTTTCATAAGCATGACATGGAAAAAAACAAGGATTTTTTGCTAATTCATGATAAATAATGATAAAATACACAAAAGCAATTATCTTGTAAATTATATCCTTATAAATGGTGACTAGTGATGTCATCAGTTATACACGGTGAGTAGTGATGTCATTTTAGTCACTTCACTAAAACTTGTGTATTCTAATTAATAAAGTATCCCCTGTTGGAAAATATGAGGATATAATGCACAAAAGTCATGAATATCTTGTAAATTATATCCTTCTAAAAGGTGAGTTCCGATGTCATCAGTAATAAACTGTGAGTTCTGATGTCATCAGTTATAAACGGTGAGTTCTGATGGCGTCAGTTATAAACGGTGAGTTCTGATGTCGTCAGTTATAAACGGTGAGTTCTGATGTCATCAGTTATAAACGGTGAGTTCTGATATAATTTCATGCCTCACTGAAACGGGTGTATTATAATAAATAAAGTACCCCCTGTTGCAAAATATGAGGATATTAGATGTTCCCTCTGAGTTCCATGACCTGTGTCTTCAGGCCTTCAGCCTCATGCTTTTATATGGTCATGGAACTCTTGAGTAGCATGATATCCTTATATTTTACTAGAGGGGGTACTTTATTCACTATATTATGTCACCGAGGAGTTCCATGACCTTCGGCCTTGTGCTTTTATATAGTTATGTATAGGGATGCACGAATCCAGGATTCGGTTCGGGATTCGGCTTTTTTTAGCGGGATTCGGTTTTTTTAACAGGATTCGGGTTCGGCCCGGCCAAACTGAATCCTAATTTGCATATGCGAATTAGGGTCGGAAGGGAAATCGCAGGACTTTTTGTCACAAAACAATGAAGTGAAAAAATTTTCCCCTTTCAACCCCTAATTTGCACACAGCCGATCTAAATATCTGTTATATGCAAATGCATATGCAAATTAGGATTCGGTATTCGGCCAAATCTTTTACAAAGGATTCGGGGGTTCGGCCGAATCCAAAATAATGGATTATGTGCATCCCTAGTTATGGAACTCCTTGGTGACTTATAATATCCTTATATTTTAAGGTAGAGGGTACTTTATTCACTATATTATAACAGATATTTAGATCAGCTGTGTGTAGTATCAGTATTAAACATCTGATGCACCGTTAGGATCGCTGCTTTAGCAAAGTGTAAAGAATCAAGTTCAGTACAGGTATGGGATCCATTATCCAGAAACCCATTATCCTGAAATATATAGTTTTTTGTTTTTTTTTTAAACTCACTTTATCCTCTGAGTGTATTTATATTATGCTGTACATACATATGACAAGCATTGTATCTGATGGCAATTGGAGGGGTTCCATACGCAGCATTACACGACCTGAAAGCACCACTTTACATGATTGAATCATTTGTGTTTCTAAGGATTTGCTTTTCCCCTCTCTGTAACAGGTTGAAGCCGCAGAAAAAGACTGTGAGTTCACCTTCCCAGCCGTGTGACAACATCGTAGTGGCCTATTACTTCTGCGGAGAACCCATCCCGTACCGGACCATGGTTAAAGGGCGCGTGGTAACCCTGGGGCAGTTCAAGGAGCTGCTCACCAAGAAAGGAAACTATAGGTAATTCCTGCCATTAGAGATAATTGCTTTATAATGATGTCAGGGAATCTTGCTATAGTCATGTGCGTTTTCCCCTGTGACACAGACAGCAAGTTTCCTGTTTAAAGGGGTACTTCACCTTTAAATTAACTTTAAAGAGGAACTATCACGGAAATTTAAATAAGAAACTTTCTAAATACAATCAATTTAAAATTCTGCATTGTTTCTGAAATAATCAAGTTTAAATTCACTATTCCTCTCTCAGCATCTGTTTCTCTTTATTCAGTAGTTGGGTGGCAGATATTCATTGACAGTTACCGTATATACTCGCGTATAAGCTGAGTTTTTCAGCACCCAAAATGTGCTGAAAAACTCTACCTCGGCTTATACGCGGGTCAGCTAAAAAGGTTGCCGCTTACTCACTGATTGAAGTGTGCAGTGACTCCTCCGTGCTGCCCATACTTCTCCCTGCTCGTGGCTTCCTTAGCCCTCAGCCCCTCCCCTCTCAGCTCTTGTCGCTCAGTACTCCTCAGCCCTTCCCCTTTGGGAAAATGTGTGCGCATTACCGTATTGCGCGTAGGAGCACACAAGAGTTTAGAAGAGGAGCGCTCGAGACGTGGATGAGGTGCGCGCTCACTCTGTGATACGAGCACGCACCTGTACAGGGAGCGGAGGCGTGTGTCTTCTCCCTTTGTGACGTGCCCTGGGACTGATTGACAAGAGCTGAGAGGGGAGGGGCTGGAGCAGAATTAAGCGAGGAGGGGGGAGAAGTATGTGCAGCAGCATGGAGGAGTCAGTGCATGCTTCAGATCAGTGAGTAAGCAGCAACGTTAAAGCTTTAAATTGGCCATGTCCTAAAATAATTTCTCACCCCTAGGCTTATACACGAGTCAATAAATTTTTCCAGTTTTCTTAGGTAAATTAGGTACCTCGGCTTGTACACGGGTCGGCTTATACACGAGTATATACGGTACATCCAATATATAATATAGGGTGGACTTCCTTTCCTAGCAGATGAATTGGAGCTCACTCAAATAACTGATTCCAGTACAAACAAAATCTAACAAAATAACCGCCTTTTGCACAAATCTTGCATGTAGAGAGACATGATGTCTGGTGATTTTAATAGAGTGAGCTCAAATACATCTTCTAGCTGAAGAGAGAATGAAGAGAAACAGATGCTGAGAGAGGAATAGTGAAAATAAACTTGATTATTTCAGAAAAAATACAGAATATTTAATTGATTGTATTTCGAAAGTTTCTTATTTCAGTATGAGGAAGCTTAGAACATAATTTTCATTTTTTGCGATAGTTCCCCTTTAAGTATGTTATAGAATGGCTAATTCTAAGCAACTTTTCAATTGTCCTTCATTATTTATTTATCGTTTTGCTTTTGACTCGATTTTCAAATAGGGGTCACTGACCACATCTAAAAAACAAATGCTTTAAGGCCATACATGTATTGTTATTGTTACTTTTTATTACTCTTTCTATTCAGGCCTCCCCTGTTCATATTCCAGTCTCTCTTTCAAATCAATGCATGGTTGCTAGGGTAATTTGCATCCTAGCAACCAGATTGCTGGGGGAAAAAAACGCTAAATAACAAAAAAAAAAACAAATAATAAAAAATGAAAACCAATTGCAAATTGTCTCAGAATATAATATCCCTCTCTACATCATACTAAAACTTAAAGGTGAACAACCCCTTTAAAGGCTTCATGTTAGCCTCAGCTTGTTGTGTCCCACTCATAAATGCAGGAATGCCGATTTTATTTCTCCCCAGGTATTACTTTAAGAAAGTAAGCGATGAATTTGATTGCGGAGTGGTATTCGAAGAGGTGCGAGAGGACGACATGATTCTGCCCATTTACGAGGAGAAGATTATCGGGAAAGTTGAAAAGATCGATTAAGGCCGACCTCTTGCACTTGGCAACAAGAGTCAACACAAGATGGAAGGGCTACGGTCAATCAGGATGTGGGCAAACGTGGCTTGTCCCTCAGCCTGGGAGTGAAGCTGTCTTGGCCCAGACGTTTGCAGCATATTCATACATCGCCTACCAAACTGCCAGCTCATCTTCCTTCTTGAGAATGTGCCAGTTTGGATCCAGCGTCCTGCTGCCCTCATCAATATAGCTGGCGTAATGTAGGTGTGTACAGTTAGAGGTGGCCACGGAACCTTGTCTATGACAGTTGCAACTTTTTGATACGTAATAATAAAGGGGAAGCAATTTCCAATGTCCATGCTTTTACGTACGCCGCGGTGCTGAGCTCACCGGAACCAGTCCAACCGTACCGTCTGTAACATGGGCAGATTTATCAAGGGTTGAATTGAAAATTCTAATTTTCAAGTTTTTTTTTATGGTCAAAACTGTCAAATTCGACTAGGAAGTTGTTGAAATTCAATTCTAGTTTTTCAAAAACTAGATTTTAGAGATTTATCATACTCTGGCCCTTTAAAGGGGTGGTTCGTCTTTAAGGAAACTTTTAGTATGTTATAGAATGGCCAATTCTAATACATTTTTCAATTGGTTTTCATTATTTTATTTTTTTATAGTTTTAGAGTTATTTGCCTTTTTCTTCTGACACTTTGCTGCTTTCAAATGGGTGTCGCTGACCCCTTCTAAAAAAACAAATGCTCTGTAAGGCTACAAATGTATTGTTGTTACTACTTTTTATTACTCATCTTTCTATTCAGGCCTCTACTGATCATATTCCAGTCTCTTATTTAAATCAGTGCATGGTTGCTAGGGTAATTTGGACCCTAGCAACCAAATTGTTGAAATTGCTAACTGGAGAGCTGCTGAATAAAAAGCTAAATAACTCAGATAATAAAAACCACAAATAATAAACCAATAAAACCAACTGTAAATTGTCTCAGAATATCACTCTCTACATCATACTAACAGTTAATTTAAAGATGAACAACCCATTTGAATTTGACTATTTGCCACCTAAAACCTGCCGAATTGCTGTTAAAGTCAATGGGAGACGTCCAGGGATCAATTTGGAGTTGTTAGCAGCCTACCTGACATTCAAGTTTTTTTCGGGGGGGGGGGGGGCGAATCTAGTTCTTAAAATTCTTATTGAATTTTTGATTCAAGTTCTTGGGTCGATCCTAATTGCCCAAGTTTAAAAAATGAAATTGTTATAATAAATTTCGATTGGTCAAATTTCTAGTTCATGGTAGTTTAACAAAAAAAAAAAAAATCAAAAAAACGCATGAATTCGAAAATTTGACCCTTGATAAATATGCCTCAAATATTTCTCCATGCCGTTCAACTATTACTGTACCTCTAATTTATTTAATGATACCATGTCAATGGTTCTGTCCATGTGTACCACTTCCCCTTTCAACAAATGGTTTCTCCCCCCCCCATCCCGCCTCTCAACAACCAAATGTAGAATTCCCAAAATGTGTCCATACTGAGCCGATCCTTAATGGAATAAAATAGGGGGCCAAAGATAAAAAAAACACCAATTCAACCGTCTGTACCCAGTAGGGATGCACCGAATCCACTATTTTGGATTCGGCCGAACCCTCGAATCCTTTGTGAAAGATTCGGCCGAATACCGAACCGAATCTGAACCCTAATACGGTGGCAACTCTAGGAATGCTACAAGTTATAGTGTGGCCCTTCATCAGAAGTCAGAAATAAAGATGGAAGCCTCACAATCAATCTATTATTAGACCCCCCCAGGCAACCAGAATTTCCTGCAAAGTAAACAATGAAAACCAGCTGAAACGATGCTTAGAAGTAGGTGCGTCTATAACTATGTCTATATACTAAAATGTTAATTTAAAGGTGAACTTCCCCTTTAAGGAAAATTCTACCACCCACAGATTTCCTATTTAAAATTGCCGTTGATGAACTGACAGTCTGTGTGGATTGTAATTACTGATTTATTTATATATATATATATATATATGCAATATCTAACTGTGCTGTCTGCTGAGAGGGGAACGTATCCCAAATAATTATCCCCGGCCGAGTCAGACTTCAAAGAAAGTGCCTTCAAGTAGGGATGCACCCAATCCACTTATTTGGATTCGGCCAAACCCCTGAATCCTTTGTGAAAGATTCGGCCAAATACTGAACCGAATCCTAATTTGCATATGCAAATTAGGGATGGGAAAAATATTTTGTACTTCCTTGTTTTGTGACAAAAAGTCACGTGATTTCCCTCCCGCCCCTAGGATTCGGGTTCGGCCAGGCAGAAGGATTCGGCTGAATCACAATCCTGCTGAAAAAGGCTGAATCCCAAACTAAATCCTGGATTCAGTGCATCCCCCTACCTTAAACAGCCCGGCCCTAAACTAATGAATTCTGCAGGCGCCCGGCCCCACCCACATCCATTTCAACGTTAACCCTTTTTATACCCCGAGCAACTGCCAGCGTTCTGCCCCCTGTGTGATTTCCAGCCGGCTCCAAAGTCTCCCTATACACTAGGAATATATAAGTGGGTCATCGTTGTCCCTACAAGTCAAATTCACAGTAATGGATTGGCCGTTTTAGGCATTTTGCCAACAAATGATCTCCAGATCAGGAGACAGAAAATGTTTGATTTTGCCATGAATTCTAATCTCTTGGATCAGGTGCACTCGGGGGGGCTTACCATTGCCCCATGCCCTCTACTTCTAAAGGAGAACTAAAGCCTAACTAAAGAAGTAGGTAGAAATGTTGTACATGATGTTTTGTGCTTCTGTACCAGCCCAAGGCAACCACAGCCCTTTAGCAGTAAAGATCTGTGTCTCCAAAGATGCCCCAGTAGCTCCCCATCTTCTTTTCTGCTGATTCACTGCACATGCTCTGTGCTGCTGTCACTTACTGAGCTTAGGGAGCCACTCACAATATACAGTACACATAGAATAGAAATGTCACAATATAAGGCTGATTAGTAATTAATACAGATAATTACTACATGGCAGCACAGAAACCAGTGCAATTAGCATCAGAATTTAATAATCAGCAAACCTGTAGCATCAGCTTATATTACAGCCAGGGAAGCTCATTTTCTGCTGGATAATTAGTGACGAGCCCTAAGCTTAGCTTCTCAACAGCCAATCAGAGCCCACTGAGCATGTGAGTGTCACAGACACTTTCCAAGATGGTGACCCCCTGTGACAAGTTTGAAGTCCTGGATCATTGCTGCTATTGACAAGCTCAAACTTTAGCCTCGTGCAATAAGTTCACTATATAAAATATGCCATTTCTAGCGATAGTCATTTTTAGGGTTTAGTTCTCCTTTAAAGTCTCATTGCAGGACATCTGCCTGTAGTGCTCTTTGCCGAGCCGAGGCCTAAATACCCCAAAACTGTCTCAATTCAGTGAAAGTCGTCCAGAAGGTTGAATTGGTGCCCCCTATAGATCCAGCTCCAGTGGAACCAGAACAATAACCTGACGGATGAACAAGTGCCCTTATTTACTAACGTCCGGCGGAGGATTTTGCTGGAAAGGTTCATGTTTCGGTGCATAAAGAAAACCACACTTTTACATTTATTTTGTATATTATGTTTTCTAATATATAAATAATATATTTACTGCATGTTGCCCCCCCCTTTTTTTTTTTACAGCCAGTTTTAAGGGGGGGGGTGGAAATAGGCAGTTTCCTAATTTCCCCACCTGATACACAAACAGCTGGAATGTGAGAAATGAATAGAGAGAAATATATATTTACTGCTGGATATTAAACGTGGTCCTAATTCTTCTGGGAATTCCTGCAGGAAACCGCGTCACATGATCAACAAAAGCTCAACTCTCGTTTATTTAATATTTGACTTTTTGTTTTGTAAATCTTATTACCAGATCTGTTTTTATTTTAACCCTTAAAGTTTTAATTGTTTTGAATGTATCAAAGGGGTGGTTGGCCTTTAAGTTAAACTTTAGTGTTATAGAATGACACATTCTAAGCAACTTTACAATTGGTCTTCATTTTTTTTTATAGTTCTTGAGTAGTGATGGTCGAATTTATTCACCAGGTGCGAAATTGCGGCGAATTCCCACGATTTGCCGCCAGCGAATAAATTGGTGAAACCGCTACGAAAATTTGCTGGCATCAAAAAAAATGGACACCGTCGTCTGCTTTTTTGGACGCCAGCGAATGTGCGCCGGCGTCCAAAAAAAGGACACTGGCGCCAAAAAACTGACACTGGCGCCAAAAAATGGACACCGGTGCCATTTCGCATATTTTTTACCATTTCACAGGAAATTTGCTAATTTTTCGGTGAAACGCCCCAAATTCTATTATCACTAATGTTGAGCTATTTGCCTTTTTCTTTGGACTCTTTCGAGCTTTCAAATGGGGGTCACTGACCCCATCTAAAACCATTTATTGCTATTGCTGCCTCCTAGGGATGCACCAAATCCACTATTTTGGATTTGACTGAACCCCCAAATCCTTTGCGAAAGATTCAGCCGAATACGGAACCAAATCCTAATTTGCATATGCAAATTAGGTGCGGGAAGGGGAAAGTATTTTTTACTTCCTTGTTTTGTGAAACGAATTCATGCGATTTTTCCCTACCCACCCTGAATTTGCATATGCAAATTAGGTTCGGCTGGGCAGAAGGATTCGGCCAAATCCCGCTGAGAGAGGCTGAATACCGAACCAAATCCAGGGGGAAAAAATGTTTACTTCCTTGTTTTGTGACAAAAAGTCACAAGATTTCCCTCCCTGTCCTAATTTGCATATGCAAATTAGGGTTCAGCTGGGCAGAAGGATTCAGCCGAATCCTGCTGAAAAAGGCCGAATCCTGGATTTGGCGCACCCTACTGCTTTTTATTCCTCGCCTTTCTATTCAGGCCTCTCCTATTCATATTCCAGTCTCTTATTCACATCAATGTGTGGTTGCTAGGGCAATTTGGACTCTAGCAACCAGCTTTCTGAAATTACTAAAAGTTAATTTAAAGGTTGAGCAACCCCTTTAAATATATTTATGGGAGGGTCATGTCCGTTTCATTGGTCTTTGTAGTGCAAATCAATACGGTATCTCTATTAAAGAGTGAGTTTCCCTTTAAAATATTGATTAGTATGATTTAGGCAGTCATGTTCTAAGACGCTGTGCAATTGGTCGGCTTTTTATTTAATTATATGGTCAGCATCTCTCAGTTTTGAGATTTTAGCAGCTGGTTGCTAAGGTGCAACTTACCCCAGCAACCAGGTTTTGGCTTGAATGAGAGACTGTATAAAGAATGAGTAAGATAAGTAATAAAAAGAAACCATAACATTATCTCACAGAGCAATTGTTTTTCAATTGCTGGGGTCAGCGACCCCCCCACTGGAAAGCTCAGAAGTGATAGAGCAAAATAAAATTGATAGGATATAACATACTAAAAGGTACCTTAAAGGGGAACTAACTTTTTAAGGAATTAAACATTTTTTTTGTGGAATTCAACCAAGAAGTGTATCACTGGGAGTCATTGGTACATCAGCACAGTAACTTATATACAGCGCCTAGGTTACAAACTGTCATATCCCCACACCCTTCCGTGGTCTTGCCTCGGCTAACTGAGCCAAATGGAAGAGGCTGAGCATTTACTAAAGCTCTTTATACCGTTTGGGGATTTATTTTATATTACAGATAATTTGTATTAGCTCGGGGGCTAATTTTAGGCTCTACCAGATTCACACGTGGCCATAGATTAAAACAGAGGTGGGGTCTGCAAGGGCGTGCTCTTTCAACTGTTTATAGCTCCGCCCCCGAGGAGCAAGGTGCTTTTTGAATCTCACTACACTGGGCCTTGGGAGATTCTGCGCTCTCAGAAACTCGCACCCCATGGCCGTGCCCAAGTTCTTTCCTTCCAGACAATAAATCTGCCAATCCTGGTGCCAACTGCCTGTTTGTACTGTACTTGTGTTTCCTGGTTCTTTATGCCCAGTGTTGGTGAGCCAATTGGCTGGCTGGTTTCTAACACCAGAGCAAAGGCTCTTTAACATTATTTTGTCATCTCCATTGATTGTGTGCCCATTGGAGCAGACACAAGCCAAAGTAAGCGTGCCACACCCACCTGGGAGTCCATTGGACTGATCTTGGTGTTTTTTTGGGGTGGGGGTTGGGTCTATTGCATATGGGCGTATGTCACAGAGTGCCTTCCAACTGGGTTTCCTCAGCAGAACTCGGACACATTGTTTTTATCCAGGGATCTCAATGGGGCTCTCTTTTTTGTTTCACATTTTTGGGGGCAAACTGTAAATATGTACATTTTCCTATTAAAATAAAACTTAAAAAAAAAAGGTGTCCCAAAGCACAGCTGCACCCATGTATCACTGATCAGTACCCACAGCTGTCAAACTTGTACATTGGTTTTTGTTTTTTTTTTTTTTAAAGGTACTTGGAAAATAATAAAATAATAAACCAATGATATTCGACCCTGTGTTTCTTTTCTCCTCCCGCCTCTGAGGTGCCCTGCTTTATAGTGACGGCTCCCAGTCTCAAATATGTTGGGCATTGATAGCAACAACCAACTGTCAACTGATTTCTACACAAGGCCTCTGCTCCTCTAGCCCAAGTTAGTGGCATATTGGTCCAAGCATGGGGCCCGGCCAATACAGATCAACATTATGATCCAATCAGTTGAAGTCCAACTTTGAGTTTGGCAATATCAGGATGATCCAGTCATGGGCCCTAGGGCCCAGCAATTGGATTGAAATGCAGGTGGTTGGAGCAAGGATCAAATTAACGAACCAATGTGATCCACAAGCCGACTGATTTTTGTCCAGATATTGATCCCTTGGAGTTCCCTCTACAACTTGATCTGTCAGCAGTTAATATTGGCCCTTGTATGGCCACCTTAAACCAGATTAGGGCTCTCCAAGTCAAAGCCTACAGGTCAATGTGGCCCCCAGCACCATTGTTTTAAAGGAGAACTAAACCCTAAAAATGAATAGCTAAAAATGGCATATTTTATATAGTGAACTTATTGCACGAGGCTAAAGTTTCAGCTTGTCAATAGCAGCAATGATCCAGGACTTCAAACTTGTCACAGGGGGTCACCATCTTGGAAAGTGTCTGTGACACTCACATGCTCAGTGGGCTCTGATTGGCTGTTGAGAAGCTAAGCTTAGGGCTCGTCACTAATTATCCAGCAGAAAATGAGCTTCCCTGGCTGTAATATAAGCTGATGCTACAGGTTTGCTGATTATTAAATTCTGATGCTAATTGCACTGGTTTCTGTGCTGCCATGTAGTAATTATGTGTATTAATTACTAATCAGCCTTATATTGTGACATTTCTATTCTATGTGTACTGTATATTGTGAGTGGCTCCCTAAGCTCAGTAAGTGACAGCAGAACAGAGCATGTGCAGTGAATCAGCAGAAAAGAAGATGGGGAGCTACTGGGGCATCTTTGGAGACACAGATCTTTACTGCTAAAGGGCTGTGGTTGCCTTGGGCTGGTACAGAAGCACAAAATATAATGTACAACATTTCTAGCTACTTCTTTAGTTAGGCTTTATTTCTCCTTTAGTCCAGTTAAATAAAAGATAATTGTCTTCGATGTTTTCTAAGGACTAGGCCTGCTTTTCAGCATTTCCTTTTAAAGAAAAACTATAGTTCAACAAGCAAGTAGTCGGTAATTAATCCAGCTTTATATAAAAACCGGTGCATTCTGTATTAAAACCAATGAATAATCTTCCCTGCTGGATCAGCACCTGACAGAGCCTTTCTGCTCACAAGCAAAAAGCCCAGCGCGCACTGAGCACGTGCAGTGCCACTGACATTGGAAGGCGGAGCAACAACATCCAATATGGGAGACAACTTTGAAGGGCTGGATCATTACAGTTGTAGGACCGCTGAACGGGAGGAAAATGTGTCGCTCACCACTGAACTCAAAATATGAATTCTTGCTGCAAATAAGCCATAATGTTATTTTGTCCCACTCTACCTTTCCTGCAATGGGAAAACAGAATAAAGCAGGAGAGCCTTCTAATGTTAAATAAATGTCTTTTAATGTCAAAAATGATTTGGTTACAGCAACAAATGAATAAAAACCCTAGTTGTACCTAAGCCCCGGCAGAGCGAGTGTCAGGTCATGAGCCGGAGGGCTACCAATTTGCTGATCATTTACACAAGCCGTTGGCTCCCAGTGGGACTTTCCCTTCGTTCCATTATTTAGCCCAGGATCATTCAGGTTATAACTCTTCCCTTCCCTTGTCATCCTCTGCTGCTTCCTTGCTCTCCTCTGCTTCAGCATCCTAGGAAATTACATTGGGCCAATGAGAATTATAATGTGGCAATGAAATTGGCAACAGCCAAGGGCAATTACAAAGAGGATGGGTACAGATAATACACTAACATAAGAGCTGGAGACTAGTGATGAGCACATTTATTTGGCAACCATGGATTCACGCCGAATTTCACCATGTGCAAATTTTCTTGCGCAACTGCCGCGAAAACTCGCCACGGGAAAATTCACAGAGAAAAAACGCCCATTGACTTTAATGCATTCGGTGAAATAAAGTCGCTATAAGATAAAACGCCCATCGCCTTTAATGCATCTGGAATAAAAAGTCGACATAAGAAAAAACTCCCATTGACTTTAATGCATTAGGACAAAAAAAAGTCTCCGTAAGAAAAAACGCCCATTGACCTTAATGCATAAGGACAAAAAAGTCTCCATAAGAGAAAACGCCTTTGACTTTTAATTTAAATTAAATTTTTAATCTGGGAAATTTTGCTGCAAAGAAATTCGCAAGTGGCGAGTTACAGAATTGTGCCGCGAATCCATGGCTGGTGAATAAATTTCTCGAACTAGAACAGGCGCGAACGAGCACGTGCATATACACACAGTCTCTCTCACTAGGGACGGTACATGAGTACAGACACGGACTGGCAATCTGTGGGTTCTGGCTAATGCCAGAGGGGCTCCTGTAAGATGCCATAGACAGTCAGTATTTAGTGGGCTAGTTGAGGACTGTTTGGGCCTCTGTTTACATGAAATGCCAGGGACTATTTTAACTCCCACTCCAGACCTGCACGAGTGAAGAGAATGAAGACATGGGACCTGGCTACTGCTTTGAGCCCTAGGCAAGTGACTTTTCTGCTGACCAATAGTTCCGGCCATAATTTATAAGGAATATACTGACCTTTTTCTCTTGCTCGCCGGGCAGCACCCCCCCACTGTCGATGAAGGCAGAAAACAGCTGAACAGTCCTTTCCTTTGTGTATTCAATCATCTGCAAGTGGCAAGTAAGGTCAGTAGCCATGAAACATTCTATTATAACAGTAGGGGGCGCATAGTTCTATCCAGAGATTGTCCAACAAGATGCCAAACAGCAACAAGGACACTGGGGCTTTCCTGGTGTTACTGGACTATGGCTCCCTCTGTGCTCCGACCATTGGGAACGTGATGGGATTTGTAGCCTTGCAACACAGCGGCCGTGCCTGAAAAGGCTACAAATCCCATGATGCAACATCTCTCTTGGAAATGATATGGACACATTTCTATCTGATAAGATGGTGCCAGTTTATAAATGCCATACACAGAGATCTTGGTTATTCTGGGGCCATAGCAAATAGCACGAGGAAGTAAAGTGTAACATAGAATAAGGCTAGAAATGCTGTATTTTGTATACTAAACATAAACATGAACTTACTGCACCACAAGCCTAATCAAACAAATGATTTATGCTTTCAAAGTTGGCCACAGGGGGTCACCATCTTGTAACTTTGTTATACATCTTTGCAAGACCAAGACTGTGCACATGCTCAGTGTGGTCTGGGCTGCTTAGGGATCGTCATAAATAATCAAAACAGCACAAGTCAAATAATATCTGCCAGAAGCCGATACAGTAAGACTGATTAATAATCAGAATATACAGACTGCACTGGGTCCTGTGTTGTCATGTGATCTAATGTGGATTTTATAGTTTTTGTATTGTTTAATACAAACTTTCTCCAACTCTGCAGCACCAGTGGCTGCAGCAAAATAATCCTCCAAATAGAATCCCAGTTTATCTGTTTAAATCTGGCTCCATGATCTTTGTCCCTGCAGCTGGAGTTGGAAACAGTAAAGGGGATGTAAAGGCAAAGATAAAATCCAATACAAATCTCTACACAGTCACCGACTGCTCTACAGGGAAACAAACAAAGCTGCTTGAGTTCTGCATGGCTGGGAAGTAAGGCGGGGGCTCCCCCTGCTGTTCATAAGTATGATTGTTTCCCTGCAGAGCAGTTAGGGACCGTCTGACAATTCCTATCCACAGCAGTAAATGAAGGGAGAATTTCACTGCATACAGTCAGGTTTCTTATAAAAACGGTACACATTTTATAATTAAAGTGTATTGGAGATAGGATTTATTTTTCATTAAAGAACGTAAAAATTGGATTTGATTTGTTTGCCTTTAAATGCCCTTTAACACTAGGAAGGTGTCATGGGGTGTAACTACAGAGAAAGCAGCCCCTGTGGCTGCAGGGGGGCCCCATGAAGCCCAAATAATGAGTGATTTCAATATATATTGGTAAAACAGGACAATCTCTGCAAATGTTGGGGGCCCTAAAATGAATTTGCTGTAGGGCCCAGTAACATCCAGTTACTCCAGTGAAGGTGTCAGTGTCCTAGTGGAATTATATGGTGGTATTACCGTGCGCTCAGGGCCTGCAGGAAAAAACCTCAGGTTGGGGAATCCTCGTACTCTAAGGCCATTGATTTCGTTGGCGGTGGCGTCTATTTTAGCGATGATTACGGTTTCGTGGTCCTTGTACTTTTCCCCCAGTTCTTCCCAGACGGGTTCCAGCTCTTTGCAGTGAGAGCACCAGGGGGCGTCTGCAGAGCAACAAACGTGCGATGTGATTGGTGCAGAACCCAAACCCATTGGAACAGCTTTATTTAATCCCCAATGAAAACACAGCTTCAAAAAACCCCAATATTAGCCCCTATCACTGCTCCAATGATGCAATTCTGATAATGCTCCAGAGGCACAAATTTCTGCTGTTTTGGACACAGGACACAATTAACTCAAGTGCAAAGACACATTGGAATATTCTCCAGGCGGGGCCCATCATTCCAGGACTGGGATTCAAAGTACATTTTAATCATTTCAATTACACAGAGGCCCAAGCAGCTAAATGTGTCTCTGGCACCTTAGTCCAAGTCCATCCCTGGGGCCCGTCATCCAAACCTTCCTGCAAAGAGACCCTGGGAATTATTTTCCATTACTTAAAAAACAACACAGGAAAATAGAGAAACAGTGACCTCTAGTGTCCACTTTGGTTACTCACAAGGGGACTTGGCAACATTACTTTTAGCAGGGACTGAATCTGATACCAGAAGATTTAAATGAGATGTAAAGCTGCTAGTTAAGTAAGTAAATGTTGTGTCAATGCAACTCCCAGCACAACTTATTAATAAGGGTTACAGGATACTGGGAGTTGTAGCACAGCAACATCAGCGATAATTCTCATTTCAAGCACTGAGCACCTAATCAGATGGGAGTCCTATCAGGGACACTAACATACCGGTATTGCGGGTTCTGTATGGGATGTAAAATGCTGCTGAATAAATGTGATTTTGGGCAAATCAAACTGAAGGAGAGCAGTTGGGTATAATGGGCATGCTCTGGGCGGAACAAAGGCACAACCTATTAAAAGGGGTTGTTAACTTTTAGTATGATGTAGAGAGGGATAGTCTGAGACAATTTGTAATTGGCTTTCATTTTTTATTATTTGTGGTTTTGGAGTTATTTAGCTTTTTATTCAACCACTCTCCAGTTTGCAAGTTCAGCAATCCAGTTGCTAGGGTCCAAAACCCCCTAGCAACCATGCATTGATTTGAATAAGAGACTGGAATATGAATAGGAGAGGCCTGAATAGAAAGATGAGGAATTAAAGTAACAATAACAATACAATTGTAGCCTTACAGAGCATTTGCACTTAGATGGGGGAAAGCTGGAAAGAGTCCGAAGAAGAAGAAGAATGCAAATCATTCAAAAAACATTCTAAAAAAGAAATAATGAAAGCTGGTTCAAAAGTTGCTTAGAACTAGCCATTCTATAATATACTAAAAGTTAACTTGAAAGTGAACCACCCCTTAAAAGGATAAGTAAACCTTTAAAATAAGTGAATGTAAAATTAATGTTAATATTCTAAGCACTTTTGTCATTTACATTCATTATTTGTTTTCTTTTTATTCCAAGATATTAAGGGATACATGTACTGTTAGAAAGAAAGAGGCTGCTCTGATGTTCTTCTGCTTAGGAAAAATGTGAGAAAGGTTTCTTATTTTTTTTCCTAAGCAGAAGAACATCAGAGCAGCCTCTTTCTTTCTCCTGACAACTTCCTTGACTACTTGGTGGTCAGACTGGTGGGAAACTGACCAGCAGGTGGCACTGTTGTAACAAAATTCATTCATATTAACAGTAAATGTATCCCTTAATATCTTGGAATAAAAAGAAAACAAATAATGAATGTAAATGACAAAAGTGCTTAGAATAGCCTCCTCCTCCATTTTACATTCACTTATTTTAAAGGTTTACTTATCCTTTAAGATGAGCATTTTGCTAAAAAAATAAAATAAAAAAAACCTGGGGTCCCATTCAATTTAGTTGGCAAGGTGGGCAGTGGGCTGATATCCCATGTCCTCAAACATGTGGAGGTCCCTTTGTTTATGAGCACAGCCCTGAGGCAGGATTCTGATGGGATTGTCCTTGTGCGTTTGTTTTATGCCTCCCCGAGTGCAGTGGGAGGGTTTTATGGAAGGTTTATCATAGGGCAAGGAGACCCAAATTCCCTGGGACTAGTGCTCCTTTTCAGAAAAAAATGTTCCATCAGGGTAGTGCCGATACATCATCTTACAAGGCTTTCCCAGTTGTCCCGGGGTAGGGCGCTCTACTAGGTGCCCAACACATAATCCTTCCCTCTCTCCCTTTATCCAGAAATACTTACAGAATTCTATAAAGACATTCTTGGTTTCATCATAAGCCACCTCTTCAAAGTTCTTCCCCACTAGAACCTTCACTGGATTCTTATCCCAATCTTCTGGGATCTCCTCACTCATGAGGTTTTGCTGGATATTAGAAGGAAAAGTAGATGCAGTTACACAGGGAACCATGAAAGATCAAATACCAAATAGCCTCTGGAACACATTTCAATTTATAATAATCATAATAGTAATTCTAATTTTCAAGATATTAGCAGTTTTTATGGTATCATAATCCATTTGAACAACAGCGTCACCTGCTGGTCATTTCGGCTGACCGGCTACAGATGGCAATACGTTAATTCCTGAAAAAAAATCAAGTCAGTATTGCTGCAATATTGCTCTGCTTTAGAACTGACCAGACATGACTCTTCCCTGCTCATTAGCTTCATTTTCTGAGCAGAGGAACGTCACAAAATAAATTTTCAGCCGACTGGAGACATTTAGCTATAATTGACAGCAGGTGGCACTGTTGAGTAAAATTAATGATATTAGCAGTTTAAAAGTTGCCTATATCTTGAAAACTAGGAGGAAAAAACTATAAATTTATGTTTTAAAAGTGCTCAGAAGAACACTCTGAGCAAGTTTATATACATTTTTTAAGGGTTTACATTTCCTTTAAATATCTTTAAAGATTCCACTGATCTTAACCAATATTGTGCTGATTCACCCCTGGCCTGGTACAATAGTCCCTAGGCATACAAAAGAACATGTAGTCCAGCTTTTTGTTGGATTGAACTGTTCTTTCATAGGAATACACCCATTCATTTTATCAACACAGATTTATCCATATGAGGTCAATGCTGGAACCTGACAGAAATCCTTTAATCCAATAAGAACAATCAGATAAAACTGACAGACGGGATCTGCAGGGAGCTCGATTTATCAATGCCCTAACATAAGCCATAGGCACCATAATGAAACATATGGATTACACCTCTAGATGCTCATCACTATGCCATGAAACAGGATGGGGCGGAGGAACACACACAAAATACCCACCTTGACGTTACCCTCAAGGACACCTCTGCAGAACGTCTGGATTGTGTTTTCGGTGATTTCTGGAGCATTGAAAGCATACTTCTTCACTGACTCAAGGTTAATAAATCGGAGCGTTGGAAGGTCTGATGCTTTCAGCCCAAAATACTCAAGAACTGAAGCGTGGCCACCGTTGGAGTCAATAAAAACAAAGAGGATCTAGGTGGGACAGATAAGGTCACAATGTAAAATAAATAAGGGTATTATTCAAGTGAGTCTGACTAGTGTAATGAAATAGGCAATGGCAATAGCCAGGGCCAGGCTATGGGTGGTGCAACCTACAGAGGACACCATATAGAAGCCATTGGCATCAGCCATATATTGTTTATTATTGAAAGGTATGATATGGCAGCCAACTTTTTCCCAGGTGGTGGAACATTGGAGCATTAAAGTTTGTACATTGAGCTTAAAATTGCCCCGGGGAACCCATTACTTGGCACAGGGGGAGGTCCATCATTAATTTGATGAACCAAGTGAGCAGAAACCAAAGGAGCCGTAAGAGAAAGTCCCATCTCAAATACTACATCTAGAATGTTCAATCACAGAAAAGGACATAGACTATCGTGCACTTACCTTGCCTTTAAAGTCAGGCGCTGCGTTGCGGAAATGTTCCAGCAGCACCAGTTGGGAATCGTCACTCTTATTGATAAACAGCAACAAGTGGTTTGGGATCTTGGCAGCAAAGATCTTGTCTGAAGTCTGTGAAGCAACAGAAGCAATGGATATTAAAAAAAAAACTATGGTAGCATGGGTTCAACAGGTACAATATGGCCACCAACTAGCTCATGGCAAGCGGTCTACATCTAGCTACTACGATGGACAAGAACTGACAGCAAGATACAACCAAACATTGGGGAATGTGTTGTTAGATCTACCAAGAAGAAATACCAAGACAGAGGTTCACCCAAAAGGCAACAAGCAGTAAATCTAAGTAAATGCAAAGTTTATTAGGAGTCAAGGGTTACAAATGTCAGCAGATCTGTTAACAGAAGGCTCAATAAATGTACCGTATATACTCGTGTATAAGCCGAGTTTTTCAGCACCCAAAATGTGCTGAAAAGGTCTACCTCGTCTTATACACGAGTCAATGGGCTTCCCCCTATAGTTAGCTGCCTGCTGCCAGTACCTTTGTGCCTTTGGTTGGAGTCGAGGCTGCTGAGGACCGTGATATGCATTCCCGCTGGCGACTGGCTGCACTGCGCCTGCATGAAAAATTGTACGTTGACGGCAGGAAGCAGCAAACGTAATGCTGTCTTCGCATGCGCATGCACATTCTATTACGCGAGGCTATTACGAAGGAGCGCAATCTGGACTGCTACTTTCTGTGTCTTCCGTGTTTCCCTCAGGACCGCACCACGGGGGCTCCAGGTCCTAAAGGGCCCCCACCATTGCTGCTGGCCAGTACCTGCCTGGAGCTGAGCAGATCCAGGAGCTACAAATCTGCTCCTGACTCCTAGCGCTGGTAAGTGTGACAACTGTCCCAAGTTTGCATGTACTTGCGCTGGTTGCCTCTTTCTCTTGCCCCACTCGGGTGGTGCGGGGCTTGGGGTGACAGAAAAGGGGGCAGGCTGGAGCACTGCTGGAAAAGTGGGGAGCAAGCAGCTGTGTGTTAAGGAGCACTAAAGGGGAAGCACTGACCCTGTGCACCTAGGTTCACCTGTCACACACCCGTACAGTGTGCCCGCTCACACTCCTGTCCATAGGAGGCTGGCGCTCTCACTTGCACAGGCGGTCCAAAGCCCAGTCCATAGCAGCAGCAGCAGCACCCTCACTTACACCAGAGCCCATATGGGATAGTGAAGGAGAGGGAGGAAGCCAACAGAAAACCAGGAAACGCTAGCGTGGTTAGTATGGTGCAGGAGCGTGTGTTCTGCTGAAGATGTCCTAAAATGCATTTCTCACCCCTAGGCTTATACACGAGTCAATAAGTTTTTCTGGTTTTCATAGGTAAAATTAGGTACCTCGGCTTATACGCGGGTCAGCTTATACACGAGTATATACGGTAAGTAAATCAAGGCTCAACTGATCCTCCACCAGGGAAAGCTCAAGAGGCCAAGGATCAGGTCTATCAAAATCTAGGATTAACTTGGTCCACAAACAATATGCTGAGTACATAAGGACAGTCTTGCCCCTTTGACAAGCAGATCATTGGGCAGTAGTTACTGTATATGCTAGTAGTGAAGTACTCATGGGCAAATTCCTGTTGGAATTTGGTTTGCTTGGACCAAACGCGTAGGCAGATATCAGCCCATTTGGTAATTAGTTGGCCGATGCAAGAATATAAGCACCAGAGGCAAGTGTAGATCACTGCAATGGACTTTCCATTCTGGGCAGGCTCTCTCTATAATACATGCATTTGTCTGTTACATTACCTCAGAGCTATACTCTGTGACCAGATCGATGCTGTTTATCATGAGGAACTTGGACAGCTCATCTTTGTCTAATCCAAGGTCTTCATCAGGTTTAAACTCAGGCTTTTCCTCTGACTGACAAAGAAGATGTAAAGGAACATATTATTCATAAGACTGGGAGTTGCCATAGACTTTTCTTAGGCTTAGTACAAAGTATTTCTAGATACCAATATACATACTAGTAGAAGAGGCCATATTGCTTGTCTTAAATGGGCCATTTTCTCTAGATATATTTATATATATGAAATAGATAGTATAAAGTATTTTATCAGTCAGATAAGCTTATGACCTCTTCACTTGGCAAACGTAAAGAAAAAGGGATTTATTTTAGAAACAAGTGGGTCAATCTAACTTGAGTGGGTTTATGGCCAAGAAAATGAGATTTAGGCACAGCTAGGTGGAGGGTCAAAAGTTGGGTCGCTCCACTTTGGTATTGAAATCATTCTAACACCTCCTTCTGGTGGGCAATCTCACACATCTATAACATCATCAGATGGCATCATTTTGTATACCAGTCATAAAATGGCAGCGGATTTTGGGTTGAGTTTGGTGTGGATATGGAAGCAGGGTGCTAGCCTCAGTCCAGTCTTAAAACAAGTTCCAAATTGCTCATTAGTAATATGTTTACTATTCATGTTGCGTTGTGAATATGTGACTCCACAGCTACTATTGAACTACTATTGAACTACTACCACCAACCCATGCCAGATTGCTAAAACAAGTCTGACACCCCCACAAAAACTGCAGTGAATTAATGCCATTACAGCCCCAGTCGTCATGGAATATAAAGGCTCGCACATTTTTGAAAAAGATGACCGTATCTTCTGTCACGCCAAATTTCTCAAACAAATTTTCATTGTGTGCCAAGGCGAAAGTGAAGTCTTCGTGAAGCTCTGCAGCTTCATAAAATATTTTGATATCGGCATCTTCTGGGTTCTGAGGGGAGGAAATAGTTGAGAAAAGTGTTATGCCACATTGTTTCCCCAGGGTGGATAAACAAATCAGTAGAATATACCCAGTGGCCAAGATTTCAGAACTCAACTGAAAGACCTGATAGACCTTCTCTATCAAATGCCCCATTCTTTTTAGGATACTCCCAGAAGTCATGACCCCAAAGGGATGTTGCCTACTGGAAAGTAGGTGGAATTATGTTTGGAAATAGGCATGGTCTGCATGCCCTCGGATCACTGTATCACCAGTTGGCCACGTGGGACTATTCTTCCCTTTATCTACACCTTGCAGTAGGGGGTCAACCAAGATAATTTGTCAACTGGTGTTTCTGAGGGATTCCCTAACCAACACAGAATCTGCAGGAGACAAGGTGAAAATCTAGTGCAGTTTTCTTTGGTTCAAGCAGCCCTTGAAGGACCAAGCTTTGTTCATGGACAACAAAGAAAACAAGAAATCATTGGTGTATCAGTAATTCAGTAATAATCCCAAGAATATCAAGGATAGCATATAAATGTCCACCCCAAATCTCACCCTAACTGACATTCTAGCTGGTTCTTTCAGGTTTATGTAGAAGAGCAAATAGACATTATGCTCAAATCTCACCCTCATTGTCTTTCAGGATAGGCCCCCCTGTCAATACCCCAACCCCACAGCCACTGTCCTATCAATAATATCAGTAATCCTTCCTTATTTAAATATTTTGTGTCCCATCCTTATTACTGGATTGGCAGGGGCATTTCACATCTGTCATTGGGACTGCTGGGCACTCCTTATCCCCACCCAGATAAGTGGAGGAAAAAGTACCAGGAAAACAAACTATCACTATAGCAATAATCAATGATCCTTTAAGCCTGTCCTTTAGTAGATGAATTGGGGCAGTCCAATTCCCATTGTGTTTCTTTTAAATAATAAGTTACTGAGGCCCATCACAAGGCCCATTACCCTCTGCTGTCGCTATTTAGAAGCCAAACCATATAAACCTGATACTCAAGGAGCTTAATCAAGGAGCTTCTTACATTGAAGAAACCAATAACTGGAGATTCTTGAGAGCTGGTGAATTTCTCAGCACTTTCTACGTTATCAAGTACAATGGCTGCTGGCCCCATACGTCTCAACATCCACTTCACCAAGCCATCTTGGTTCCTCTTTCCTAGAGTCAGAGAGACAAATTCGAGCTTTGTGTTTATATGCAGACTGGGATTGAAATGAATTTCTTCATAATAACAAATGGATCAACTTTGTTTAAACTCTAAATGCACACAGACATGCTTCAGGATCTCTCTGCCTTTCTCTAGATTAACAATGCTAGATAGTACGTTGAGAGGTCCAACCTGATGGACCGGTGTTATTGCTATAATGTATGTGGAACTTTGCATCTATTCTATGGACCTCTGAATTGGAATAATCCATAAATGAAACATCTCCGAGTCAGCCCCTCATTTTGGTCAGTGAATGGGCTTTGCAACCTGTATTTCTGTGTTGGACTGGTCCACTGAGGTACCAAGATAATTTCTGGTGGACCCGGATATCAGACGGCTCTCCTTTCTACAGAACCATTTGGCCTCCTATGCCTGTACATCAAAATCAATCTGTCTAAGTCAGAAATGGAAGGAAGGAAGGACAGGAGAAGATGAAAGATGAAAGGGGAGAAAGAAAGAAAATAAGAAGAAAATAAAGGCGAAAAAGAACATAGCAAGGGGAAAAACAGAAGAATAAGAAGAATGAAAAAGAAGAAAAATAAAGAAGATAAACATATAACAAGAGAGAAGAAGGGAGCATGTAATGGCAAGAAAAGAGGGAAAGAAAGAAGCTGAGTGGAGAAAGAAAGGATATTTTGAGCTTGTGGCTTCTGCCGCCCACTCAAAAAAAACACTTTAAAAGGAAAGATAGAGAGTGGGGAAAAAAGGAACCAACATTTTTGGTACCTCCATAATCGATATGGCCCGTCCTGTTTCCGCCTTTAAAAAATTTCAGGGTGGGATACCCATTAACATTAAATTCGGTGCTCAGGTCAGTTTCTACAGTGGCATCTACTTTAGCCAGCCTCACTTCTTCTGACTTGTCCTTCAAGATTTCTGCAGCTTTGGTGTATTTTGGAGCAAGCTCTTGGCAGTGGCCACACCAAGGAGCATCTTAAATAGAAACAGAGGAACTATATGAGACACTAACCTTTCCACCCCCCCTCTCCCAAAAGAAGAAACAGGGCTGTTGGATCATTGAATGACATGTTTATGTTGGATCAGTGCAAAACCAATGGGAAGCAGTCAGCTGGAACCTGAAGGTCAGGCCAGAAAATGGCTTCTGTGTAATGAATGTGTCCCACCTGCTCCTTCCCAGGGAGGTGATAAAGTGTTATACAGGGGGGCAGCAGAGACCTCCACAGATTGCTACTCTACAACTATTAACTATAATTAATCATTAATTATTTCACATAAGCAAATGGAAATGAATAGGGTCTTCGGATTCCTTTCTTGGGAACCATTTAATGCAAAAAAATGGGGAGAAATCCCACAATTTAGTCTGATGGCGGCCAGGAGTCAGTTCTACTAGACGCAGCTGCTTTAAATGTAAAAATATGTTTTATTTTATTCCAAATTTCACATAAAATAGAACAGCTTTCAAATGCATTATTAATAGTGATATGTTCTACTTTTTGTGCTATGAATATGCAAATATCCTCAGAATGCTCAGTCTGTTCATTGCCATTTCCAATTAAACATGCATACAGGCTAGCCAATCAGCAGACTGCTCTGGCACCTTGGGCCCTATAATCTTGGCTCACTGCTATAACCTGTTCTTTAGGGCCACATGCAAACCACGTGACTATATATTGCAATGAGCACAAGTGCTGGACTCTCTTTATGCTTTAGGCTAGTGGGTGTGGCACAAGGAGGTCAAATGCCCTTACCAGGTCCCCTGTTTCTACGGGCCCCCCATCATTCACAGGGTCTGCTCCCTGCTAGTTATACCACTGGAAAGAATGTTGGGTTTATGCAAAGGTTCCCTTTGTACATTTTATGTTGTTTCGCCTACAGACCTTGTGCCACCTGAGCTGTGCAGAAAGCCCCACATACTGTAGGTAGCCTTGTTGAGCATAATCACAATGATTGAGGTTTATCATTGCTGGTTGCATGCAAGGGACTGCTGTAAATAGTTTTATGCCATTTGTTTGAGCAGAAAATCCTGGTGGTTGAGACCTTGTGCCACCTGAGTTGTGCAGAAAGCCCCACATACTGTAGGTAGACTTGTTGAGCATAACACAATGTTTGAGGTGTATCATTGCTGGTTGCATGCAAGGGAGTGCTGTAAAAAGTTTTATGCTATTTGAGCAGACAATCCAGGTGGTTCAGACCTTGAGCCACCTGAGTTGTGCAGAAAGCCCCAAATACTGCAGGTAGCCTTATTGAGCATGATCACAATGTTTGAGGTTTATCATTGCTGGTTGCATGCAAGGGAGTGCTGTAAATAGTTTTATGCCATTTATTTGAGCAGAAAATCCTGGTAGTTCAGACCTTGTGCTACTTGAACAGTGCAGAAAGGCCCACATACTGTAGGTAGGTGGTTCATAATTTAGGGCCATTTATGGTGGCTATATAAATCCTTCATTACTGTTGCTGTAACTAAAGAAATGAGGCTGGGTCATTCAGTTATTCCCTATCGCTCACACTTTTAAAAAAATAGGGTTTGAGGCGCGACAGGTGCTGGCAGCAAAGATTCTAATTGGGTAATTTCAATTTGCATATTTAATGACATTTTATGCTTATTTTGGAGTGCATGGGGGTAACGTTGCACCTCTGGGGCCTCCAGCAAAGTCTATTTTTCAACCACTTCATCACCATCTCCATGCAGGCAAAGTAGAAGTGGAGGAATTGCAGGACCTTACTGGGCCCCCTCTCCCCTTATAGATAAAACCATTGCATTGCATATGGGAATTCTTTAAGGAAGGTTTACATCCCCATAAAAATAATAACAATGGTGGAATGTTATAAAAGATTCACAAGGCATTAGTGGGGCAGTGACAGCATTTTATTGCAGCTCAGAAAGGCACGACTAAGTGCAGCTCGTAGAACATTCTTGTGAGAGCTCTGGGGTTATCCAGCGCCATTTAATTGTGCTTACAAAAAAGGTTCTCAGTGCTCAGTCTTTAGCTTCCTATGCTGTTAGCCGATGGCGCCCATAGAAACGATCCTTTCTTGCCGTAGCCCATCATGATCATTTAATAGCAACCAGCCTATTAGCTTTTCCCATAGCAAGGAATGAGCCAGCATATACTGCTTAATCAGTAATCACACAGACAGGACTGTTACTATTGATTCAATCAAAAAAAAATCTATAAGCCCATCATTCTTTGTTCAAGCAATGCCATTGGAGACCCAGTCCAATACAAATATGCCACTGGTTGGACGTGCCTACACTGGAGAGCTGGGCAGTGCCATGGGAGAAATTCTGATTTGGGGAAATAGAATGGCGCCCCGAAAGGAAACCCACACAACTACAGAGAGAACTTCCAAACAGCTAATCACGGTACCAACCCTGATTTATATGATGCCTGTACATATTTATTCATGTCGTACAGACCGAAACCCACATTCCATTGCTCATTCCTTGCTGCCCCCAAGTTTATATGTTTGTGGTTGCATCATAAGCCCCCAAAGTTTGAATCTTTTTCATGGAAAACTTCTGGCTGGCCCATTGTGTAGATTCCTACTCTTCAGAGAAGCCCTACTGCCAAGCCACCCAAGCCCTCTCTTACCTCAGTGGTAGGGGGTGAGGGGCAAGAATTCTTAAAGAGAACATACCATGGTATTATGAGCCTTATGGCTCTAGAAATAAGATGTACTAGATTCTGTTGGCTGAGGAAAGCCATACAATAAGAATTTTCTTATTTGACTTGGTTATTGGAATTGGATCTTTGCCTGATTGGCCACCTAAACCACTGCAATGATTTTTACAAGGACGGATCACTTTCTAAATAAGCTCTGATCAAATATTGAAGTGGGCATCAATTTGGGCCCATGCACTAAAAGGCTGTCAACTCAGTCAAAAGTGAGTGGCTTGGCAGCCAATGTCAAAAGGTGTTTGGGCACCTTAAGGCTGGGGCTATACTAGTTGAAGCACATACATCTTATTCAACTATTGAGGCTATATATAATTTATGGTGTAGAGGCAGAAGGAGAGATCTAGATGAAGACCATCATAATACTCACAGGACATAGTCTTCTCTGGACCTCCACAACCATAATCTGGTTCTGCTGAAGGGTGACAGTGGGTAGTTAATGGACATCAAAAAACAGGTCCCAGTGCCTTATGGGGAAAATATCACCTAATTGGGCATCTTCTGAGCCACAGATGTTATAGGACTGTTCCTCCAGCCATACTAGACTATAGCACTAAATTCCAGGTAAGGCACCAAGTAAGAGGAAACATTTCTGGGTCTTACCACACACACAACTGCACACAGATATAAGCTTTTGGAGAGGGGAATAAATCAAATGAAAAAGTATTATTGGCTGCTTTATATGGAAGGGCAGTGTATGGAAGAGGGTTATTTTAGTAATCAGCAAAGCAGGCAGGTTCCTGGTCTCCAATGGTCAAACTGACCTCATGGGACTTTCTTCATAGATGGAGAGTGATTTTTTGAGTTTGAGGAGACTAATTTTACTCGACACAATGTTTTGCGTTACTCCCATGCCCATGTAGCCTCTAGTACCAGTAACTATACATCTCAGAAGGGATTATTTTTATCTATTTCCAGCACTGGCTCCATACACTGAAGGAAGGAATATGATGCCTTATCTGAACATTTTATTCCAGTAACCTGGTATATCAGAAGATAAAAATGCACCCATCCCTTGAAACTACCTAATGTATCTATCAGATACAACTGTTGAAGATGACCTCATATAACCAATTGTCCATTATTGGACAGATGGGCTAACAAGATTAGTTATAAATATATACATTGATATTTCTAGGTATTTACTTACAAAACTCAACCAGGAGATACTTGTAGGTCTCTAGGGCCTTGTCGAAATTCCTCTTGTTAAGAACCAAGACGTTGTCCTCTTCCAAAAGCTCATCTGATGTTGCCTCCTCACTTGGATTCTTGGTGGGTTCCTCAGAAGTCACATTGTGGCCAAATGCTGATGTATAAAACGTGGATCGAAGGCAGAGATAGAAAAAAATGATCCACCTCATTGTGAATGTGCCCAGTGCTTGACTTGCAAGCCAAAGCAAACTTCCAAAAGAAGGGAAAGCACGAGAGGGAGCCCGAGATAAAGCCTCTGGGACTGTGACGCCCAGGGACACGGCATTCGTGGAACACTGTTACTGGTTTCCCAGGTGGATTTTATAGTTTGTTTAAATATTTACTCTGACCTATCATACTCTGGGCCGTGCCAAGCTTTGAAGGGAAAATTAGACTAATGGCTAATAATATCAAGATATGAACTCAGCTCAAGGTCTCTTTTACCCTTAGATTCTATTTACAACCACTGGTATACCCAGGGGATATTCTGAGAGAAAAATATCAAATTAAGTCCAAATGTATAAAATCAGCAAAGAAAACTTATCTTCCATTTTCTTACCATTGATATGTTCAGATGCAGAGGTGATGCACATTTACTGACACCAGAGAATGTTCCCAACACAGCAGCCCATAGCAATCAATCAGAGAATTACTTTCATTGTTATACCTGCGGTAGAATAATAAAAAGTGATTGCTGATTGGTTGCTAGGGGTCACTGCACTAGAAAAAACATGTCCAATGTTGTTAATGAAATCCGGTATGTTTTTACAGCTGCTATAGTTTCTCGGGCTGTCTGGCTGAAAACTTCTTCCCCCCTCCCATAACCTTCCTCTTGGGTTACAATCACCTACATACTGTACAAGACTGCAAGCTTTTATACACGTTGTGTAACAATGGGGTTACTACTTCATTTTAATCAGCTGAATTAATGACATTTTCAAAGTCTCTTCCTCCTATAACATACAAGGGAAATAGGATGTCTCATTGGGGAGGGGGGGGTATGTCAGTGGGTGTTGTAACAACAGCTAAAGGGCAGGTTGGGCAACACTGATATGAAACGTTACTGTTGCCATCTTGTCCTAATGTCTCCATTTTGCTCTGCTGTCCCTATCTTGCCCTACTGTCACCATCTTGTTCTACTTTTACCTGCTTTATTTTGCTCTCTTGCCAACATCTTGTCCAATCACCATCTTTCGATTATCCAAACTTGCTCTACTGTCACAATCTTGGCTTACAGTTTCCATCTTTTTCTACTGTAACCGTCTTGCTTTATTGTTAGCAGCTTGTTTTGCTGGCTCCAACCTTCCCCACTGTCAGTATCTTGTCCTATCATCATCATCATTTTTCTCTGCCATTCCCATTTGCCCTATTGCTAGCAGCTGGTTATGCTATCTCAATCTTGCTCTATTATACCCATCTTGCTCTAATGTTAGCAACTTCTTCTGCTGGCTCCATCTTGCCCTACTGTTAGTCTATTGTCCTATCATCATCTTTCTCCATCTTGCTCTACTGTCGCCATCTTGCTCTATTGTCACTATCTTGACCCAGCTTCATCATCTTTCTGTGCCACCATCTTGCTTTACTTTCACCATCTTGCCCTACACTCTCTATCTTTTCCCAGTGTCACCATCTTGCTCTAATGCAGCGGTCCCAACACAAGTATGAATGAAGGCACAGCAGGTCTATGCACCAAATACATCTAATGAAGGAAACAATAAATAATATCAAGGGAATGATCTGAGTTTAAGAGGAAAGCATTTTCCAAAGTAAAACATATCAATAGACTTGCCAATGTGGTGAAGACTAAGTTAAAGGGGTTGTTCATCTTTAAATTAACTTTTAGTATGATCTAGAGACTGATATTCGGAGACAATTTGCAATTTGTGGTGTTTGAGTTATTTGGCTTTTTGTATCCAATAGCAACCATGCGTTGATTTGAATAAGAGACTGGAATATGAATAGGAGAGAGTCTGAATAGAAAGATGAGTAATAAAAAGTAGTAATAACTATACATTTGTAGCCTTACAGAGCATTTGTTTTTACATGGGGTCAGTGACCCCCATTTGAAAGCTGGAAAGAGTCAGAAGAAGGAAAATAATTCAAAAACTATGAAAAAAGAAGACCAATTGAAAAGTTGCTAGGAATTAGCAATTCTATAACAGACTAAAAGTTAACTTAAAGGTGAACCACCCCTTTCAAGATTCAGACATAAATGGCATGGAATGGAATGGAGAATTAGATTGACCAGTTGGTACTTTCCCTTTATTTTTGAATGAAACTTTAGAAGGGGCTTTTGATGACCTTTTAAACAATGAGCAACCCTTGGGAATTATAGCAAAGTAACCCAACAGGTCCTACTGAAACAATGTAAACGCCAAGAATCCATCAAACAATCTTCATGGTCCCTGGACATCTTGGATTCCTCGACCTGACATCTGCAACAATGTGAAGGATGCAAAATGATTTTCCAAGAACGAGGGTCAGTTGTTTTTAATTTTTGTTCTCTACAGCTAAAGTCAAACTTAAACAAACTATGTGTTCCACTCGCAAGGAACAAACCATGAGATCACAGCACTCTGAAATCCCATTTCTTGTGGTCTGAACTGAATGCTTCATTCTGAAATGCGATGGAGCTGGACCAAAATAATGGAATCGGATAAAAGTCTAGGACTGGCCAGACCAGGGACAACCAGCTTGAATATATTGCAATATATGTAAAGGTCTCTTGTTTTTGTCGGTGTGAATTGTGTGGCCTCACCCTCACTGTATTCCTTCCTCATAAATGGTGAGACGTATTCACAAAGAACTTACATGTCCGTATCCCACATTCTCCCCTGAACCGGGCATACGCTTGTTTTAGCAGGCACCTCCACAACTGGTCTCCAATCTAGTCCAAAAGTTTAAGAGTTCTGCAAACAGCAAGTAAAATTCAGAGCTTTATTTCAGATGAGGTCCCAGGGGTGAGTCATGGGGTGCGTCAGGTAGCTGCACGTGTCGTGGCACGGGAAGTATGTTTCATGATGAGACCTGTCCATTGTTTTAAAGATGGCCTGAAATAAAACTTTTTGAATTTTACTTGCTGTTTGCAGGACACTTTCCTTAACTGTTTTTTGACTTCACAAATGGTAAACACAACATTCTCTTTTGCTATTCAGGAGTAGTGGCCACCCCCATGTTGCAGTTGCCATGATTCCAACGTCTGTCAGGTGATCCTTCTGGTGTTCAATAAAAATGGAGTTTTAACCCTGGAAAAGTAGCCTTCAGAAGGGCCTATTTTGCCAAGAAGACTCACCTCAAAGTCATTGAAGGGATACGGTCATGGGAAAACATGTTTTTTCCCAAAACACATCAGTTAATAGTGCTGCTCCAGCAGAATTCTGCACTGAAATCCATTTTTCAAAAGAGCAAACAGATTTGAAATGGGGCTAGACATTTTGTCCATTTCCCAGGTGCACCCAGTCATGTAAATTGTGCTCTGATAAACTTCAGTCACGCTTTACTGCTGTAGTACAAGTTGGACTCATATCTACACCCCACCAGCAAAACAACGGGATGGTAACCAGATAACAGCTGCCTGGTAGATCTAAGAACAGCACTCAGTAGTAAAATCCAGGTCCCACTGAGACACATTCATTTACATTGAGTAGGAGAAACAACCGACTGCCAGAAAGCAGTTCCATCCTGGCTCTTTCTGAAAGCACATGACCAGGCAAAATGACCTGAGATGCACCTACTCACCAATATTACAACTAAAAAATATATACTTGTTAGGTTAGGAATGAAATTGCATGACAGAATCGCTTTCAGATAATGCTTAAACAACTTTCGCTTTTAAGTAAACCCCCTCCTCTTTCCCTCCATTGCATTTTCACTCCATTATTATGCCACCTAGTTCTTCTGGCTCAACTCCAACAGAACTGGAACATTCCTGCCTTTTCACTCCTTCCTAACTGCCAGTATTTTAGAGGCGATGTTAAAGGCAATAGATGAGTCAGATGTACAGTGTGGTCATGGCTTTGAAGTGTCGATTTCCTAGAGTAGAGAAGTCATATTTTGAAGTTTTATTGCTAAAAAAAAATGAAATACAGCCGGCAGAAAGGTGGCACGACATTACGGAAAGTAATCAATCCCGTGTGTTGCATGTTGTTCCCCCATAGGTAATATAAAAAGCCCAACAGCTTTCAAGCATCTCACCTCCAAAGTTCCTTTATTTTCCTTTATTGTAAGAAAAGTTTGATCCAGATCCTTTAGAATAGAAGTATCAGAGTCACAATCGGAGGGGGAACCTCTTAGAACTTGTGTGAACAGAATTCCTTTTAGTTTAAAACTCTTCCCCAGGCTGAATGTCTGTAAGATTATTCAGATAATTAAAGGATCAGAAGAAGACTTCACTTTTCATAGTCAAATTTCTGGGTTTTTTTTCCCATGAATAAATAACTTTCAATAATCAAAGAGCTTTTTAATCATCCCAGTGGGTTTGTAGGGGGCCAGAGCTTTCAAAAGTAACATTTCAGCCATGTGGAACTTGAAGAGGTGCCAGTAGGACACAAAAGTTTCCACATCCAAAGTTTTCTAATTAGGATTCTAAATGTCAGAGTGGTTTTTAGGTCACTAGAGTTTTCAGATTTAAGATTTTGGCAACGTGTAAGATCAATGGGTGTCAGTAAGACACCACTTTATTTATATCAACAACAAATCCAGGACAGCATTTATGATCTGGATTATTATAGGCTGAGCTGCCATTTCTAGGGTTGCCACCTTTAAATAAATAAATTATAAATCTACTCTGGGGGCTGGGCAGAGATTTTCTGGGGGGTTATGGCGATTAGTGATTGGCCATAAACTTCAATATCTTAATTTGGAAATCCAGACAGGCAGTTTTCACCCGGCCAGTCCTTCCAAAAACCAGGTTCTTGGGGTAAAAACTGGACAGGTGAAAACCCACATCCCCTTTCCAACAGATTTTTTTATTTATTAAGCTCTAATTTTTTAGGGCACCGGATCTTTTATTAAGATTCTAAATATCGGATATCGGTTTTTAGGCCACGAGGGTGGTTCAAAAATAAGATCTCAGCACTGTGTAACTTGTATGGTGCCATCAGAAGCTACTGTACCTATTGTCTCTGGAGACAACTAAATTATAAATAAAGGATTACACACTCTTAAAAAAACAAAACAAAATTGATTCACAAAATAGAAATAAGCCCTACGCGTTTCAACCATGAAGTGGTCCACATCGGGGGCCAAAAATACAATAGCAAGGTAAAAAAAGGCCTCACTCTCTCGCAACCCTGAAAACAAAAATATTACAAATAGCAGCCAACAAAAAACTTACCCATCTCTTTAAAGAGGATATGGAGGCCTACGATAAATCTGGCTACCCTGTTGGCTCATGAAAATGATCCTTAACCTTTCTCAGCATTACCCGCATGAAATGAGCTTAGGTGGAGGGGTGATTTCTGCCCCTCTCAAAAACTTCCGCAGTAGAGTGTGGGTAAAACCCCAAGCTGGCCCCCTACACCAAAATGAAGTATCCCAGTCGTCCTCTATCAGACAAGCTCTAACGTAGGGATGCACTGAATCCAAGATTCGGGACTCTGTCTTTTTCAGCAGGATTCGGATTCTGCCGAATCCTTCTGCCCAGCCATACCGAATTTGCATATGCAAATTAGGGGTGGGAGGCGAATCATGTGACTTTCGCTGAACAAGTAAAAAATGTTTTTCCCTTCCCACCACTAATTTGCATATGCAAATTAGGATTCAGATCGGTATTCGGCTGGATCTTTCACGTAGGATTCAGCAGAATCCAAAATAGTGGATTTGGTGCATCACTACTCTAAAGCATGTGTCCTTAGGCTGCCTCTGTTGAACCCCCTTTTTGTTCATATCCACCCCTTTTTCCCCTCCAAAACCTCCCTCCCATTCTCCCCCTTCATACCCTATACAATACCGTGTATGTGCTTATGCAAAGATTAAAAACAAAGGGGAACTCCAGCTTCTAAACCAAAATTTGATAAAGAGACCCAAATAACACAGAAAGCCCTAATTTACCCATCACAGTTACCTGTTTCTTCAAAAAGTATGAATAAATGGCATTTTCTATGCTGAAATCCAGCTGTTTAACAGTTCTTCTCTTTCTGCATCATTTGAAATCCTGGCAAGGAAGGCGGGACTAAATACTGTTACAAATTTGTACAGACAACATGCAGGAACTACATAACCCACAATGCATTGCACTGTGAAGTTCCTTTCCCTATTGAAATCACGTGTGCAGGGAATTGTGGGGTTTGGAGGATGCTTAGGGAACTGTCAGAAACCATTAAAAATCATGAAAAGTCTGCATATTATTTAATTGATGTGTATTGCAAAGTTGCTGGAAATTATGTTTACTTTTCAAAAAAAATTTTGTTTTGGTGGAGTTCCCCTTTAAGGGAGAAGGAAAGACTAAAACTAAGTAAGCTTTATCAGAAAGGTCTATATAAATACACCAGTAAACCCTCAAAGTAATGCTGCTCTGAGTCCTCTGTCAAAAGAAACACCAGATTTCTTTCCTTCTATTGTGTACTCATGGGCTTCTGTATCAGACTTCCTGTTTTCAGCTTAAACTTCCAGGGCTAGGGCTTGAGCATGCTCAGTTTGCTCCTCCTCCCCTCCCTGCTGTAATCTGAGCCCAGAGCTGTATGTGAACAGGGAGAGACTCAGGCCGGAAGTGATGTCACACCAAGCTAATATGGCAGCTCCTATCCTAAACAAACAGAGAGCTTCTAGAGCTGTTTACTCAGGTATGGTAAAACATTCTGCAGAATAAATATAGTGGTATAACTTGCACTATTGTGGCTAATCTATTGGCAATAAACTGTCTTGGAGCTTTCCTTCTCCTTTAATTAAATGTTTTACCTTGCTATTGTATTTTTGCCCCCCTATGAAGACTACTTTGTGGCTGAAACGCGTAGGGCTGATTTCTGTTTTATGAATATTTGATTTCAATAAATTTTGTTTTTTTAATAGAGTGCATGATCCTGTATTACAAAGTGCTGTTGTTGAGACATGATTGGGGAGACTCACTATCATTAATTTGGGGGTGCTCCTTCTAACTCTATTTTGTCAGTGAACACAAGGAGTCCATCTTTAAGCACGGCTACTTTCTTTAGGAAAAAAACTAAACCATGATCAATTTGCCCTTTCCATGAAGGAACTACAGATTTTTAACGTAAAAAACAAGCGGAACCGATTGGTATCAACGCTCCCAGGAGCACCAATCGACTCTCTCTAAAACAGCTGACTTCCAGAGCAAATTCCGAAGTTTTAAAATGAATGTCCCCAAAGGCGCATTTCAATGAAACATCAATTGGAAAAAAAAAAATTAAAAAAAAAACAAACATTTGGACCATGAACATTTCCTGGTTGATCTAAACAGCAATTCCAATTCTCTGCAAGGGAAAATAATTTTGATCCTTCCCCAGGTGAATTGTCAAGAGGAGAACCTGCAAGGAGTGGATCCCATTAGTGACTTGCTCAGTGTTACAATATTCATATTTAACCATTGTCGCAGCTTAATGGATAGTACAGGTACCGGACCTGTTATCCAGAATACTCAGGATCTGGAGTTTTTTCCAGACAACAGATCTTTCTGTAATTTTGATCTTTAGTCATTCTATAAGAAAATACTTTAAACATTGAATAAACCCAATAGGCTGGTTTTGCTCCCAATAAGGATTAATTATATCAGTCTGGATCAAGTACAAGCGACTGACAGAAAAAGGAAATAATTTTTAAAAAATTTCGATTATTTGAATAAAATGGAATCTATGGGAGACGGCCTTTCTATCTCGCAACTATCTGGATAATGGGTTTCCTGATAACGGATCCCATATCTGTACATCTAAAGGTAACATTGATGCCTGACAGCACTAGGCTCGTAGGTTCAATTCCAGCCAAGGCACGGAGTGAGAATCCCAGTTACTTTTTTCTTCTTGTTTCCTCCCACACTCCAAAAACGATTCTAAAGTTTGCTGCTTTATTTATTCCAACCCCTGCCCTTCTTTGCAATCATTGGGGCTCATCTGGGCAAATTTGCACTTGGCCAGAAACCCATGGCAACCAGAAGTTTGCTTTCATTGTTCAACCTGCAGGAGGCTAAAAAAAAGCCACAAGGACAAGAGCAGTGTTTGGTCACCTTTCAGTTAAAGGATACGTAAACCTTTAAAATAAGTGAATGTAAAATTGATGAGGAGGCTATTCTAAGCACTTTTGTCATTTACATTCATTATTTATTTTCTTTTTATTCCAAGATATTAAGGGATACATGTACTGTTAATATGAATGAATTTTGTTACAACAGCGCCACCTGCTGGTCAGTTTCCCACCAAGTAGTCAAGTAGTCAGTGGCACTGCACATGTTCAATAGCAACTTCCTTGACTACTTGGTGGTCAGACTGGTGGGAAACTGACCAGCAGGTGGCGCTGTTTGTGGATTTTCAGTTATTTAGCTTTTTATTCAGCAGCTCTCCAGTTTGCAATTTCAGCAGTCTGGTTGCTAGGGTCCTAATTACCCTGGCAACCATGCACTGATTTGAATAAGAGACTGGAATATGAATAGGAGAGGCCTGCATAGAAAATGAGTAATAAAAATATATTTGTAGCCTTACAGAGCATTTGTGTTTTAGATGGGGGTTAGTGACCTTATAGAAAGCTGGAAGAAGGCAAATAATATTAAAAAATAAATAATGAAGACCAATTAAAATTTGTTTAGATTTGACCGTTCTATAACTTAAAGGTCAACCACCCTTTAACACACAGGCAAAATAAGTATTCCAACGCAGTACGTGCTGCGGCTGCACTGAACGTAAGGCAAATAAACTTGGTTGTTTTTAATGATACAAAGACTAATTTATTACTCCTTAGTAGTACAGGTATGGGATCTGTTATCTGGAAAGCTCTGAATTATGGGAAGGCCATCTCACATAGACTCCAATAAAATAAAATTACTCTCATATGTTTAAAGGAGTAGACTAGGCACGGAGATACAAATTATGAAAAGACCCCTCATCCAGAAAACCAAATATCCTCAGCATTCTGGATAACAGGTCACTTACAGAACCTGTAATCACCAGTGTGGAAAATAAAGGCTGAATCCTTTTTACAGCATGCAATTAGCATTAGGGTTGCAGGCTTTCAGATAGGTGTTAGAGCTCGGCCCCACTACAGAGTAATGTCACTATCATGCAGAAGGGTGTTGGACTGCTCAAAGTAGCCAATCACATCCTGACAAATTGACACGTCTATCAACCTCTAGATTGCTCATGTATTAGGTCATATACTGTAATCAGTTTTAACCCATCACAGTATCATACCAAGGAGAAATGAAAAGTGTATAGGTACAAACACACTCCAATCAAGGCTTCCATCATTATCAGCAGAACTTTATATTCCATCACATATGCACATTGGTTGAACATAAAAAAACACACAGGATCCTTGACCAATCACGATTAAAACCCACTTCCCGTGCAGTGTCTCCGCATCGGCCAATCAGAAGCAACACAGACGGCAACATGGAGGGCGGGACAGACTGAGTTAACTCTAGGAACGGCTCACTGTCCACAACAAACATTCAGTTATAGGTTTTTAGGTGTTTTTTTTTTTTTTTTATTAAATACCATCTTTACATTCTTTTTAGAAACTATAAGTAACTATTAGAAAACAGATGTAGAAACCAAGATATGCCTTGTATATTTGAATATGGGAGGGGTAATATCTGCCTGTAATTAACAGCACAATTAGAGAAAGGGGCAATTACGGGGGCGCCTCCCTAGTCTTTCCACTCTTTCTTTATGGCCAATTTCCACTCCCACGACAAATGGTCGCTTTTGTCATCGTCCGTGAATTTGGATTTGATGACGTAGGTGCCCCGGGCTATCAGGCCTTTGGGTGCCTCCTCCAAGGGGGTCAGGAATTCGTAGTCTTCAATTCGGGGCCCGTAGCTCCCAACCATGTGGTTCTCACTGTCAACTGTGGAGAGAAATCATGGGGACATTTTTAAAAAGGGTCAGTTTGGGGTTATTCTGCACAGGGAGATAGAACCTGCACCCGACCCCTCCCAACCTGACGCCTCCCAATCTGCACCCGACCCCTCCCAACCTGACGCCTCCCAATCTGCACCTGACCCCTCCCAACCTGCACCAGACCCCTCGCAACCTGCACCCGACCCCTCGCAACCTGCACCCGACCCCTCCTAATCTGCACCGACCCCTCCTAATCTGCACCGACCCCTCTTAATCTGCACGCGACCCCTCCCAATCTGCACCAGACCCCTCCCAATCTGCACCGACCCCTCTTAATCTGCACCCGACCCCTCGCAACCTGCATCCGACCCCTCTTAATCTGCACCCGACCCCTCCCAACCTGCACCCGACCCCTCCCAACACTGAACCCTGCCCAACCTGGCAGCTCTATTTATAGACCCTCCCACAACCCACCCATCTGACATCACAAAAAGGGGGTGGGGCTGGGGCTGAATTGGCATGTGCGTTGGGTGCTAGGACCTAGGGGTGCCGAAGGAATAAATCCAGGTCTGTGGGGGGAGTGTTAAAGGAGACCTATATGATAGAAAAAAAAAAAACCTACATTTTGTAGGCAAAATGGATAATATTATGGTGCTGGTTTTACTTGGGGCTAAAAATGAATATCATAATAATATAAAACAAGTCCCCCTTTATTGGAGCTCCCTGTAGCTCTGCAACGGCCCCTGTCCGTGTTTTAAGTGAAGGGTGGGTGTCGCCTAACGATCCCTGCCAGAAGCACAGCAGAAGGGGAGCAGCCAATCACAGCCCTGCAGTCACAAGCACAGACAGTGTCAGTTCCCTATCAGGTCCTGCTAGCTGCTGATTGGTTCCTGTCCTACAGTACATTGAGCCGAGTGCCGCCGGCTCCCCTGCACAGCCAGACTATTCAGCGGAAGTGGAATGGATGGACAGGGCTAGTTGTATTTTGAGGGAATTTTTCAACCAAAAAACACATTTTTACGCACATTCCTGCTATAGTTGGAGGACTACAATTCACTGGCAGATACTTGTTTTACACAATACGTCCCCTTTAATTGTTCTAACGAGGTAATCTTACAAATATCCAACCAATCACTTCTCAGCATCTCAGCCATGGCAGCACCCTAGTGATCTGCTGCATAGATTGTATTCTAAATCTTCTACAAAAAGAAAAGCGACAGATAGTTAAGTGCCACGTACCTTTAACTCCTTTCCTGTATGTGGCATGGACGTATCTCAGGCCAGAAACAATCTCCTTGTTCACCTGTGTACAACAAACACACAGAGGAACGTCAATGCCATTTTATGGGAAAATACGACAAATAGTTAATCATATTTCCACAAGGCAACATTTAAAGTGACCCCTAATCAGTCATGTGACATCTAGCAGGTTTGAAAGTCTCTTACAATAAAGGAATGGTACAATGGTATTCGATTGGTCAGTCAATCTTACAAAACTTACCTTATAACATATTTTAACCCTGTAGCTCACACCTTCCTTTAATATAAAGAGCTTTTCCTTTAAATGGCTGATATCCCCTGCAAAGACAAAAGCACATTTGCAACATAAATGTACAGACACAGCAGGTAACACAAAGTACTGCCAAATACAACCACAATATAGTACAATATATTATAATAAATGGTTTAGTATGTCACATATTACAACATTTTATGTTATAAGAAATAACTTTACCCTACATGAAAGCATAAGGGTCTTCCTTGGATTTATAAAATCATTTGCCCTGTATCCCATTGTCTTTGTTAATGTAGAGGGTACAGTGCTACGCAATATGTTGGCGCTATATAAATACATGTTAATAATAATAATACATTATCCCTTATAATACATGAGTGATACTCAAGAGTTCCCTGTATAACTCAGCCTGCAGCCTTGTGCCTTTATATGGTCACAGAACAACCCCTCAGTGACTTCTAATATCCTTATCATTTACAGTAGGGGGTACATTATCCCTTATAATACATGAGTGATACTCAGAGTTCCCTGTATAACTCAGCCTGCAGCCTTGTGCCTTTATATGGTCACAGAACAACCCCTCAGTGACTTCTAATATCCTTATCATTTACAGTAGGGGGTACATTATCCCTTATAATACATGAGTGAAACTCAGAGTTCCCTGTATAACTCATAGGGGACAGGGGTGAAAAGACAAAAATGGTTGGTCTATGGAACTAAGAGAAATGCTTTACCTGAAAGGTCCATTGTGATTGGTTCAGGGGCCTCGTCACAGATGAGGGTCAGCCTTGTTACCTGAACATTGGGGAGGTTAGGATCTGAAAGACAAATTAAATTAACAGAAAATGAGTTTTGTTTCCACAAATGAAGCTACAAGCCAAAGTGATCTATAGAGGGCTCAGAAGTTGCCCAATCTTAACACCGTAAACTCGTAGGGAAACTCTCCAATCTGGCAACCCAAATGCCGTGCAAAACTGGGCTCATCAGCTGATCAATCAGCACCGTTTGGGAAATGATCCAATTGTTGCCATTGGTGTTGATGATCCACAAGATCCTCAACTTGGAAGGGGACTTTAAGCCTCTTTTGGCTTTAAAGGGCATGTAAGGGCAAACAAATAAAATCCTATCTCCAATATACTTTAATTAAAATATGTGTACCGTTTTTATAAGAAACCTGACTGTATGCAGTGAAATTCTCCCTTCATTTACTGCTGTGGATAGGAATTGTCAGACAGTCCCTAACTGCTCTGCAGGGAAACAATCATACTTATGAACAGCAGGGGGAGCCCCCGCCTTACTTCCCAGCCATGCAGAACTCAAGCAGCTTTGTTTATTTTCCAGTAGAGCAGACAGTGACTGTGTAGAGATTTGTATTGGATTTTATTTTTGCTTTTACATCCCCTTTACTGTTTCCAACTCCAGCTGCAGGGACAAAGATCACGGAACCAGATTTAAACATATAAACTGGGATTCTATTTGGAGGATTATTTTGCTGCAGCCACTGGTTCTGCAGATTGGAGAAAGTTTGTATTAAACAATACAAAAACTATAAAATCCACATTAGATTACATGACAACACAGGACCCAGTGCAGTCTGTATATTCTGATTATTAATCAGTCTTCGTCTTCCAGCAGAAATTATTTGGATAATTTATGACGAAGCAACCCAGATCACACTGAGCATGTGCACAGTCTTGGTCTTGCAAAGATGTATAACAAAGTTACAAGATGGTGACCCCCTGCGCATAAATCATTTGTTTGATTAGGCTTGTGGTGCAGTAAGTTCATGTTTATGTTTAGTATACAAAATACAGCATTTCTAGCCTTATTCTATGTTACACTTTACTTCCCCTTTAAGATCAGTTTAATCTAAAAAGTCTGCACGCTGGTATCGCTTAGCCTTTTATCTACCTCCTCTGCTTCTTCAGAAAATGTACGGCAGGCTGGTTGGCTCAAATCCAGTGACTCCCCAATAAAAACATAGAAAGCGGTGAGCCTTTACCCCCCCACATATATAACGAATCTAATAGTAGCAACGATGAGCGGTTGCAGAACCGCAATCTAATCTGTAAATGAGAGCAGCTGCCTCCTAAAACCAATTACACACAATCAGCCCTCGCCAAGGGACCCCTTGTTCCAGGTCTCGGAGGAGAAGCAGATGTGTTTTTAAAGCAACAGCTAATCTGCCCGTGACCTTGTCTCTCTCTCAAGGAACAGTTTCAAAGTGAAACGAGAATCTTAAAAATGGGTACTGAAGTCTAAAGGCTGGTTTGCTACATTTTTCAAGAAGTCAGAACCAGCAGTGCAGAAAAGATAAACAGCCAGATGCTGCTTTCAGTATGGTTAGTTACACATAATTGTCAAACGACTGAAAATGTGCCATTGTGTATTTCCTGTTATATCATACAACTGTGTCTCTTCTCCTCTAACAAAGCAGCAACGCTTTACGGCTGAGATTGTGTATTTCCTCCTGATAGTCATGTGACCGTGTCGATCGCTTTCCTCTCACAGTCCAGCAGTTGTGTCCTGCTTTACGGCTGAGATTCTGGTTGGCACCCCACCAGTATTCAAAGAAAAACTATACCCCCAAAATTAATATTTGAGCAACAGTTTAAGTGACATATTAAAGAATCTAACCGAATTGGAATATATATTTAAAGGGGTCGTTCACCTTTGAGATAAACTTTTAGTATGATGTAGAACAGGGGTGTCCAAACTGCGGCCCGAGGGCCACATGCGGCCCAGGATGCATATGAATGCGGCCCAGCTTGAAATGCTTGGTTCCCGAGGAAATAGGAGGAGGGGGGACTCTGCCCTTTGCCCAGTTAGTAATAATAATATGATAATACGTCTATTTAATATCCAGGTGTCCCATATTCCAGTGTATAGCTCCATCTGGTTATCCAACTGGCATTGTAGTTCTTTTCTGTGTATTTCCTTTACTTTTACAAATCAAACATGTTTTGGCGTATGTCATGTGTGGCCCCAGACAATTTTATCTTTTTCCAATGTGGCCCGGCGAGCCAAAAGTTTGGACACCCCTGATGTAGAGGGTAATATTCTGAGATAATTTGCGATTGGTTTTCATTTTTTATTATTTAAGGTTTTTTAGTTATTTAGCTTTTTATTCAGGAACTCTCCAATTTGCATTTTAATCAATCTGGTTGCTAGGGTGCAAATTCCCCTAGCAACCATGCATTGCTTTAAATAGACTGGAATATGAATAGGAGAGGGGTTAATAGAAAGATGAGGAATAAGTAGCAATAACAATACATTTGTAGCCTTATAGAGCATTTGCTTTTTAGAAGGGGTCAGTGACGTCCATTTTAAATCTGCAAAGGGTTAAAAGAAAAAAGCAAATAACTATAAAACTATAAAAAATAAACAATGCAAAACAATTTAAAAGTTGCTTAGAATTGGCCATTCTATAAAATACATAAAGTTACCTTAAAGGTGAACCACCCCTTTAAGTAAAAATTGCCCTTTTACATCTCTTGCCTTGAACCACCATTTTGTGATGGTCTGTGTGCTGCCTCAGAGATCACCTGACCAGAAATACTGCAGCTTTAACTGTAACAGGAAGAAGTGTGGAAGCAAAAGAGAGAACTCTGTCTGTTAATTGGCTCATGTGACCTAACATGTTTGTGTGCACCAGGAATCTTACGATTCCAGGGGGCGGCCCTTGTTTTTTAAAATGGCAGTTTTCTATTTAGGATTACTCAATGGCACATACTACTAAAAAAGTATATTATTATAAAAATGGTTTATGAAGCCGTGTTTCACATATGAGCTGTTTTGTGCTATATCTTTTTATAGAGACCTACATTGTTCGCTACTATAGTTTTCCTTTAAGTATGACAATGGCAAAAGCCATCTCAAGCCAGTCATGGTGCCACAAGTCAAAAGACGTGTTTAGAGACCTTCTGATGGCCTTTAAATGTCTCCCACCATATAGATATATTCAAATAAAATTATATTTCATTCTACCCATTTCTTTCATTGCGCATAATAATGCTTTAGGGTGGAGTTCCCCTTTAAGGAAGACTTTCTAGTGTAGCAGAAAAGCCTGATCCGTTTATATTCCCAAATGGGAGGGATATTCTTCTTCTGTAAGCAACAGCGACCCACACAAGAGGCCGGGGGTCACATTGGAAACCATTAGAAATGAGCGCTGGTTCCACTAAACAACTTTCAGAGCTGCTGCCGAGGATATGACTAATTCGGCTCACGGTGTAAGTGATGGCATTTGCGCTTTGTATTCCGAGCGGAGAATGCAGAATATTGATCAGGCTATCTATCCCCATTATTGTATTTATAAAGCAGTTTGTCACTGGGACAGAGTATTAGCTTTCCTGTGCCAATCCATCACTTGGATTACGAGAGTGCTTTGTGGCCCAGTGCCAGATACAGTAGCCGTGTGCCAGATACAGTAGCCGAGTGCCAGCAGAGTATTAATGGCTTTACCGCTTGTCTGAGGAGGCACCAACTCTGGTGTATAGGTGTTCATGTTACTACAGGAGCTCCAGTACATGCAGCCCATAGCATCCAACAATCCAGGAAACATTACACGGTCTGCTTGTTGAAAGCTAACATCTGATTGGTTACAAGTTATAGGAATCTTTTACCACCCCAATAGCGCTTAGGCACCGCTGGAGAGCTAATTGTTGACCTGTACTTGCCCCTTCACGATCTAGCATGTGGGTCGGTGTCTATTTATATACCCACGATGCCCGGACTCTGATGTTATAGAGGGGGCGGGGCATGCGTCTATAATAAGACACCACTGGATGCAGGAAGCGCAGCAGGAAGCGATTGGCCCGAACCAGTGGCATAACAAGTGTGTGTGGGCCCCCCTTCAGAAAAAAATCTTCAGAAGGGCCTGGCACACTCTGATCCCAGCCACTTCCCATCCCATCTCTGCCCCCACTCTGTCTCAACTCCGCCCACTCCCACCCCAACTTGCATACCAGGCAAGAGAGTGGCTGGGGAGAGGGGTTATCTTACAGAGGAAGCAAACTGTGCAGTCTGGGACCCCCTGCTCCCCAGGCCCCTCTGTTTCCCAGTATCCCCTAAGACTGCGGGGTCTGCTTCCTCTATAGTTACCCCACTGCCAATAATCCACCAGCGGTGCAAATATATTGTAAGTGTCAGGCAGAACCCACCTACGAGCGGGTTGTGTAGGCTTCTGGCTGGCCAGCACATCACTAATGTAAATAATGTAGCACTCAACTATAAATGAAAATAAATAGTGCCCTGGTGAGGACTGAACCCAGGCACTGGGGTCCTGGGTTCAATCCTGACCAGGGCACTATCTGTAAAGAGTTTGTATGTTCTCCCAGTGTCTGTGTGAGTTTCCTCCAAGTACGCCAACTTTCTTCCACACTCTAAAATGATACACCAAGGCCAACTGGCTCCTGATGAAACTGCACCTTTTCATTTGTAGCACACCACTTACTTCTCGTTGCAGGGTGCATGCATATCCCGGGCAGCTTCCAAGCCCAATCTACCAACCAGGTTCCAAGTTGGGAAGAAGCACACCAACTCAGTCAGGCAATGCCTTTATCACATTTAATGCAGAAGTATTAGAAGATCCAACATTGCCTGGAGGAGTTGGAGTACTTCTTCCCTACTTGGATCCAGATGAAACGGACCATTGAGTGAATGTGATAGGGACCCTAGAAAATAAGCTCCTCCGGAGCATGGAATATTGTTAATACTACAGCCAAATAAAATCCAGTTCAAGGTCAGGATATTCAATCAAAATCTCTGATCAGATTCAGACCTAGAAAGGACAATAATGTGCCTATGGAGTTTTAGTTCATAAGTTGCCCTTGTACAAATGGCTTTAGGATTAAAGCACAAGGCACATACTATGCGTGCAACAATGCCAGAACTGGTTCCGCACATTTTTGGGGTGCATTTAGTTTTCACATTCAAATGAATTGAAATCAGCAGTGGTGGCTTCGGGCACTTCTCTGCTGGCTAAAAACCGCCCCATATTTGCTCCATCAATCACTCTCAAGCTGCACCAATATCCGCCCGCTAATCACAGAGAGGGGAAAGACAAAAGAGCTTAGATAAGAAGGGCAGACATTACTGGCAAGAAACAGAAGCCGTAATCCAATCAGGAAACAGAGATATCTTAATGGGTTCTGTAAGGTATTTTGTATAATGCAATTGAGGAGACGCAGGGTTAACCCCCATCGCTCTCTTTCTCCTCCTCTCACCCACAAGCCAAAAAGTCAACGACTGGGTCAGGACCATTTCCGAGACACAGAAAATGGTTTTGTTACTGTGGTCAGCTTGTATAGACAAGAGGGACTAGATTGAGTTTAACCTTTTGTACTTAAAGGGGAAATATTCAGCTTTCATTTAATGTTTGTAAAATAAGTATAGTTTCCTGTCGGGGAGGAGGGCACCCAGGTAAGGTTCTAGTTCTAATCTGGGTGAATTTACCACCCCTATTTCTTTTGTGTAAACTGATTGATCCACATCCTGTGGGTGACATCACACCTGGCCCACAGTGATGTCACTTCTGCATGGCTTTATTACAGGATTTAAATCAACCATGGGCTGGAAGAGGGTAGGCAAATGTGGGCGGGGCATGGGTCTATTGGACTGGATCTTCTCAAGAATCTTGTGCTTCTCCGCTATGCCCCCATTCTTGTCAGGAGATTAGAACACAATAGGCAGCCTATTGCAAATTATAAGGAAGGAGGTGGCCAATGAGACTGAAAGGCTAAAACTGCCAGCTGAGCCAGCAACACCTTCATAAAACAAGAGGGAACCATTACGATTCACATTTGACCAACACAGAAATATAAAAGATAGAGGTGCAGTGGCCATTTAAATATACAGGTGTGGGACCTGTTATACAGAATGCTCAGGACCCGAGGTCTTCCGGAATAGGATCTTTCTGTAATTTGGATCTTCATACGTTAAATTTAATAAAATATCTACATAAACCCAATAGGATAAGGATTAATTATATCTTAGTTGGGATCAAGTACAAGATACTGTTTTATTATAACAGAGAAAAAGGAAATCATTTTTAAAAATGTGAATTATTTGGATAAAATGGGAGTCGGCCTTTCCATAATTTGGAGTTATCTGGATAAAAGGTTTCTGGATAACTGATCCCATACCTGTACAACATAAGTATATATAGGCCTTCTATACAGTTACACTTAATGTACTCTCCCATCATTTCTATAAAGCATGATACAATGTCCCCTCTTCTCTTCCCTACTGACAGATAAATCCCTTTATTGGAATAAATGGTACAAACCAGCTTTTGCCTTTGTTCAACAGGAGGCATATTAAAGGAGAACTAAACGCTAAAAATGAATATGGATAAAAATGCCTTATTATATATAGTGAACTTATTGCACGAGGCTAAAGGTTCAGCTTGTCAATAGCAGCAATGATCCAGGACTTCAAACTTGTCACAGGGGGTCACCATCTTGGAAAGTGTCTGTGACACTCACATGCTCAGTGGGCTCTGATTGGCTGTTAAGAAGCTAAGCTTAGGGCTCATCACTAATTATCCAACAGAAAATGAGCTTCCCTGGCTGTAATATAAGCTGATGCTACAGGTTTGCTGATTATTAAATTCTGATGCTAATTGCACTGGTTTCTGTGCTGCCATGTAGTAATTATGTGTATTAATTACTAATCAGCCTTATATTGTGACATTTCTATTCTATGTGTACTGTATATTGTGAGTGGGTCCCTAAGCTCAGTAAATGACAGCAGCACAGAGCATGTGCAGTGAATCAGCAGAAAAGAAGATGGGGAGCTACTGGGGCATCTTTGGAGACACAGATCTTTACTGCTAAAGGGCTGCGGTTGCCTTGGGCTGGTACAGAAGCACAAAACATCATGTACAACATTTCTAGCTACTTTTTTAGTTAGGCTTTAGTTAGTGCTTTATGGCTGCATCACTTGCCCTTTAATAGTGGTTGCCATACAAACATTCTAAGTTTACACAGCTGACAGTTTCTTTACTTCGCAGTGAGACTTCAGAATGAATGTTGCCGGCTCTTAAATCAATTAGTCCTCAATTTTATGCTCACTTGGTCTTACATAAAGCACTTTCCAACATGCAAGGGATCTCTGGGTAACATCCCACTGCTAAGTGCTCTTCTCCGCTAGTGATAAATCATCCGCACAAAGCAGTTGGGCATCTGTACTGGCACAGCTGAGTCCTCATTGCTATTCACTTGCTGTACGACGGCTTACAGAGGGGCTCGTCCTCGCGGGACGCCTTTGTGTGTTCATTCTTTTCAGCATACGGGGAAACCATAGCATTGCGGTTGTGTTGCTCTGCAATTCAAGGTTTGATTGTGACCAGGGCACTAGATGAATTTTTGTATGTCCTGTAATATGTATGAAATGATTGTGCGGGTATTTAAGGGATAGGACTAGTAATAGCTACACCTCCTCTGATGAAGCGCCCAATAGCGCGAAACGCATCAGGAGGGAGTGGCCAACATGAGGTATGCAAAGGGGGAGACACTGCCTTGTGGTGTGATATGGAGAAGGTTTTTCATGTGGATTTTTTAATGACTTAATGCTATTTATATTGTTATTGGTGATTTTGCACACAAATGTTTGAAGTGAGATACTATGTATTAAAGGAAAACTATACCCCCCAAACAATGTAGGTCTCTATAAAAAATATATTGCATAAAACAGCTCATGTGTAAAACCCTGCTTCATGTAAATAAACCATTTTCATAATAATATACTTTTCTAGTAGTATGTGCCATTGGGTAATCATAAATAGAAAATTGCCATTTTAAAAAATAAGGGCCGCCCCCTGGGATCGTACGATTCACAGTGCACACATACATACCAACAAACCATACTTGTTAGGTCACATGAGCCAATTAACAGACAGAGTTGTGTCTTTTGCTTCCACACTTCTTCCTGTTACAGTTAGAGCTGCAGTATTTCTGGTCAGGTGATCTCTGAGGCAGCACACAGACCATCACTAAATGGTGGCTCAAGGCAAGAGATGTAAAAGGGCAATATTTACTTAAATATATATTCCAGTTTGGTAAGATTCTTTAATATGCCACTTAATATGATATGAACTATCTGTTGCTTAAGTATTCATTTTGGGGGTATAGTTTTCCTTTAAGGGATATGACTAGTAATAGCCACACCTCCTCTGATGAAGCGCCCAATAGCGCGAAACGCATCAGGAGGGAGTGGCCGACATAAGGTATGCAAAGGGGGGAGACACTGCCTTGTGGTGTTATATGGGGAAGGTTTTTCATGTGAATTTTTTTAATGACTTAATGATATTTATATTGTTATTGGTGATTTTGCACACAAATGTTTGAAGTAAGATACTGTGTATTAAATTATTAATACATGAATTGTTTTATGTCCTTCCAATTTAGAGGCCTTGGTCCTCCAAACAGGCCAATATCTGAATTTGTACGAGTCCCTCCACGCTAGCTTTACAGATCCAAAACTGGTGGCCTAACTGGCCTGTGAGTTGGCCAAACAGACAGTCAGGAAGGGTGGAAAACTTGACTCTATATCCAGTGCATTTGTGCTGGAAGCAGGAGTGAAGGAGCCATTCATAGTATAAATCTAGAGCTGCTCCTTCCCTTCCCACTGTCAGCGCAGCTGCAAATCCTCAGAAGTGCTCCATATACAGAGCCGCTTCCCAGTGGAGTAGGCACTTGCTTCTCCAGTCATTCTCTGGGTTGCTGCGCAGCAACCCCAAGAGACAGAATTTAGTGACTAAAAAACTTGTTTGTTTATGATCTGGGCTCAGATTACAGCAGGGAGGGCGAGGAAGCAGACTGAGCATGCTCAAGCCCAAGCCCTGGAGGTTTAAGCTGAAAGAAGGTTTAAGTCTGATACAGAAGCCCATGAGTACACAATAGAAGGAAAGAAATGTGGTGTTTCTTTTGACAGAGGACTCAGAGCAGCATTACTTTGAGGGTTTACTGGTGTATTTATATAGACCTTTCTGATAAAGCTTACTTAATTTTAACCTTTCCATCTCCTTTAAGAACAGTCAGAACCTGAATTTGTCTTTAGGCTTTACAGAGTTGCTTAGTGAGCAATTCCCGGGCCTGAGAGATGCCTCATAGCTGCGTTCAGTTGTTGTGCCGATGGGCAACTGGAAAGTGGAGCTGATAAGAGCTGTTTGCATTAGGGATGCACCGAATCCACTATTTTGGATTCGGCCGAACCCCCGAATCCTTCGTGAAAGATTCGGCCGAATACCGAATCGAATCCGAACCCTAATTTGCATATGCAAATTAGGGGTTGAAAGGGGAAAATATTTTTTACTTCCTTGTTTTGTGACAAAAAGTCAAGCGATTTCCCTCCCCGACCCTAATTTGCATATGCAAATTAGGATTCGGTTCGGCCGGGCAGAAGGATTCGGCCGAATCCGAATCCTGCTGAAAAAGGCCGAATCCTGGCCGAATCCCGAACAGAATCCTGGATTCGGTGCATCTCTAGTTTGCATCTTCTTTGGCTCACTCATGGTGCTGTAGGCCTCCACCTCCTCAGTTTGTGATACTGTTACTATAGCAAAAACCCCAAGATCCATCTAATTTCAAGGACCAGTAACGTCAAATTTCTTTTTACAAAAAATTTGTTCGTATAAATCGGGAAAAAAAAAAACAAAAAAACCAATCCAAATTAAACTTTAAAATTGCAAAGTCTTTTTTAAGAAATAACTCCACTTCCGCTCCTCTTCAGAAAGGACAAGTATTATCTAGTTGGGGGGCTGCTGCACACGGTTGGAGGAGGCCACATGGGGGTCGGCCTGAGTCCAGGTGGATGAGGGGGAGTTGGCGGGATGGTGGTACAGCGCATACAACTAGCATTCCCATGCATGCAGCAGACACCGGAGAACATACAGTCTGCGGGGAGGGGAGCCGAGGAGAGGATGAACCAGTGCCGCTACCTCATCTGCCGGCGCTACTGCTGCTGGGGAACCCGCTGACATCGCCTTCCTCTGTGGCTTCCTGCTCTTCCTTCAGCCTCCTCCGCAGGGCGCCCCCTGCAAGTTCAAGCCTTGGTGTTCCTCTTGTGATGAAGGCAATGGGGCCAGCTCGCACTGTTTGGACTGCCAGGAGAACAACTGCCTGCGACCTCACCAGCGCATCCGACTTTCCAAGGACCACCGCTCCTTCACATGCTGTCAGAAGAATATCGGAGCTAGCCAGGGAGGAGAAATCCAGCGCCGCACAATGGATCAATGCCCTTTCACGAGCGGAAGTGGAGTTTCTTTAACTTATTTCTTTAAAATGTAGAAGTTTCATTTGGCTTGGTGTTTTTTTTCCTGATTTATACTAATTAATTTTTTGTAAAAAAAAAAAAATAAAATTGGTTACTGGTCCTTTAAGGAAACTCCCAACACACTGCCATTTAGTGTATAACATTTATATTATTATGCCAAAGTGATTACCTGCATTTATCAACGTTGAACCTCATATTCCAGTTTGCTGCCCATTTTCCCAACTTAGACAAATCACATCCCCTAGACAAGAGTGCACTTATATCATATTCACAATTACTGACTTACCCACTTGGGCAGGTAGTTGGCCCAGCAGCGCCTGCTTGTATTTGGTTAAGCTCTCGTCATCCTTGTCCAACTCTTGGATTTCCTGCAGAGATTTCATCTCCGGGGCCTTGTAGTTCAGTTCGACTTCATCTTCCACCTCCTCCTCGCCATGCTTGATGCCATCCTTGTCGGCCATGATGTCTGCAACAAGGAAATGGCAGTTTGGCCGTTAGTCGGGTCAAATGATAGAGTTGGGAGAGGCTCTGTTTTTTCTGAAGCAAGGGGAAGGGGATTTTTTATACTAGTATTATCAGCATTGTCTTATATCACTCGTTTCCTCAATCGCTTCCTAATCACTGCTGCCCAGAGCATTCCCTGGGGGCAGAGGAAGCAGCAGCACAATGGAAAATAACAGTGCAGGGATGTTAAAAATGTTACTGGATATAAGCAGGATCCAGCTATAAAACCCACGCTCAGCAGAACTGTTCTCGCTTTGTAAAAGTGTATTTAAACCTATGGGTTGAAGCTGCCATACTGTTTCCCTAGACACAAAGTCATAACTTACTGAATGCATGGAATTTTTCAACATTATCCATCTACCGTATATACTCGTGTATAAGCCGACCCGTGTATAAGCCGAGGTACCTAATTTTACCTACAAAAACTGGGAAAAGGTATTGACTCGCGTATAAGCCTAGACACAACTACAGCCCTGTCTCCCAGCAGCGCACATTCTGCCAAAGCGACCCCCCCCAGCGATCAACCGGACTTCTTTGCAAAGCTGATGGTGACAGAGAAATGCCAAACGGATTACTGTGTGCATTGTCCCACTGTCCCACTACCATGTGCAGAGGGTGCTGTTTGATATTGCCATCACTGTTAATCTTTTGTATAACCAACAGAGGGCGCTGTGTGATATTGCAGTCACTGTTATTCTTTCATATAACCAACAGAGGGCACTGTGTGATATTGCAGTCACTGTTAATCTTTCATACAACCAACAGAGGGCGCTGCGTGATATTGCAGTCACTGTTATTCTTTCATACAACCAACAGAGGGCGCTGTGTGATATTGCAGTCACTGTTATTCTTTCATACAACCAACAGAGGGCGCTGTGTGATATTGCAGTCACTGTTATTCTTTCATACAACCAACAGATGGCGCTGTGTGATATTGCAGTCTCTGTTATTCTTTCATACAACCAACAGATGGCGCTGTGTGATATTGCAGTCTCTGTTATTCATACAACCAACAGATGGCGCTGTGTGATATTGCAGTCACTGTTAATCTTTCATATAACCACCAGAGGGCATTGTGGGATATTGCAGTCTCTCCCCAAGTGAACTGTTGGTATAGGAATGATTAAAAGTGACTGCAATCTCAGCTACTCAAGTCGGGAACGGCTGACCCGCGTATAAGCCGAGGTAGATTTTTTCAGCACATTTTGGATGCTGAAAAACTCGGCTTATACGCGGGTATATACGGTATCTATAATCTAGCGATCGTATCTATCTATAATAGGGTTGCACCAGGATTCGGTTCTGGATTCGGCCAGGATTCAGACTTTTTCAGCAGGATTCGGATTCGTCAGAATCCTTCTGCCCAGCCGAACCGAATCTTAATTTGCATATACAAATTAGGGGCAGGGAGGGAAAGCGCGTGACTTTTTGTCACAAAACAAGGGAGTAAAAATGTTTTCCCCTTCCCACCCCTAATTTGCATATACAATTCAGGATTTGGTTTGGTATTCAGCCGACTCTTTCGCGAAGGATTCAGGGGTTCGGCTGAATCCAAAATAGTGGATTTGGTGCATCCATAATCTAGCTATGATATCCATCTATCTATAATCTGGCTATGGCATCCATCGATCTATAATCTAGCTATGGCGTCCATCTATCTATAATCTAGCTATGGTATCCATCTATCTATAATCCGGCTATGGTATCCATCTATCTATAATCTAGCTATGGCGTCCATCTATCTATAATCTAGCTATGGTATCCATCTATCTATAACATAGCTATGGTATCCATCTATCTATAATCTAGTTATGGTATCCATTTATCTATAATCTAGCTATGGTATCCATCTATCTATAAACTGGCTAAGGTATCCATCTATCTATAATCTAGCTATGGTATCCATCTATATATAATATGGCCAAGGTATCCATCTATCTATAATTTAGCCAAGGTATCCATCTATCTATAATCTGGCTATGGTATCCATCTATGTATAATCTGGCTATGGTATCCATCTATCTATAATCTGGATATGGTATCCATCTATCTATAATCTGGCTATGGTATCCATCTATCTATAAACTGGCATGGTATCCATCTATCTATAAACTGGCCAAGGTATCCATCTATCTATAATCTAGCTATGGTATCCATCTATCTATAATCTAGCTATGGCGTCCATCAATCTATAATCTGGCTATGGTATCCATCTAGCTATAAACCGGCTATGGTATCCATCTATCTATAATCTAGCTATGGTATCCATCTATCTATAATCTGGCCAAGGTATCCATCTATCTATAAACTGGCCAAGGTATCCATCTATCTATAATCTGGCCAAGGTATCCATCTATCTATAATCTAGCTATGGTATCCATCTATCTATAAACTGGCTAAGGTATCCATCTATCTATAATCTAGCTATGGTATCCATCTATCTATAATCTAGCTATGGTATCCATCTATCTATAACTGGCTATGGTATCCATCTATCTATAATCTGGCTATGGTATCCATCTATATATAATCTGGCCAAGGTATCCATCTATCTATAATTTAGCTATGGTATCCATCTATCTATAATCTGGCTATGGTATCCATCTATCTATAATCTGGCTATGGTATCCATCTATCTATAATCTGGCTATGGTATCCATCTATCTATAATCTAGGGACCAAAAAATGCACAGTTTATAGTGAGGCAAGCCCAGTGTTGGCATAAGGCTGCATGTAAAGCCCATCATGTCTACCCCAGTAGTAAAGGGATGGTCAGTCTGAAACCTGCAGATTGGGAGCTTTGGGCTGAGCAATTGTTTCTAGAGACAAGTAGCGGGCTGTATTCTCAGTTACACCCCCCATGCAGATTTTCCATCACAGATTGGTGCTTACTAGTAGAACTCTCACCTTAATTACATCATATATAAATCAGGTGGGCTGGGCTTGGGTTAGGGTATGTTTTTTTGTTTGTTAGAACTATCTTTTCTATTAATAACATGGGCGTCAGGCATACGGGCTCCAGGTGTCAGCCCTACCTGTTGTCAGCTTCAGGCTTTCTCTGAGTGGCTAAATCCCCGACTCCCCTGTTTAATTACTGAACAGTGACAGTAAAAGGAGGTGTGAGGACGACATCTTGGCATGTGTGAGCTGTAATTAAACACCCCCCCAGGGACCCCGAGCCATGAATCATCGACTGAATAGGCATTAGTAGAGACATGACTACCGGCGTCTTCAGGGGACTGATATTGATCTGACCTTAAAAGTCATTCATCAGATAAAGGCAGGTTTCATGCAGGATAAAATACATGTTATCAGCATTGCATCTCTCAATGGTCCCATATAGGCCAGACAGTCATGAACTGTGAACCTAAATGGGGCTTCCTGGTCACATGTTCGGATTGAAGTTGTGTCCAGGGGCTCTGCGCCAATGAGGCGAGTTGAAACACTCGCATCAGGCGGCACGCCCCCCTGGTTACCAGAGGCGGCAAACTCCTGGTAACTAAGAGCCGAATTTCTGGTTTTCAACCCGAAAGTTCTGCTTTTCTAGTGCAGAACGTGCAACTGTGCGCTCTGCACTAGTGAAGTGGACCCCCCCTACCCCATACCGGTCTGGAAAAGTGAGTGCCATGGGGAGGCGGCAAAACGAAGCCCGCCTCAGATGACAAAATGTGCAGGATCAGCCCTGGTTGTGTCTGCCCTTAACTGGGTGTGCCCTAACCTATCCCTCCTCTTAAAGGAGAAGGAAAGGCTAAAATTAAGTAAGCTTTATCAGAAAGGTCTATATAAATACACCAGTAAACCCTCAAAGTAATGCTGCTCTGAGTCCTCTGTCAAAAGAAACACCACATTTCTTTGCTTTTATTGTGTACACATGGGCTTCTGTATCAGACTTCCTGTTTTCAGCTTAAACCTCCAGGGCACGGCCTTGAGCATGCTCAGTTTGCTCCTCTCCCCCTCCCTCCTCCCATCCCTACTGTAATCTGAGCTCAGAGCTGTAAGTAAGCAGGGAGAGACTCAGGCAGGAAGTGATGTCACACCAAGCATATATGGCAGCTTCTATCCTAAACAAACAGAGACAGTGTCTAGAGCTGTTTACTCAGGTATGGTAAAGCATTCTGCAGAATAAATATAGCGTTCTAGCTTGCACTATTGTGGCTATTCTATTGGCAATAAACTGTCTTGGAGCTTTCCTTCTCCTTTAATAGTGAGAATTGTAACAGAGAATGCTGGGAGTTGTTGAAGTAAGGAAGATCAGGAAAGCCACATGATAGCAACAATGATTAAAGTGGGTAGAGAGCAAGGCAAATCGCTCAACATGTGATAAAGGGGAAGACTGGATTCGGGGATCATATAAGAGCCACACAGAGGATTCTGGGACCAAATAAGAGCCCACACAAAGGATTGTTTAAACTATAGAATGCCAATCTTTTATGAGCGCGTTTTTTGGTGTTGCGGTTTGTCTGTCCTGCCATAGCATGAGAAATGAATGCAGAAAAGCAATATATGTGCCTTTCTCCTGTCCCTGAGCCCAAATTATTATTATTATTATCATCATGTCCATGACATCAGCGCAAGCCATCGAACCATCCCTCCATTGGCGAGATAATGACATTTATATTGAATGACAGGAGAAATGGGGATGGTACTGATGGACCCCTACACCACCACTGCCTATAATAGATCTCTGTCATGGCATGTTCAATACCATATGGGCAGCAAAGGGGCGCAATAATTAACTCTGCTGCCTGAGGGACCAAGTTTGATGGGTGCTCACTATAAACCAATAAACCAATAAACCACAGTTGCAGCCAAATCGCATAATATCTCAGAGCCCCATTAAATATGTATTATCTTCTGCGCCGCCAAAAGCTGACCCTGCCATGCTTTATAATGCTTTTAACTCTTGTGAATTCTCATCACCTGCTTGCTGGGAGATAAATAGGAAATTCTAGTTGCCTAATAGAGTGGTGGGGGTGGAGAGGGGCTTCTTAGTGATTTGTGAGAGATATGACTGGGAGGACAATGAGATGAGAGCTCCTGGGGTCAGGATGATGAATGGTGTGATCTCTGATTACTCGGTGTCGGGCACAAGGCAAATGGATAGGATGATACAGAGAATAATGTTGGTATTTGTGCCCCAGCACCATGAGCAATACTTAAAGTCCTGATTGAACTAAGGTACTACGACATGCACCATTTTAAGCCCCTATCATCTATTTTTTTTTAAAAAAACATGTATTTGTAAAATGATTTCCCCCCCCCCTCAAATTTACAAGTAGCCGCTGAGTATGCCTGGTTGGCAACACTCTTACATTCGTTGCTGGCATTTCTCTGCAGTCCCTACTGAGACTTACTGGTCTGTTTGATACATTAGTTGCTGGCAGTTGTTGGCGGCAGCAGCAACTTTAGACCCTAGTGAGCATGCTTACTGAAGTCAGTTAAAGGGATGTTACAATTTGACACATTAGTTGCTGGCAGTTCTTGGCGGCAGCAGGTTTAGACCCTAAAGCTGGCCATAGACGCAAAGATCTGATCGTACGAATCGAGGATTCCTACGATTTTCGGAACATGTGTGGAGAGTCCCGACATTTTTCGTCGGGCGGAGATCGGTCGTTTGGTCGATCGGACAGGTTAAAAGATTTCTGTCGGCTGCCGATAATATCTCTGTGTGTATTGCCGATGGTAGGATTTTCAGTGGGAGACTGTCACTAGCTTTGGTTGGACATAGATATCGTACGATTGCTGTCAGGGGCAGAACATTGCTGATCTGTTCTTTAACTAATCTGACTGGTAAGACTTTGATCTGAGTGGTTAGTGGCGGGTCGGGAGATGGGAAAGTCCGATGATTCGTACGATCGGATCTTTGCATCTATGGCCAGCTTAAGGGCAAGACCAGACGTGGCGTTTTTACGTTGTGTTTTTAAAAAAGAACAGCCAGGTGTAAATACGCCACTGAAACCACATGCGACTGTCAACACGCGTTTTTGAGCACGTAGGTTTCTTTTCCCAACATGCACTTCTCATTGTTCTCATTGAGAATTTGGACGCCATATTTAAAATATGCGGCGTATTTACACAAAGTGTGTTTTCAAACATGCAGATCCCGTAAAGTCTATTGATTTGGTAGTTTCTTGACGTATTGGCGTTTCTGCTAAAAAAACGCCAATACTGGCGTCCTGTGGCGGATTTCAGCTTGCAAGCGCCCTGTGTGAATTGACATTGAAAATTGGGTTTTCCATTAGTTTCAGTGGTAATGCAGTTTATGCGTATTTACGCCTGGCTGTTCTTTTTTTAAAAACGCCACAAAAACGCCACATCTGGCCTTGCCCTAATGAGCATCTCTTACTGAAGGCAGTTACAGGACTACTGTTACAATTTGATACATTACACGTAGGCATTTCTCGGCCGCTGATTCTTCAGCCTAGTGATGTGCGGGTTGGCAAAAAAGAACCTGCTCCCAACTCTAACCCAACTGCTCCAAAACATGATCCAAACATCATTATTTATAGATCTGTGCCTGACCTATCCATCTCCCGATTTCACCAGAGGGGGTGGGCAGGCAGACGTAATATTAGGAGACGTAGAGGGGAGGGGGAGACAAAGGGTAAGGGGAGGAGACATAGGGGGAAGGGGAGGAGACAAGGGAGATGTGGGGGGAAAGTGGATAGTAAGTGTATAGTAAATCCGGCCCTGGCTCACCATTACTCTTTTATATACTTGCTCCTGCCCTGCCCCCTCTGGAAAAGCCAGATATGGGTCTGACACAAGTATATAAAGAATAATAGCTCACTGGGTCAGGCTGAACATGGGTGGGTTACAATTGGGTGTGGGTTGACTTCTTGTTGCTGGCCTTCACTATTCCAGATAACATTTGATAAAATCACATCTGGAAATGAATGCGGCCGAAGCAGAAAATAAATAATACCCCTAAATCTAATAATCCCCTTGTTAGCAGCAATCAGCAGAGGATTGTTACCTCCTATAAATCTGAAATAACACAAAATGATAGAACGGCACATTGTCACAGTATTAGCCAGCCTGCGAGAAAAACATGAACCTGGTGTAACAGAAAGAAATATTGCAAATGTATTGAAATACCTAGGAGGGAGTGGAAGTTGAATAGTTATAATGCAAGATGCACGACTACAAGCATTTTTAGATTGTAAACTCTTATGGGCAGGACCCTCTGTATATATGAAGCATGCAAACTTCTATCGACAGCACTGAAACATACGTTGAGGATTATAAATGATAAAAATTGCAGGAAGCAAATTAATTTCCTGGATTTGGTGCCCACTGCTAGAAGTGGGATAGAGCTATCCAATGGACATCAGATGTCAAGTTATAAACTCGCCTGTAGGTTTCTTGCACCTAGTTGCCTGTATTCTCTTGAACGTCCAGCTCTCAAGTAATAGAAAATGCAAGGATACCCAGAGCCAGGAGAGCTATCAAACTATTAAGCAAAGGCTGCTCATCCACTGAAGCCCTCAAGCCTGGTACACCTAGAGAAGATAACAAAAACAAATTCCAACTTTAAAGAAAAATCTACTCAAGTGCTCACCTCAAAATGTTCCATGTTTAGTCAGCAGCTTATTAGTGTGTGTATGGGGCCTAACGACAGCCTGTTGTACCATTGGCTCAATATCTACCTTGGGCAAGAACCATAATTGGTTTGTTGATCCAGTCATCTCCTAACCAGTCTGTATAGGCCTCCATTAATATCCAATTGCTGGCAAACGCCTGGAGGAGCCTGATCCGGATGGCCAAGCAGGGCTCTACTCATTTCATGATCTCACCAAACAAGATGAACATCTTTGAGGACCAGGGTGGCCATTTATGACGTCCAATGAGAATAAATGGAGGTATTGTGCCATCATGTCAAACAAAAGGTAGTAGAAGAGGAAGAGCACACATTATTCTCCAGCTGCTGTAGACCTTGCCCAGTAAGCTGGGTCTGGGTACCTTGCTCTGCCCACAAACTCAACATCACCATAGCAATATCCGAGTGAGAATTGGAGATATATTTAGGTATAACAAATATGTAATAAATTATTTTCACATTCCTGTCAACACCACCGCATGGTCAACATGGCAACTCCAAAACACATATAAACACTATGATCCATCCTTATTTTTTTCTCCATTGAAAGTCAAGTTTAGGGAACATATTTAACTTTAGTTTTGTTGTTATTAAACATAGGTAGAGTAAGGTGTAATTGTGCCTAGAATAGGTACAAGAAATGCCTGATGTTCCAAATCAAATGAAAAGTAGAAGGTGGGTGGGTAATTCTACATTAAAGGGAGCCCTGCGGGGATCACTCAAAAACCATCAAAGAGGCAGATGGCACCAAACAGAGGTTCAGTCATATTGATGGTGTCTTTTCCCAGTACCCAGCAAACTCTCCTTTCATTAACCACACTCCCAGCCAATCAAGATCAGATATCGATCAAGCAGGGTAGAAAATCCTCTGCCAGGAGGCAAGGACCACATTGGCCCATTATTGCAACCCACTCCTGGGTGGTCCTACTAGTCCTCATAACAAACTTATGGCCAAAAATTTGAATCACCCCATTTTGGCTCACCATACGGGAACTGGAAGCCAAATGGAGGGGGGTCTTTGCAGCATTACCTACAATGATACATTCCGTATATTCCCAAAAGCAAGTCTCCATCCATACACACATTATATAATACATGGTATAGCTGAGTCAGCGAGGGCAAAGTATTCCAAGCTATGAGAAACACCATGAATAAACTTTCTTCCCAACATCAAAGATTTTCAAACTTGCCCAACATTGACAGGAGTACATTCAAATTTGTAATTTAAACTTTCTGGGCCACTTTAAGTAACGGAGCTGCACTGTGCTACATCGGCATGCTGGGAATTGTAGTCCAACAGGCATTTGTGAGCCACAGATGGGGAAGTGAATTCAGTCTAAATTCTGAGACTTACGGTTTCAGGGTATTGCCCTTCAGTGGAGGTGAACTCAGGGAGCTCTTTTCATCCCAACTTTTCATCTCATCTAAGGCAGAATCCCAAAATTCCTCTGACAATCCCCAGAACCATTTGCCTGAATAATTGCATTCCAATTACTGTTCCCTGCCCATGTACAGATCTAATGGGATCTACTTAGTACCTTAACCTAAAGATGCCTTAAAGAAATTTGGACCAGTAGAAGAATGTCATTGGACCACATGGAGACTGCCTGCTGGACGGGGGGGGGGGGTTGCTTGTTAACCTTTTCCAGACACAAATAAAGGTTTAAGTGCTAATAACTTGAATAAATATCACTATGATTAGAGACTAGATAAACCCCAATACAAGTATGGAACCTGTTATCCAGAATGCTCGAATGCAAATTAAGGATCTTTCCATAACATACCTTAAGTCTACTAGAAAATCATTTGTACATGAATTAAACCCAATAGGCTTATTTTGCCTCCAATAAAGATCCATTTCATCTTAGTTGGAAATAAAGTACAAGCCACTATTTTATTATTACAGAGAAAAAGGAAATAATTGTCTAAAATTTGAATTATATAATTAAAATGAACTCTGTAGGAGATGGTCTTCCGGATAATGGATCCCATACCTGTACTGAACTTGATTCTTTACACTTTGCTAAAGCAGCGATCCTAACGTTGCATCAGATGTTTAATTCTGATACTGCGGCTTGCACACACAGCTGATCTAAATATCTGTTATAATATCATTATTACATTAATCCATAAATCCTTGTTTTTTTTCCAATGTCATGCTTATGAAAAAGCCAAATAAAATTGCTAAATAAATGCTCCAAGAGGGGAGAATGTAAAACCAAACAGAATGGATATATAATCCTCAAGCCCGGAATCTCGACAGCTGATGGGCTGAATCTTATTCAGGGATTTATTAGTAGTATAGGTATGGGATCCGTTATTTGGAAACCCATTATACAGAAATCTCTGAATTACAGAGGCTGACTCCATTTTAAACAAATAATCCAAATGTTTAAAAATGAATTCATTTTTCTGTGTAATAATAAAACAGTAGATTGTACTTGATCCCAACTAAGATATAATTAATCCTTATTGGAAGCAAAATCAGCCTATTGGTTTTTTTTTAATATTTACATGATTTTCTCGTAGATTTAAGGTAGGAAGATCCAAATTACGGAGAGATCCTTTAACCGGAAAACCTCAGGTCCCGAGCATTCTGGATAACCGGTCCCATACCTGTATTTCCCTTTATTTAGATAGTGGTTTAATATTGTGCAGAGCTTTATAGATAATATACACCTGTTACTGCCCCAGTGGAGCTTACAATCTAAGGTCTCTCTCACATGCAGTAGGGTCAGTTTTATCAAGAGATGGCACGAGTCACGCCCATACACATAGAGGCAAAAAAAAAAAAGGAATAAAAAGACTTAAGTTTCTATACTTTCAGCAGGGTGTAAAGTTGGATGCAAATTCAGCTTAATAAATTATATATATATATATATATATATATATATATATATATATATATATATTTTTTTTTTAACATGGAGGGTGGGGTGGAGAATCAATGCACTCCGTAAGGAAAATTCCACCCTCACAAATATGAATCTTAAAAAAGGACAATTGAACATTAAAAAGAATCATAAAAGTAAAATGAGATGGGTTTTTTTTTTTTAAGGTAATTTCTTGAAATAAATATTTTTTAAATTAAAAAAAAAAACAAAAAACGAAATTCTCACCTCGGTAGCACACAGTCAGCCACATAAGTTGCAAAAGCTGCCCTCCAAATTCACAGACATCCAAGCCAAGCATCTCCGTCTTGCTCCTGAGCATAATCCAAGTTTCCGGGAAACGGATAAAAATTACTTAAAAAAAAAAAAAACTCCCCCCAATATTTATTTTTGTTAAGAACCCTGGTGAATGAATGGGTCAAAAAGGAGGTTTGGGGAAAAAAAAAAAAAAGATACTGTTAAAGGGCCATGAGAAGCTGCGGAACTATAGAGATCTCCTCCACCAATCTTTTTTCTTTTTTTCTGGAAGGGATACCTGGGCAGAGCGAGCCAGGAGAAGACGTAATGGGAAAATCGGATTTCTGACTGTAGACGCTATTGATTTGCTAAGCTGGGCTGTACCCCCCTCCATTATCCACACACAGACCCCCCTCCTCCTCTCTAGATCCCCTCCCTTCGCATGGAGCTGAAAACCTCCACCGGCCTCTATCAATTCAGCAGACTGCAATGATCTCATCCTTTTGGCTTATGCAGCACACGCGCAGCAGAATACCAACAGCCCCAATGCAGAGGCAGCACGTGCAGCTGCAGCAGCTACCTGTGCAACCGCTCGGTGTCGCCCCGGGGGGCAGAATGTGGAGAGAAGGGAATGGAGCATTGTCTACACACATGGCAATTTGGGTTGGCAAAAGAGGACGGCGGCGCCTCTCGTTTTATCCTGGAAAACGCTGCAGGATTGGTCTGTAACCAGACACAAAAGGCTACTGTTAGACCAAAACCAAGATTTTCAATGGGAATTCCAACCGAAACGGTTTTGAAAACAAAATTCTGTGCAACATTTCAATATAAAATGATTAAAACAATGTCAGTGGTCTTATAGTTATTACTATTAAAAGCTGTACCTTTGTTTTTATGTATATTGGAAGACTTGCCTAGAATGACATTGTCACTGCACCTTTCACAAACCCCTTTAAAGGGGACCCGTCGCCCTATGAAATAATTCCAAATTCTTTTCTATCATGTTAGTTGAGCAAAATAAACTTTACTTACGCTATATTTCAATTTTGTTTCCTTCAGTCTTGGAATAACATCAAAGTATACAGGCAGGAGCCATTTTGTGGACACTGTTAGTAAGACAAATTGTGCATCACCCCAAAATCTTGTGGAAGCACCAGAATGGGGGACCTAATGCCCTTGCACAGTGCCCTACATAATTATAGAGCCTGAGGAGGGAAGGGGGAATGTAATGAGTGCAGTGATATGTAGGAAGTGCTGAATGGAAAGTGAAAGCAATTGAATGCCCCGCCTCTATGCCTGAGGCATAGAGGCGGGGCAAATAATATTTGATTGACAGCTCAGATATTTTAATACCTTTATAACAGGTATGGATGCTTTAATGAAAAAAATAATTTGTGTTCCATGTTTAATTTGCAAAGGACTTTCATTATACAACTTTTTATGTGTAGATGACAGGTCCACTTTAAGATCCCTACCAAGAAAAAAAGGAGTGGCACTTTGCTATCGGATCTCCCGCCGCCTGCCAACCACACTTGGCGACACGGACTTTGAACATTAGATTTCCTAGACAAGGGGCAGTTCAGTCGCATAGACTGCAAGGGACATCATTGGAGTATGATTAGGCCATTGATTTGGGTACAGAACTTTTATATAGAAATGTATGCCTAGTTCTGATACTGCAGCATTACTAGAAGGTCATGCACAGGAATTCCCCATCTTGGATTTTGTTAAAGGGGACCTGTCAGTGAACACGATTACCTTTCAGCGCACACTCAACGAAACAGCAGACAGTGGTGGGCTTAAAACATCTTTATTCACCAGTCAATCCTCCCAACGTGTTTTGTGAAAACTATGAGTATGTGTGTTCACATGAAACGCGTTCGGAGGATTGTCCGGTGAAGAAAGATGTTTTAATCACACCGCTTTCTGCTGTTCCGTTGAGTGCGCGCTGCAAGGGAATCGTGTTCACTACGAAGTCTCCCCAAGCTGCGGGTTCGGGGCGCTGCACCCAGGCCAGGGACGTAGAGTGGTGAGTGACCTGTGAATATCAAATATAAACTGAACTGTGAAGTTGAATTTTAAGCGGAAGGTCCGGGGCAGCGGCACCCGGACCCACTCACTCACAGGGTGAGCGTTTCATGATTTATGCCTGTTAAAGGAGAAGGAAACCCCCTGGGCGCAAAACCCCTCCACCCTCCCCTGTGTTGCCCCCCCGTCCCCCTGGGCAAATGCCCCTAACTTGTTACTCACCCCTCTGCGCAGGTCCTGTCCACGGAGTTCACAGTCGCCATCTTCTCCCACGCGCGTTTTCTTCCTGCTTTGACCGGCGTCTTCTGGCGCATGCGCAGTAGGAACATTTACTGGTACAGCTCTACTGCGCATGCGCCAAATGTCACAAAGTTTTCCGATTTCACTTTGTGACATTCGGCGCATGCACAGTAGATCCGTACCAGTAAATGTTCCTATTGCGCATGCGCCAGAAGACGCTGGTCAAAGCAGGAAGAAGACGCACGTGGGAGAAGATGGCGACTGTGACCTGCGCAGAGGGGTGAGTAACAAATTAGGGGCATTTGCCCAGGGGGACAGGTAGGCCAGGGGGAAGGGGTTTTGCGCCCTGGAGGTTTCCTTCTCCTTTAAGACAAGCTTTGCATAGGGTTACGACCTGGCCGGTATTTTACCAGCCTAGCCGGTATTTATTTTACCGGCCTAGCCGGTAATTTGTAATACCCTTTAAAAAGCCCCTGGTCTGCCCCCAATTCGCAAAGAACTTACCTTTTTTACAGCGCTGTGGACGTCTCTGCGATGTTGCTCCTTTTGCGGCACGCTGCGTAGCTCCGCCCCCTTTTTACCATCACGGACCACCCCCTTTTGGTGCCCGCCCCCCCACTAGCCAGTACAATATTTTAATAAAGGTGGCAACCCTAGCTTTGCATCATGCCAAAGTTTTGTTTATGTGCCAGAATAGGGCACCTGATACCCCTGCCAATGCACTGGTTACACAATTAGATGGTGAGGAGGGAGGGGGAATGTAAGGAGGGCAGTGAAATCTAGGAAGTGCAAAATGAAAAGTGAAAGTAATTGTCTGCCCCGCCTCTATGCCTAAGGCATAGAGGAGGGGCAAGCAATATAAGATCGACAGCAGAGACTTTTAAAAAAGAGTTTATAACAGGTATGGATGTTTTAATTAAAAGAAATAATTTGGGTTTTGTGTTTAGTTTTAAAAGGACTTTTATTATACAGATTCTTATGTCTAGGTGACAGTCCCCTTTAAAAGTGTCAGTGGCACTGCACATGCTCAATAGCTTCTCTTGAGAAGCTATGCAGAAAAGTAGGTTCATGGCATCCCAACTGATGCTACAGGACAGATTATTACAGAATACACTGGTTTCTATACTGCCATGAGAATCTGAATTAATTACTAATCAGTCTTGTATTGTGAATGCTATATTGTACATGTACTGTATATTGAGAGTCCGTTCCAAAGCTCAGGTTCCAAAACCCAGAGCACGTGCTGTGAATCAACACAGGATAAGAAGATACTAGGGGAATATTTGGAGGCAGGGGTATCCTAATTTATAAATGGACCATCTGGTAGAAAACTGACACAGGGATGGTTCCAAATACTATTTTGCATTGAATAATTTTTATTTCAATCTCACGGATTTCACATTTTAGTCACATTACTTGACATAGTCTGGATAATGCGTCAATTCACCCCTCCAACCCCGGGCCATTAACTCACATTACCAAAAGAAGGTCTTAGGGCTATAGCGTTGAACACAACACAAAATTGTGCTGCGGAGAACAAATAGTTCTATAAAGAACAAGACATTTTTCTAGGTCAGTCTAATCCTTTTCGGAATGGCTTTCTCTTGTTTCCTAGCAGAATCACCCAAGTAAAAGGGGGGAAAGAAGTACAGCCAGCAAAGAAATAGACTCTAAACCCTGAATGCAGTCACTACTATTGTGAACTTCACATTCATTGTGATGTCATTGCTATTGCTTTTTTAGGCAATTATTTGAATTCTGGCACTCTGATTGCCATTGATATTGAAATGGCTCTTGATGGTGGGCAGGGGCATACAGCATACCACATGGTGGTATTCAGTGCCAAGAACAGAAGAAAATACCTTAAAATTCCCCCAGTCATAGTCATAGGCATTCACAAGTACCTGCCGACCCCTTTTGTAATGTCAGAGGGGGGTGGGTAAGCAAGGACAGTACATCTGGTCAGATTGGTGGGTTACGACCAGACACAAGTCAACCTTTTTGTTGGCCCTTGCCTCACTTATACGAAGCACAATTCTGCTGGACCAAAGTAATATGGTTCAGCAGTGATGTCAATAGGCACTATATCAGCTACACTACTTGCTGCAAAACAGCAACTCCCAGTGTTCCTTTAAAACAGTGATCCCCAACCAGTAGCTCATGAGTAACATGTTGCTCTCCAACCCCTTGGATGTTGCTCCCAGTGGCCTCAAAGCAGGTGATTATTTTAGAATTCCAGGCTTGGAGGCAAGTTTTGGTTGTATAAAAACCAGTTGTACTGTCAAACAGAGTCTCAATGTAGACTGACAATCCACATAGGGGCTACCAAATGGCCAAACACAGCACTTATTTGGCACCCCAAGAACATTTTTCATGCTAGTGTTGCTCCCCAACTCCTTTTACTTCTGAATGTTGCTCACAGGTTCAAAAGGTTGGGGATCCCTGCTTTAAAGTGGACCTGTCACCTACACATAAAAAGTTGTATAATGAAAGTCCTTTGAAAATTAAACATGGAACACAAATTATTTTTTTCATTAAAGCATCCATACCTGTTATAAAGGTATTTAAATATCTGAGCTGTCAATCAAATATTATTTGCCCCACCTCTATGCCTCAGGCATAGAGGCGGGCATTCAATTGCTTTCACTTTCCATTCAGCACTTCCTACATATCACTGCACTCATTACATTCCCCCTTCCCTCCTCAGGCTCTATAATTATGTAGGGCACTGTGCAAGGGCATTAGGTCCCCCATTCTGGTGCTTCCACAAGATTTTGGGGTGATGCACAATTTGTCTTAATAACAGTGTCCACAAAATGGCTCCTGCCTGTATACAGACTGAAGGAAACAAAATTGAAATAATAAATATATAGTGTAAGTAAAGTTTATTTTGCTCAACTAACATGATAGAAAAGAATTTGGAATTATTTCATAGGGTGACGGGTCCCCTTTAAAAAGTCAGCTCAAAGGTTTTACAAAATCCAGAGGGCCAAAGTCACCCACTGAACTCAAATTATCATTACCTTATCTTTTGAAGCTATAAACAACAAGGGTCCCAAATGCAAAGTAGAATCTGCAGGAATGTTTAAAATAAACCTACAAGGGAAATTCTACATCAGGCTTACTTTGATATGCTGTACTATTCTCTTTAATAGGCAGCTACAACGGGATAATTATTTGAAAGGGGATAGGATTAAGTATTGCAATTGTTTTAACAGGCCATTTGGGCAAAAAGGTACAGTATTTGGCCCAATAAATACAACCAGCTCTGACAACTAGTTGCTGCCCTCCTGTCTAATACAGAAAAGAAAGGGACTTTGCACTAGCAATACTGATGGGCACTGGAATTATTCATTGTATATACATGAGTTTTCACCACTAAATACAATAATCAGCCCCTAGATGGCACTGTACTTCAGCTCTTTACAAAGAAATTCTTGAAACACAAATGGTTAAAATGGCTTTACAGATATTTATTAATAGCAACATTAAATGTTGTTGAATTAATAGGATTTTATCCAAAAGCTAATAAAACTCCAAATGAAAACACAAATTGTATTAATAAGCACATAGAGCTCAGTGGAGTCATAAGAAATGTCACATGACCTACTGATACGGATACGTGGGCAAACCATGCACCGCCGTTTGTGCTTTATATTCCCCCTCTTGCCATTACTCGCCAGCCAGTCTATCATCAGACATCAGATAAGTGTAAGCACAGGCATATAAGTAATAATAATGGCCTGCCAGGTAGGGTTCATGTTGGGAGGTTTAGACTCGGGCACGGGACATGGGGTAAGGTGCAAAGTGCAAGAAAATGGTTATATTCACATTAAGCTCATTTGTTATAATTACAATAATAAATATGCAAATGCCTGAAACCACCGAGGCTGAAACCTCATCTTTAACAGTGAAGAATCCGCTGCAGCAATTGGATTCCTAAATTATTATTCTGTACTTTCTGTCATCCTTGATAAAACATTAATGAAAATGTATTACCATAAAATAAATTTAAAAAAAACGAAACTGTTAATGAGATGAATACAGTTTCTAAAGGAAAAAGACTTTTGAGGGCAGCCATGGAACGATTGGGGGTCGTAATTAAATCAGTCTTTAACAATTCAGCTTTGAGGATTCAACTTCTGTGAAATAAGGATTTTTCATCATTGCACATATCAGAGCAGGGGTTCACAATCACATAGTCTGAACCTAAAAAGACTGAAGATCTCTGTATTAGGAACATGTATTTTTATCTCCCTTAAAGTGGACCTGTCACCCAGACACACAAAGCTGTATAATAAAAGTCCTTTTCAAAATAAACATGAAATCCAATTTCTATTTTTTATTAAAGCATTCATAGCTGTTGTAAGCACATTTAAAAATATCAGCTGTCAATCAAATATTGTCTGCCCCTCCTCTATGCTTTAGGCAGACAATTACTTTCACTGTCCATTCAGCACTTCCTAGATGTCACTGCTCTCCCCAAATCCCCCCGTTCTCTTCACCATTTAATTGTGTAGCCAGGGCATGGGGATGGACATCAGGTCCCCCATTCTGGTGCACAAACAAGAGATGATACAAGGCTTGCCTTAATAACAGTGTCCACAAAATGGCTTCTGCCTGCTTGTTATAATTATGAATTCCCAGACTGAAGGAAACAAGATTCAAATAATTTATACACTGTAATTAAAGTTAATTTTGCTTGACTAATGTGATAAAATAGGATTTTGAATAATTTTATTGGGTGATGGGTCCCCTTTAAAATCTCTTGTGAAGATGAAGGCGGGAATTAAACAGGGAGGAAAGACAGTCAGATAGACAGTGGGCCAACAAGGACAGCCGATAGGGAGGGACTGGGAAGAGATGGAAAAGAAGGAGTAGGCACAGGGAAGACTTACAAAAGGAAAAACAGGACCAAAGAAGAGAGGCAAGAGGAATCACTGATGACAGCCTGATGGAGTAGAAGATGTAGTAGAAGACTTAGTAAAGCACTGCCCAAACAAGAAGTGAGAATTTGGAAGGAAAATGGAGGGTACAGAGAATGGGGGAGAAGAACCAGGAAGATTGGCAGAGAATAAACAAGAGCCAACTGAGAGGCCGAGAAACTTGAAAGTCCAACAAGAGAGTTCGAGAGGACCATACTATGGGGCAGCGGGGGTTATCATAAAACCTAATGGAATGGCAGGAAGTGAATAAAAATAAAGTCCAATTCTTCAGAACAATGAGCCAAGGGGGGACAGGGAGGAAAAGAAGAAAGGGTGGAAAAGGAAAGAGCAAGAGGATAGATATCAGGAAGAACCAAAAGAATAGGCAAAGGAAAAGATAGACTTGGTGAGTGAGGGAATTTAGCAAGAGTAGACAGCACAGATGTTTAAGGGGCAGGGATGTTTTTCTAACCGTAAGCTCTGTATCTATTAAAAACAACAGCTGCTGCATCTCTGCATGGCTCCACACTGAATGTACAATCATTGTTGAACATTTGTGGGTGACAATAGCAAGATTACTGCTTAACAATAGGTTATTTTGTGCAAACAATGGTTATGGAACTATTAAACTTATTATATGAGAAATTAGGTGCAGAGACATATGTGGGAGAGGTTCCTAATAGTGTCTGTGAGGTTCCTAGAGACAGTAGGGCAGAGAGTTGGTATTACTATGGAATGCAGCCTACCACACATTGCCTACGTGATGAAATGCCAACAGCATCGACTGGTGTGCACAACATCAGCCAATGAACTCTGCTTTCTCACAAACACAGTCCAAGAGTACAGTACAAAGTGTATGTGGAGATAGGCAGTAGTGGAAGCAGTCAACTGGATACAAGTTAGTTTCCAAGTAACCAAGTTATAGGGTTATAATGAGATTGGCATAGCTTTACCCTTGCTTTCTATGGCATACCAGGGTCTTTCGTCAAGGTTCCTGCTGAGTGTAGGGTGGGGAAACATAAGTGTCAAACTGCATGGCTGCACCCAGACAAAAGACCATTTAGGGGTGAGATTAAAGGGGAAGGAAAGTCGTTTTGCACTTGGGGGTGGCAAGTGTTGTATTTACTTACCTGAAACCCGAGTTCCTATCAGCAGAAAACTGCACCGGCCCGGGGTTATTCCAACGAGCACCACGGATCAATCTTCTTCGGCTTCTTCTTTCTTCAAATTTCCCGGGGCAGATGCATGCGCAGTAGAATGGAATAGCCGACTTTTTAGTTAAAGTCCGGCTTTCCGCTCTACTGCGCAGCTGCGCGAAGAGGAAGACAGAAGAGGATCGATCTGTGGTGCTCGCTGGAAGAACCAGCCCGGGGGTTTCAGGTAAGTAAATAAATCACTTGGGGGGTGCCTACCCCCAAGTGCAAGAACACTTTCCTTCTCCTTTAGGGTAAGGGCACACGCTCAAATTCAGGGAGATTTAGTCGCCCGGCGACAAATCACCTCTTCTTCAGGCAACTAATCTCCCCAAAAAGCCTTCCCACCGGCTAGAATGTAAATCGCAGACGGGATGGCACTCTGAGTGCTTCGTTTTCCAAAGTCGTCCCACGTTTCCTCGTGAGGCAACTTCGATCGATTTCGGAAAACGAAGCACTCCAAGTGCCATCCTGCCAGCGATTTACATTCTAGCCAACGGGAAGGCTTTTCGGGGAGATTTAGTCGCCTCTTTTTTGGGACGACTAATGTCCCCGAATCTTAGCATGTGCCCTTACCCTTAAAGGAAAAGGTATATGTGGTTCCTTGTGTCTGTAACTATTTTACAAGCGAATTCCAAGCAGTGGGTGCAGCCATGATTGATCTGATGTGGTAACCTCTTCCTGACATCAACAAGAGGCCACATTATCAGGACAAATGACAGAAGCATTACTAAGCATTTTTATCAAGCAACCCTGGTTTTACTCTAGATAAAAGCCTTGTGAGGCAACTTCAGGCTACTTTGGAAAGCAGAAGTATTGTGTATGTTTTCCAATCGGTAATTCATCGTACTGCTCGTGAGAAGGAAACTAAGGAAGCTCTGCTCAAATACACAGTACAAGAAGTCCCCAGTTGCCCGTTACTAATGCAATGTGGCCTATGAATTCTCAGTGCGAGCATTATACAACTTTGAGTTTCTTCTTCCACTATCCGTGAGGTATTTTATTAACTGAATACAGCACTTTTCTTCAGCACATTCAACAATGAAAAAGCCTGACAGAAAAATAGGCCCAAAAAATGAGGAACTGGGGGTTTTATGGGACAGGGACACTAAAACTTGGTGCAATGAACTCAAAAAAAACCAGGAACTAAATCTCACAGTTACCACAGCATGAGGTAACGTTGCATCAGCAATTAAATGGCAATGGATGTGTAAGAAACTTACCCTGGTGGTATAGTGGGCAGCGGGGTCCACGCCGCGTCCTTGGCGTGGACGCCAGCTGCGCCGCTCCTATCCTGCCCTTGCCGGCGCCATCTTGGATTACTAGGGCGCGCGCCTCTTAAAGGCGCAGTCGCGCTGGCGAAATTGCGCACGTTTTGGCGCCAATTGGTTCCCTATTTAAGGCCCATTCAGACCTGTAGCCAGTGCCCGTTATAGGATCATATCCTGTGGTTTCCTGAGCTTTTGCTACCTGTTTCTGAATTTGCTATCCTGACTGATTATCCGTGTTTGACCCAGCCTGTTCCTGACTACTCTGCATTCTGTATCCTGACCCTTGCCTGCCTACGACAACTCTTCCTGCTTAACCCCTTGCTTGATCACCCGGTTTGACCCCTTGCCTGTTTGACGATTCTGATATCCGCCTGCCTCGACCCAGCCTGTCTGACCATCCTTCTGCCTTATCCAGTCTGTCTGATTATCTGGTTTTGACCCCTTGCCTGCCTGACGATTCTGTTATCTGCATGTCCTGATCCGGTCTGTTCCGTTTCCACCTGACGCCTTGTCCTTGACCTTCTGCCCAAAGACTCTTGCTATCCGGCCGTGCCCCTCTGCTAGCCAGAACATCTCGCCTTGTACCCCTCGCTAAGTCCAGGTGGCACCCAAGTAAGCTGAGGGCTCCTCCCGAAGCCCAACGGTGGTCACACTACTGGTGAAGCCGAGCCGAGACCATGGTACTTGGCACCTGTTCTGGTATTGGGTGTCGGCCGTGACAGGATGTGTGCCGATTTATTAATTCCATCACACGTGACTACATCCCCCATTCTATTCTACCGTTGCACTGTACCAAAATGAACCCAGGTGAGACATCTTGCAGCGTTCTGTTTCACCAGAACTTTCCACAATCCACACAGAATTCATTAGATTCCACCCCATGTGGCTTGATGGGGGTGGGAGTTTAGAGTCACATGAGCTTACCAAGCAACTTTCTGAAAACCTGGCCGCCACACCAATATTTTGTGTAGTGTGCACGCAGTTGAGCGAAGGAGGTCAGGTAAGGCTGCCACCTTTTCTGGAAAAAAATACCGGCCTTCCTATATATTTATCTTTTTTCCCCATCAATAACATTGGGATCAACCATGGTTTTTAGCGGCCAGGCCGGTAAAATAGCGGCCAGTGGAAATCCTACGGACAGATGATCATTAGCAATGCAATAAGGCATGGCCTCCCAGTCAGGAACCCCCACAAGCACTGGCGGAAATACACGGCACCTTGCAAAGGATTTCTTGCACCTCAAGAGTCACGCATTTAGTGACTAAAGTTTCAAAGTATGGCATTCGACTTATGGCAGATCCTTACAGAGATTGTTAGTGTTGAATATCCCAGGCCTGCACATTTTGGGAGCATAAGGGTAAAACTGCAAGCAGAGTAATAGGTGAAAATGGCTGCCTGTGTTCTCCATGAGCAGACAAAATGGCTGCAATGCTTAAACGATTTTCTATCTACCCATTCTAGCAATGAGCAGAGACTTTGCCAATTATTTATCAAAGTCATATAGAGCTGTGAAAACCAACAGCGTTTTCTGAAATGTATGATGTGCCTGAAACAATCACTTGAGAATGTTGTTATAATGCACAGTATATTTTACATTCTCTGCTTGATAATGAAGCCATTTTTCACTTTTTTTTTTTTTACCTCTTTTCAAACGAGCTGCTTTTGCCTTGAATTTTCCTTAATCGGCTGCAAGGTATCCATGACATTTACATTGTTTGTGATGTGAAAACACAACAGCTTCAGCAGCCAATTAAGCCTATCAGTGACAAACATGGCTGCATAAATAAATCACTGGAAATACTTGGCTTTATTGTACACAATATGCCCGAATGTGGCGATTAGTAATGGAACGTCTGTTCATCTATTTGGATATTTCAGCAAAAAATAAAAAATAAATAAAAACACAAACCAAGAGAAAGATTTTGGAACACCTTCCACAAAAAATGTGCAGATGGAAGAAAAATTTTGTTATTTTGAAACTGGTCCACTACCCTTAAGGCAGCCATACATGGGTGGACCCGGAACTCTCTCCTCCTGAATGGCCTGTAAATCAAAACAAATGGAAAGCATAGGAGAAGCCATGAACAGTATTGGCCACCATCCTACTGTTCCTGCAGAGTGCTTCCTCACCTGCCAATGCACCACGAACTGGCCAACATGGTACAGAATTAGGGTTGCCACCTGGCCGGTATTTTACCAGCCTGACCGGTAAAAATGATGGCTGATCCCAATTTTATTAATAGGGAAAAAAGATAAATATATAGGAAGGCCGGTATTTTTTTCAGAATCTATAGTACAGGTATGGGATCTGTTATCCAGAAACCAAAACAATCCTATTGGTTTTCGTTTAATGTTTACATTTTTTTTACACTTAGGGCAGAGACACACAGTCAGATTCTGGGAGATTAGTCGCCTGGCGACAAATCTCCTCTTCTTCGGGGCGACTAATCTCCCCGAACTGCCTTCCCGCTGGCTAGAATGAAAATCGCCGGTGGGATGGTAATCGGAGTGATTAGTGTTCAAAGGTCGTGAAGAAATTTCAGGAAAACGAAGTGCTCGGAGTGCCATCCCGCCGTTGATTTTCATTCTGGCCATCGGGAAAGCAGTTTGGGGAGACTGGTCGACTAATCTCCCCGAATCGGACGTTTGTCTCTGCTTTTATGGTATGGAGATCCCAATTACAAAAAGAGTCAGGTCCTTCTCTGCTGGTAAATAACCTCCATTATGTACCCACTAGCATGCTGAAATATGGGAGAAGGAATATAAGTAAATTACTAACCATTTCAGCCTCCAATTGTAAAAAAGGCCCCCAAAACATTATCACCAGTTTCAGTTGTAACCTTTTGGGGGATTTAAAAGAAAAAAAATTGTACCGGTATGGAATCTGCTATCCAGAATGCTCTGGACCTGGGGTCTCTGGCTAACGGAATCTTTGCATAATTTGGATAACCATATCTTAAGTCTACTAAAATATAATTTAAACATTAATTAAACCCAATTGGATAGTTTTGCCATAAACAAGTATTATTTATATTTTCATTGGGCTCAAGTACAAGCTACTGCTTTATAATTACAGAGAAAAAGAAAGTCTTTTTTTAAAAATCTGAATTATTTGATTAAAATGGGGTCTAAGGGAGATGGTCTTCCCGTAATGCTAAACTTTCTGGATAATGGGTTTCCGATAATAGACCACATAACTAAAACAAAAAAATTTTGAATCTTTTCTTTCCCACAAAGTGAGTCTAAAATTAAATTATACATGGTATTATTAGTACAGCAAAAGATCATAATTCTTCTTTTCTTCCTGGCAATGTACATAAATGGCGGTAAATAATGTAGAACTGAACATTTTTAAGCTGCATCGGCTTAATCCCAGGGTTATGAACCTTAATTCCAAAGCAATATAAAGTGACACCAAAAAATGTGACCCCTTTTCGCTCCAGTAACTGCTCTTCAGAATGATGGAACACAGAAATGTCCTTGTGCCATATATGTAAATGGAATTACTAGGTGTCATTTTTGTATTAGAGAGACCTAGCAAGTCGGGATCAATATGCTGCCCATAAAGTCATTGCCCACCTCATGGGAGCTCCCAGCCATTTTGGACAGATATGGGTAGTTGTATAGAGAATATTTCGGAAATACTTTCAGCGACACTCAAGATGTCCTGTTGTGCACATCTGGTGCTTGTTGCTAAAGCATTTATCTCCATCTGTCACTATCCGTATAATCACACACATATACATATATCACCTCTTAAACTTTAGAACTAATACACAATTCCTCTGTGGGCTATTTTTAGTTTTATTTCTGGGCAGAGTCAGAACTAAAAACGTTCTTGCATATAACATTTCTTTTATATATAGATAGTCCTAGATGTGTACACACATATGCCAAATGCATACACACGCTCAGATTCAGGGAGATTAGTTGCCCAGCGAATTTTCAGGGCAACTAATCTCCCTGAACTGCCTTCACACTGCTAAATCGCCAGCGGGATGGCACTCAGAGTGGTTTGTTTTCCGAAGTCACCCAAAGTTTCTTTGTGAGGCAACTTCGGACGACTTCGGCAACGAAGCGCTCGGAGTGCCATCCCACTGGCCATTTACATTCTAACAGGCGGAAAGGGGAGATTAGTCACCCGAAAAAAGAAGCGATTTATCGCCGGGAGACTAATCTCCCCAAATCTCCATGTATCTCTGCCCTAAAATGGCAGCAATTGTTTGCAGAGATTTGAATAGAAAGAATGCAGTGCCTACAGCCCTGTGAGTTCCAACTGAGAAGGGTTTATGACTCGGTAGAACTAGTATATAATATAGGGCCATAAACTATAGGCATCCCGGAGCAAAGTTGTTTTATCTCTGGGCTCCCTGAAACTGCAAAGAATCAGAAGTATAGATTTGTTTTTGTTACTGCCCTACCTCCTAAATGATGTAATTGTGTAAGTAAATGCCTTACATAGTTTGGAGGTGAATGCTAAAAATGAGGGGGTGTAGGGCAGGTTTAATACTTTGAGTACTGGAAGTAGCAGTTGAGTACAGACAAGGCCTTAAAAACATATATATTATCATCTCAAAACTGGATGGTTTTGTCTGAATGCTATACGGGATAAAAGGAGCTAAAATCTCAGCCATAAATCAGGGCAGGACTGCTGCTTACAATGGGGATCAGATAGGCTCTGTGCTGTCACTGGGACAGAATGTTCTGTTATACAGATAGCTAGAATCTCAGCTGCCATAAAGCAGGACAGGACTGCTGCTTACAATGGGGATCAGATAGGATCTGTGCAGCCACTGGGACAGAATGATCTGTTATATAAATAGCTAGAATCTCAGCTGCCATAAAGCAGGGCAGAACTGCTGCTTACAATGGGGATCAGATAGGGTCTGTGCAGCCACTGGGACAGAATGCTCTGTTATACAGATAGCTAGAATCTCAGCTGCCATAAAGCAGGACAGGACTGCTGCTTACAATGGGGATCAGATAGGATCTGTGCAGCCACTGGGACAGAATGCTCTGTTATACAGATAGCTAGAATTTCAGCCATAAAGCAGGACAGGACTGCTGCTTACAATGGGTATGAGATGCTAGAATCTCAGCCATAAAGCAGGGAAATAGTGCTGCTTCGTGAGAGAAAGGATAGAGACATTTGATTACACTTCCCTGTACAATTACAAAAGTCAATTACATTTTCTTTTTTCAAGCAAAATGTAATTTTTCATTCTAAAATAATTTTAAAAACGGAGGTTACCAAATTAAGATTTTTTAAAATCTTGTTTTCTGGTTTTAAATCCTACAATTTAATGTTTTCCTTTATTTATTAAAAAAAAAAAAAAAAAAAAACACACTCTGGGCACAAGCATCTGATGTTTTTCCCTTCTGTTATTATGTAAAAGTCACAAGCCAAAGCAGTGACTTGAGCTGGAAAAAGAATTTCTCAACTCTGGGCAATCAAGCCGAAACTTGTCTTAACTGAATTCTTTTCTGAAAAGAAGAGTGGGTGGGTGGGGGAATGATAGCTCTTGTGCACAGAGACTTTTAAGGGTAAGAATACACAGGGTTTTTTTCCCCGAGGGTCACAGGGTACAATTAGCTTAGGACAGCCACAGTTTGTTTACAGCCAGGAAGGAGACTGCAAAAATAAACCCATCCTCCATCATCAGCCATTTTAGAATAAACCTGAAAACACTTTGGTTTGCTCACAACAACCCCTCCCTATCTTATTTGAAGGTGTTACTCACTCCAACTTCAGCCTTAACTGAGCTGCTATTGTCATTCAGGTAGCAATAATCTTTCTTATATTTTAGCCCAATAACAAATAACCACAAGGGGTGTGGCATGCTTTTATTTGGGGTGTGGCCACAAAAACATGGTGCTTTTCATAGCAGCGAAACAAATTCCTCAGCGTTTATTTTTTTTGTCATATCCATGCGTTTCACTACAAGTACCAGGTCTTGTGCGCTGGTTCAGAGGCCACGATCCGCCAGACTGATTATATGAACCGCAGAGAGGCGACGGCAGTTAGTGAAGAATTCTATTTCCTTTGTTGTGTCTGTGAACAAACAAGGCATTTGAGCATCTGGGTGTGCAGCCTGTGGTTACCCTGGGGCACATTCCTGTGGGGGCTGAACAGCAAGGGCAGTAATTCCAGAGGAGCGAGCAGCCTCAGAGAGCAGCAGCAAGTAACTACGGTTGCCACCTGGCCGGTATTTTACTGGCCTGGCTGGTAAAAATGTTGCTTGATGCCAATGTTATTTATAGGGAAAAACTACAAAAATATAGGAAGGCTGGTATTTTTTTCCAGAAAAGGTGGCAACCCTACAAGTAACCCATCTGAAAAAACAACTACCTGTATTCCTAGCTGTTTGTAGAACAGACAATTGGGCACATTCAGTGGGTCCTCATCTAAATTGCCAATTGTTGCTTTACATCCTTGCTTTTTTATAGCCTCCACTTTTCTTGTGTTAATTATCAAGCTGCTGATAGGGATGGGTGAATTTGACCCGTTTTGTCAAAAATTCGCCAGGGGTGAAATGTCGCAAACGGCCATTAAAGTCTATGGGCGTCGAAAAAATTGTTGCGCGGAGAAATTGTTTTGACGCACGTCTTTTTTTTTTTGACGCACGCCACCATACAAGTCTATGGGTGTCATTTTTTTCGGCAAAATGAGGCGAAAAAATTCGTCCATCCCTAGCTGCTGAAAGTAATATAAGAGAACATGGTACCAACTCACTCTTGGATAGAGTCCTGCTCAGGTCCAGTTGGGCAGACCAGTGTCCAACCCAGACCCGCTAAGTGAAAACTAGAACTGGACCTGCTGGCCCTCTACAAAGTCCGCTGTTCCCACTGCCAGAACTTACCAGCAGTGCCCCAATCTAGAGTCCTACATGAAACCAATTTTTGAGACCCGACCCGCAACCCCTGTATTAACGCCACTTGGATCTGCTACCTGACCTGAACCACAATGCTTTAAGGGTTTTAGGATTAGGCAGTTGCGGGCCGGGTAGCGGATCCAAACGAGGTAAATATGTAAAATATTAAAAGGAGTAAAATATAGACAATATAACATAAGATATACAGACCTGCAACCTGCATCTATGCAAGATCGACCTGCTGCAGGACTCTACCCCAATCTTCGGGAAAATCGAGACCCATGGAAACATGTGATGTCAATGATGGGTGGAAATGATATCTCTCCGGAGTGCAGATCAACCAGATCAGGGTAAACCTTAGATTTAACTGCAGGAGGTGGGGAATGCAGCCTAAAAATCGGCCTGTGGAACCAGGCAGTGTACCTGCTGACCACTCGCATGGTCTGAGGAATTTTCGTCCCAAAAACCCAACCACTTTGTGGGTATTCCACAGGTACCCGACCCAATGCAGAAATCAACTCTTGGACGCTCAGCTGAGAGGATCACATAACTGGAAGTAGACAGGTCCCAATGTTGCAGGAACAGGGGAGCAGTGACATGACCAAACAAAGAAATTTACCAATAAGGGTAACATTATATATGGGCTACGTAAAGATTTCTAGAACTCCGAAACCTCCATCAAAAGGCGAAAAGTGACGAATTCTCAACAGACTTTTGGAAAGTTCTTGCTCCAAACATATGGACCTATTTACAACTTTGAAAACAACTAAGGAATGAAGGGTTGTACACACAAAAAACTGTCCTCCAATAGGATAGAACGTTTAATGGTACGTTGAAGGTTTTGCAATGAATAAACTGGGGCATATATAGGAGTTTTTAGTTAAAAAAAAAAGGCCGCTTTAGCATTCAATACAGAACTGGTACTGATCTTGAAGTGCATTTCCAGCTTTCATTGCTCGCCTGTAATATAAACAGTGTCTGCCCAGAAACTTGAAAATCCTGTTCTTAGAATATTCCATGGTTTGTATTACATTTAGTGCCTTTACTTACATTTATCAATGCGCACCCATTGCTTGTGAGCCCAGACCTTTGCCCGGTGTGTTCACGCCTACATGAGGTTGTAGTTGAATGAACCTTGCATCCCCAGTTGTTGCTGAACTACAGCTCCCAGAATTATTTTTCAACACACAATTAAGGTTAATATCTGGGGACCGAAGCTTAAGAAACAGGGTATTAGAATTACAACTGGTTGCTATGGGGTAACTAGACTCATGTAAAACATTTTACCCACTCGTCATAGTTACAGAGAATACTATAGTTAAGAAACCCAATAGGGCAGCTTCTGCTCACGTGCAAATGCAGAGAAGCATGGAATTTTGTAAACAATAAATTCCCCTTCATGACCTATAAATCAGGGGGTATGCTTTATTTTAAGGTTACAGGCCACACACGCAGATAACATATACAAAAAGAGCTTAAATTAATACGTCACACACTCGGGCTCATCCACATAGGCGAGAACTATTTGAGATGTCTGGACAATATTAAATGCTTTGGAGCTACAGTATTTTCCAAATTAAGTCACTTGTGCCTCCGATGCACTGGGTAATCATTTGCACTAAGGATACTTCAAGGGAAACTATACCACTGAACAGTGCAGGTGTCTAAAAAAAACTGCACTGCCCATATGTAAAACACATAAATAAAAGCTTTTATAAAATATATATGCCATTCAGCAATTCCATATTGACACACTGTCATTTTTAGCAGGACAATCCATCTCTCTTGTTCACATAAGGGTCTGTGCTCACACACAAACATGATAGATCACATCATCCAATAAATCGACAGAGTAAGGTATTCTACTTCCTGTTATGGTTAGATCAGAAAATGGCAGCACAAGGTAAAACAAGTTAAAGCAAAACTATACCCCCAAAATGAATACTTAAGCAACAGATTCAACATATTATATCAAATTGAA